>CM052811.1:70046055-70076589 GCA_028533885.1 Nasua narica
GAAACAAGATGAGATGGGGAAGGAGACAAACCATAAGAGACTCCTAAACTCACGAAACAAACTAAGGGTTGCTGGGAGGTGGGGGGCATAGGGATATGGACATGCGGGAGGGTATGTGCTATGGCAAATGCTGTGAAATGTGTAAGCCTGATGATTCACAGACATGTACCCTGGGGTAAATAATACATTATATGTTAAAAAAAAAATTTAAAAAGAGAACCATAATGCTGATTGCACTCTGAAAAACAAAATTATAACTAGCCCAAATGAAAAGATGTTAAGCCAGTGTTTTCATTTATCTGACAAACGATTAATGAGGTCCTACTATATGCCTGACATTGTGTTATATGCTAGGAATAGCAGGGAATAAAATAGACAAAAACCTCTGCCTTCTATCTATACTCCAATGTTTATAGTAGAAATCTCCACAATAGGCAAATTATAGAAAGAGCCCAGATGTTCATCAACAGATGAATGGTTAAAGATGTGGTATACATACACAATGGAATATTTCTCCGCCATCAAAAAACTGAAATCTTGCCATTTCAACAACATGGATGGAACTAGAGGGTATTATGCTAAGTGAAATAAATCAATCAGAGAAAGACAGTTGTCTTGATTTCACTCATGTGTGGAATTTAAGAAACAAAACAGAGGAGGATAGAGAAAGTGGAGGAAAAATAAAATAAGATGTAATCAGAGAGGGAGACAGACCATAAGAGACTTTTAACCATAGGAAACAAACTGAGGGTTGCTGAAGGGGGGGATGGAGTAACAGGGTGATAGGCATTAATCAGGGCATGTGATGTAATGAGCACTGTGTGTTATATAACACTGATGAATCATTGAACTCTATCTTTGAAACTAATAATACACTCTATGTTAATTAAGTGAATTAAAAAAAAAAAAAAAAGAAAACCTCTCCCCTAATGGAACTTATATCCTCGTTGAAAACAGAAAAACAGGGCGCCTGGATGGCTCAGTTGGTTAAACAACTGCCTTTGGCTCAGGTCATGATCCCGGAGTCCAGGGATCGAGTCCCATGTCGGACTCCCGGCTCTGCGGGAAGTCTGCTTCTCCCTCTGACTTTCTTCCCTCTCATTGTCAGTCTCTCGCTCTCTAATAAATTAATAAAAATCTTTAAAAAAAAAAAAAGAAAAAGAAAACAGAAAAACAAAAGATAATAGGTAAAATAGACATCAGACAGTTACTGTCTCTTTTTTTATTTTTAAAGATTTTATTTATCCATTTGAGACAGAGAAAGTGAGAGAGAGCATGAGAGCAGAGAAGGTTAGAGAAAGAAGCAGACTCCCCGTGGAGCTGGGAGCCCGATGTGGGACTCGATCCCAGAACTCAAGGATCATGACCTGAGCCGAAGGCAGTCGCTCAACCAACTGAGCCACCCAGGCGCCCAGACAGTTACTGTCTTATTCAAAAAATACATAATGAACATTCACATCTGTTCTAAGCAACTGAGATAAAAAAAAGTGAAAAAATAAACAAAGATCCCTGCTTTTGTGGACCTTACATTCCAGCTGGGCAGACAATAAAAAATAAACCTAACAAATAAATTATATAGCATATTAGGGTAAAAAAAAAAAGAGCAGAGTTAAGGATATTGGGAGTGTTTATGAAGGAATAGGTAGGAATTTTAAATAGGATTATCAAATAAGGCCTCATTGAAAGGATACCTGTGAGAGAGGGGGTCAACCATATAAAAATCTGGAAGAACATTCCAGGCATAAGATACAACAAAAGCAAATGCCGTAAGGTAAAAGAATGTCGGTTAAATTCCAAGGAACAGTAAGGAGCTACAGTGGCTGGAGTAGAGTGTGAGTAGGGAAAAGTAACTGGAAAGTACTACGGAGTAAAATAAAGCAGGGGAGGAATTCCCATTCTACTTGTAACATTCACTTACTGAGGTTGGTGATTTCATTTCAGTACATTTAAAAAACCCATTTTGCCCCCTCTTTATTTACTATTCAATGTCTTTCCTGCATCAGCAATGCTATCTCTACTCTAGCTTTCCAATTCTCAGATAACGAAACATTCCGCATCATATGTGAACACCTATTTCCTAGAAATGCTCTTTTTGGAGCAAGCTAGGCAGAATTTCCATCTGTGGGCTTAATATTTTCAGTTTTAGGTAAATCCTAGCTCTTTTATTTTAAATCTTTCCCATTCCTTAAATTCTCTTTTTGATAGCAGAGGATTTACCCTGACAGAGTACTCACTCTCTAACACAGATTTTAACAATCCTTTAAAATTGATGACTTCGAGACTGGGTACTCTCTTCAGGGGAATTCGGCCAACTGGGCTTCCTACACAGGAAAGCAATACAATTTCTAATTTGAAGAAGAAAATAAGAAAGAAAATAAAACATTAGCCCAGTATTCTTTAATTTGATAATCTTTATTATTTTTTTTAAGATTTTATTTATTTATTTGTCAGAGAGAGAGAGAGAGGGTACAGGCAGGGGGAGTGGCAAGCAGAGGGAGAAGTAGGCTACCCTCCAAGCAAGGAGCCCGATGGGGACTTGATCCCAGGACCCTAGGATCAAAACCTGAACTTAAGGCAGATGCTTAACCAACTGAGCCACCCAAGCATCTCAATAATTTTTATTATTAAGACTGAACTTAACATTAAACTGTTAATGAAGGATAACTATTCTTAAAGAAACAGTATAAACAAAAATAATTTATTGAGAAATGTTTAAAATATTCAAGCTACTTTTAAAATATCCTTCAAATACATTAGTAGCAACCATTACAAGGAAAATAATTCACAAGTTAAAACAAATCATTCTTATCTAATCTCTCAGAGCCTCTCCCAGGTAATACTGTTAAAGAAGACTGTGTCCTGGGATGCCTAAGTGGTGCTCTCAATTAGGCATCTGACTTTTGGTTTCAGCTCAGGTCCCAAGATCTCACAGTCTGCGATCAAGACCTGCACTGGGCTCCATGCTGAGCAGAGTCTGCTTGGGATTCTCTCTTCCTCTCCCTCTGCCCCTCCTGCTTGAGCAGTCTTCTCTCACTCTCTCTAAAATAAATAAATAAATCTTAAAAAAAAAAAAAAAGGCTGTGTCCTTACATTAAAGTAAGAAACTTCACATATTTCAGTATTCCATTACCCAGACTCTTCACTAATTCAGGCTTATTTATCCTTTACACTATTTAATAAGCAAAATTTCTGCATATAAACAAATACCATCCTACAGTTAATATTAACTGGGCTTTTATATTTCAGATTACTATAACAGATAATGCTTTCAAAAACATGTTCTCAGCCTGATCATTTAAGGGCTTTATCACATGCTAGCCAAAGTAGCATATAATATGCTTTATTATGTGCTACCAAGAGTACATTAAAAGGTTGTTTAAGAAATAACATGGAACAACAATAAGCTTTAGTAAACTATCTTATTACTGACAATTTACTAACCTGGTGATAATAAAATCAAGATGAAGCAGCACATTCACACATTATCATTTAAAAATTCAATAGCTTAAGGGATGCCTGAGTGGCGCAGTCAGTTGAGTATCTGCCTTCGGCTCGGGCCATGACGCCAGGGTTCTGGGATCGAGTCCCACATCAGATTCCCTGTTTAGCAGGCAGCCTGCTTCTCTCTCTGCCTGCCACCCCCCCTGCTTGTACTCTCACACACTCTCTCTGGCAGATAAATTAATAAAATCTCTAAAAATAAAGTTATTCAAATTTTTAAAAAGGGGGAGAACCTCAAAAAAATAATCAAAACTCAGAAGTAGGTAAAGATTGCCAAATTTTACTACACAGAAATTTAAGACTTTGATTAAAAAAACTTTTTAAAGTGTGAAATACATTGTGGATGTGAAAACAGAAAAAAGGATGGAAATATATGTATCGTCTATTTGTTGGCAGATATTTCTGCAGGAGAGAGAAGAATTAGGAAGGAAGAAAAATGTCCTATATACAGAACATTCCTGTTTTTTCTTCAAAATTTTTATTTAAATTCTAGTTAATTAACATATAGTGTAACATTGATTTTAGGAGTAGAATTTAGGGATTCATCACTTACATATAATACCCAGTGCTCATCATAACAAGTCCCCTCCTTAAACTCCATCACCTATTTAGCCCATCCCCTCCTCACTTCCCTCCACCAACCTTCAGTTTATTCTCTATCATTAAGAATCTCTTATGGTGTACTTTCCCCCTCTCTTTTACTCCCCCTTCCCATATGTTCATCCGTTTTATTTCCTAAATTCCACATATGACAGAAATCATAAGATATTTGTGTCTTTCTCTGACTTACTTTGCTTAGCATAATACCCTCTAGTGCCATACAAGCTGTTGCAAAAGGCAAGATTTCATTCTGTTTGATGGTTGAGCAATCTTCCGTTATACACACACACACAAACACACACACACCCAAATACATGCCCCATCTACAGAATATTCCTATTGCCTAAAGTTTTTACCATGGCTACATATTACTTAGGAAATTTTTTTGAGGAAAACTTTTTAAAAGAAATAAAATGTGCAATACAATTTAGTCCTTAGATATTTAAATGTAATGTCAAATCTAAAAAAGTGTCAACTGATATGTCACTTTTTCCATTGCATTTAATAATTGTATGATGTTTAGAGTAGAATTAAAATCCTGATCCTAAAGTAGAAATAAAATCCTAACTAGAATTACTGCATTGATCATTTCACAATACACAGAAATACTGAATCATTATGCTGTACAACTTGAGTTGAGCTAATGCTATATGTCAGTTACAACTCAATAAAAAATCCTGTTGTGGTAAATGTGATACCTTTGCTTCTTCAAGTTCTTTGTTGGCGGTATCCACCACAAAATTTTTCTCTTTTTCTAGTTGCTCTGCTAGTTGGTCAATTTTAATCAATTCTTTACAAAGATGCTCATTGTGGCTGGTTAAATCATCTACTTGACTGCTTACCACCTCCTTACTATCCAAGAGTTTCCTAACATATTCTTCCAAGCCATGATTTGTCTGTTTGAGATCTTCAATCTGTTATAATTAGAAAGAAAATAAACATATTAAATTATTTCCTTTGCTTCCCTCTGAGGAGAACAAGCAGGCAACTGGAATCAGGAAAGGAGGTTTGCATCCCTGGAAGGAGACCTAACTACATATATATTTTTCACTTTCTGAATTTTGTACCATGTAAATGTAATACTATCTGAAAAAAATATATTAAATGAAAACTTAAAGGTTTACAGCTACATCTTCCAAAACAATTTATACTTAATAAACTTAATTATGACTTGTTTTTAGCCAAAACTATTAGAAAAATGGCCAAATATTTATATCTATGCAAAAGAAACCAGTCTTGAAATTACTTAATTTTAGTATCAATTAGGTGCTCTTCAGAATTAAATTTCTTATTATTGTTACCAAAATATGTTAACTCTTAAAAAAAAGTTCTTTTGAATATATCAATAACTTACTTGACTAAGCTAAATACCAACTCAATCAAGTATTTGCTGACTAATGTGGAGGACCACAGCTTTCCTTCCCAGCCCACTATCAAACCATCAACGGATGAAGAAAAGGGCCTTTTCTATCACGAAGGTATCCAAATGCCTTTAAAGGAAAAAAAATATATTAGACCCATTAACAATGATTATATATTAACTAAAGTTTCCTTTTTTTGCCCTGGCCTCAAGAAATTTTAAAGCCTACCCACAACCCACCTCTAGCAACTAGCACAGAACCTATGTGCAATGATCTCCTGTCTGCTATTCTTGTCCCATGCTTTCATTAAATTTATTTTCCCCTATTCTTATTACCTAAGTTATTTTTATTACTTGTATCCTTTTTAAAACTATAGGATGTGGGATAAACACACATAAACTTCAATTTATCTATCTATATGTCTTTTTATCTTTGTTCATGGCTTCAACAGTGTCATATTTCTGAGCAGTAAGAAAACACTAAAAATGTTTGCTAACTTTCCAGTGCACCAGAGGTTAAATGCTTTTCCTCTCTGTGCCACCATAAAGCCTCTTACACAATTTAATCTTGGTATTTTATAACATATATTATTTGTTTACTTCCTTTTCCCTTCCACTAAATTCTAAGCAATTTTAAAGGGATTATCTCTGACTTCAGTATTAACACACCTCTAACTTCTGTATCATTTACTATATACCTAGCATAGAATTTCAAATTTTTTAAATGAATAAATAAAACAAATAAATTATAAATTAAACACTCACTCTCCTCACCTCTAACATCAAGCCCTACACTTGTACTAAATTCCAAGACACAACTACTTTAAAAGAGGCAGTTCCAAGTGGTAGAAAGGATGTAGGCTTTGGAATTAGGCAGATAGGTTCAAGTCCTGTTGTAGTTCTTTACCAGTTACTTAATCCTGACAATTTACCGTATTTTCTTGATCCTAAGAGATGCATCTGACTTCAGGAAAAAATAAATGGAAGCCTCTTGACTTTCATCTGCTAAATGGAGAAAATACCTACAATTTTCAGGTTTGTAGTCACATATAACAAGTATAAAAGTTCAAGTAAAATTTCTGGCAAATGACAGGTACTCAAAAAGTAGCTTAAAAAAAAAACCTTTTTATTTTGAAATAACTAAAGATTCACAGGAAGTTACAAAGTGTACAAAAGGATCACTTGGGCCCTTAACCCACTTTCCCCAATAGTTCCATCTTTTTTTCCCCCTGAATATGTTTATTTTTTCAGTGTTACAAGATTGATTGTTCGTGCACCACACCCAGTGCTCCATCCAATACGTGCCCTTCTCAATACCCACCACCACGCTCACCCAACCCCCCACCCCCCCCCCTCCAAAACCCTCAGTTTGTTGCTCAGAGTCCACAGTCTCTCATGGTTCATCACCCCCTCCCGTTTCCCCCCATTCACCCTTCCCTTCCTTCTCACATTGCCCTCCATGATTTTCCTTATGCTCCACATGTAAGAGAGACCATAAGATAATTCACTCTCTCCGCTTGACTTATTTCACTCAGCATAATCTCTTCTAGTCCCGTCCATGTTGACACAAAAGTTGGATATTCATCCTTTCTGATGGAGGCATACTATTCCATTGTATAGATGTACCACGTCTTCCTTATCCACTCATCTGTTGAAGGGCATTTTGGTTCTTTCCACAGTTTGGCGATTGTCGCCATTGCTGCTATGAACATTGGGGTTCATGTGGCCCTTCTTTGTACTGCACCTGCTTCTTTGGGGTAAATACCAAGTAGTGCAATTGCAGGGTCATAGGATAGCTCTATTTTTAATTTCTTGAGGAATCTCCACACTGTTTTCCAAAGTGGCTACACCAACTTGCATTCCCACCAACAGTGGAGGAGGGTTCCCCTTTCTCCACATCCTCTCCAGCATTTGTTGTTTACTGTCTTGTTGATTTTGGCCATTCTAACTGGTGTATGGTGGTTAATTTGAATCTCCCTGATGGCTAAAGATGATGAACATGTTTTCATGTGTCTGTTAGCCATTTGTATGTCTTCTTTGGAGAAGTGTCTGTTCATGTCTTCTGCCCATTTTTTGATGTGATTATCTGTTTTGTGAGTGTTGAGTCTGAGGAGTTCTTTATAGATCTTGGATACCAGACCTTTGTCGGTAGTGTCATTTGCGAATATCTTCTCCCATTCTGTGGGTTGCCTGTTTGTTTTGTGGACTGTTTCCTTTGCTGTGCAGAAGCTTTTTATCTTGATGAAGTCCCAAAAGTTCATTTTCGCTTTTGTTTCCTTTGCCTTTGGAGACATGTCCTGAAAGAAGTTGCTATGGCTAATGTCATAGAGGTTACTGCCTATGTTCTTCTCTAGGGTTTCGATAGATTCCTGCCTCACGTTGAGGTCTTTTAGTTCCATTTTAAGTAATTATAATACAACATCAAACTCAGAGATTTGACATTGGTACAATGTGATCCCATGTACAGACTCAGCATCTCAGTAAGCTATAGAATTATTCCATCACCACAGATTGCCCTCCTGTTACCCCTTTATAGTCACATCCTCTCCCCTCCTCATCCTTAACTCTTAGCAGCCACTAATCTCTATAATTTTGTCTTTTCAGGAATGTAATATAAATAAAATCATGTGATAAAGATCATAGTATGTGATCTTTTGACACTGTCTTTTTCACTCAGCATGATGCCGTTGAGATGTATCCAAGTTACATGAATGAATTGTTCATTCTTTTTTGTAGGATTACCAGTTTGTTTAGTCATTACTGATTAAGGGAAATTATACTTATTTCTAGTCTTTACTTTTTTTTTTAAAGATTTTATTTATTTATTTGACAGAGAGATCACAAGTAGGCAGAGAGGCAGGCGGGGGGGGCGGCGGAGCAGGCTCCCTGCTGAGCAGAGAGCCCGATGTGGGGCTCAGGGCTCGATCCCAGGACCCTGGGACCATGACCCGAGCCGAAGGCAGAGGCTTAACCCACTGAGCCACCCAGGCGCCCCTATTTCTAGTCTTTATGATAAATAAAGCTGCTATGAACAATCAATCATATACAGGTATTTAAGTGGACATAAGTTTTCATTTCCCTGGCATACAAAAATGCAATTGCTGGGCTGTATGATAAACATATCTTTGGTTTATAAAGAACTAAATTATTTTCCAGAGTGGTTGTACCATTTCCCATTCCACTAGGAAAATATGAGTGATCTCTTCATCCTTGCCAGCACTGGGTTTGTCACTACTTTTAATCCTAACTGTTCTTATAGATGTGCATTGTTATTGCATCTTGGTCTTAACCTGCATTTCCCTGATGTTTAGAAAGGTTGAACATCTTTTTATGTGCTTATCAACATACATCCTTCTATGAAATATCTCTTCACAACTTTTGCTCATTTTCTAATTGGATTGCTCCTCTTTACTGCTGAGCTTTAAGAATTCTTCATGTATCCTACATATGATTCTCCTGGTAGAAATATGGTTTGTAGCTTGTTTTTTCATCCTGTTAAATGGGTTTTTTAAAGCAGATTTAAATTTTGATGAAGTCCAAATTATCAATTTTTCTTTTATGAATCATGCTTTTGGTGTCACATCTAAGAACTTTTCACCAAGCCCAAAGTCCTGAAGATTTTCTGTTTTACCCTACAAAATTTCCATAGTTTAATGTTTTAATTTAAATTTATGAGCCATTTGGAATTAATTTTTTGTGTAAGGTGTGAGGTTTAGGTCTAGATTCATTTTCAATTGTTTCAGCACCATTTATTGAAAAGACTATCTTTCCTGCATTAAACTGCATTTGCAATTGTGTCAAAAACCTTTTGGCTTTACTTGAGTAAGGATATTTCTGGATTCTCTATTTTGTATCATTGATATGTGCCTATCTCTCTAGTAATACTAGTCTTAACTACTATAGATATATAATAAGCCACGACATCAGAGAGAATGACCATTCTTTTCAAAATTGTTTTTGCTGGGGTTTTGAGGAGAATTGCATTAAATGTATATGGATTTGGAGAAAATTGACGTCTTTACTATGCTGAGGCTTCCGATCCATGAACATGATGTCGCTCCATTTGTTTAGACCGTCTTTGATTTCTTTCGTTAGCATTTTGTCATTTTCAGGTTATAAGTTCCTACTTACAAATTCTAAGATTCCATTTTTTACTTAAGTAATTATAAATGATATTGCATTTTCTGATTGCCACATGTTAATTGCTAATATACAGAAAGAAAATGAATATGTATTGTGACCTTGATGAACTCCTTTACTAGCTCTAGTTTTGTACTGTAGATTTTATGAGATTTTCTAGGTAGACGATCATGTCATCTACAATCGGGGACAGTTTTCTTTCATTTCCGGTCTGTATGCCTTTCAACCTTTCAACCTACATGTATAGTTATATTTGAAGTGAATTTTTTTTTAAGATTTTATTTATTTATTTGACAGAGAGATAGAGATCACAAGTAGGCAGAGAGGCAGGCAGAGAGAGAGAGGAGGAAGCAGGCTCCCAGCTAAGCAGAGAAGACAATGTGGGGCTCCATCCCAGGACCCTGAGATCATGACCTGAGCTGAAGGCAGAGGCTTTAACCCACTGAGCCACCCAAGTGCCCCTAAAGTGAATTTCTTACAGATAACATAAAGCTAGATCAGGTTTTTTAATCCAGTCTACTAATTTCTGTCTTTTAATTGGTGTACTAGACTTTTATGTTAAGATTCAAATGTGAATCAACTATACTTCAATTAAAAAAAAGATTCAAGTGTGACTTCTTTTTGGTTGTTTCTGTTTTGTTTTTCCTGCCTTCCTGTGAGTTACTTGAACTTTTTTTCAAATTCCATTTTGACTTATCTATAGTGTTTTTGAGAAATCTCTTTGCATAGCTTTTTAGTGGTTGTTCAAAGTGTAATTTATTTGTAACTTAGCACAGAATACATTTTACCAATTTAAGTGAAGTGTAGAAAACTTACTTCCCTTTATACCCCTTATATCCTTTTATCCTCCTCTAGTAATAAAAAAATTATCTTAAATATTTCATCTACATCCATTTAGAATTATATCTGACAAACATAATTTAGAAAACAACAACAAAAAAGGAAACTCTATTGCATTTAGCCATATTTTTGTCTTTCTTTCCTATTCTTCCAAGATTCTTTTATCACTTCCTTCTTAGTTAGAGAAATTCCCTTAGCTATTCTTACAGGATAGTTTTGCTGGCAACCAATTCTCTTTTAACTTTTCTTCATCTGAGAATGCCTTGATTTTCCATTCATTTCTGAAGGATACTTCCACTGAATACAGAATACTGGGTTTTCTTCTAGCAATTAAAAAATGTTTCACTTCTTTCCAATTTCCATGTTTTCAGATCTGCTGTTATTTGAATTGGTGCTCACCTATAAGTAATGAACTGTTACTGTCAGGATTACTTTTTTTTATCTTTAGTTTTCACAAGTTTGAATACAAGGTGTCTTGGCATGGGTTTGAGAGATTCCTGGTAGGTGTCACTCACCTTCTTTAATCCACATTAAGTCTTTTGCCACATTTGGAGAATATTTAGCCATTATTGCTCTGAATATTTTTTCAGTCCCGTCCTCTCCTACCTTTCTTTCTCGGACTCCAGTGATCTAAATATTACATCTATTTAGATCTATTAAATCTAAATAGATCTATTTAGATCTAAATATTAGACTATTGTTATAGCCCCACCTTTCCCTGAGCCTCTCTTCACACTTTTTCAAGCCATTTTCTCTGTTCGGATTAGGTTATTTCTATTTTCTATTCTCATGTTCACCAATTCGTTCCTATCTCCTTTCCATCCTGTTGTTTGAGAACACTGAGTTTTTAATTTTATTACTGTATTTTTTAAAAAAATTTTTCATTGTGGTAAAACATACATAAAACTTACCATCCTAACCATTCCTAAGTATGCGATTTGGTGGCATTAAGTACATCCATAATATTTTGCAACCATCCCACATCCATTTCCAGAATTTTTTTATTATCCCGAAGTCTGCACCCACTAAATAATAACTCTCTATGAATTTGCCTATTCTAGGTACTTCATATAAGTGGAATCACATATTTGTCTCTCTGTGCCTGGCTTATTTCACTTAGCATAACGTTTTCAAGTCTCACCCATGTTGCAGTATGGCATCAGAATTTTGGTCTTTTTCAAGGTTGAATAATATTCCATTGTATGTACTCACCACATTTCGTTAAGCATCTATTGACAACTATCTAGGTTGCTTCCACCTTTTGGCCATTGAAAATCATACTGCTATGAATGTCAGTGTACAAGTATCTGAGTTCCTACTTTTAATCTTTTGGGGCTGTATCTAGGAGTGGAATAGTTGGATCATATGGTAATTCTCTATTTAACTTTTACAGGAACTGCTAAACTTTTCCGCCATGGCTGCACCATTTTATATTACCACTAACAATGCACAAGGGCTCCAGCTGTTCCACAATTTCACCTGCACTTGTTATTTTGTTTTGATAACAGCCATCCTAATAGGTATGAAGTGATACCACATTGTGGTTTTGACTTGCATTTTCTCAATGGATCATGATGTTGACCATCTTTTCATGTGCTTACTTGCCATTTGCATATCTTTGGAAAAATGTCTCTTCAAGTCCTTTGCCCACTTTTGCATTGGGTTGTTTTGTTTTTTGATTATTCAGTTGTAAAGTTCTTTATATATTCTCGATATCAATCCCTTATCAGATATATGATTTGGAAATATTTTCTCCCATGCATTTTTAATAGAATTTATTTTTTTTTAGAGACTTCATTTAATTATTTGAGAGAGAGAGAGTGCACGCATACGCACACATGCCAGGGGAGGGGGAGAGGGAGAAGCAGACTCCCAGCAGAGAGCCAGATTCGTGGCTTGATCCCAGGTCCCCAGGATCATGACCTGAGCTAAGGTAGATGCTTAACTGAATGAGCCACCAAGGTGCCCTTATACATTTTTTTTTTAGTTTTAGGCTTACAGAAAAGTTAATCAGAAAGAACAGAGTTCCCCGCTTCTCCCCATCCAACACAGTTTCTCATCTTATTTATGAGCACTGACACATTAACTAAAGTCCAGAGTTTATATTAGGGTTTACTCTTTGGGTTGTAGATTCTATAGGTTTTAACAAATGCTTAGTGACATGTATCTACCACCACCGTAGCTTCACTGCCCTAAAAAAACCTGTGCTCCATCCAACCCTCCCACCCTTTCTTCCTTCAAATTCCTGGCAGTTAGTGATCTTTCTAATGTCTCTATGTTTTATCTTTTCCAGAAGGTCAAATAGTTGGAACCAGAGTATGTAATCTTCCAGTTATCTTTTCTCACCTAGAAATTTGCTTTCAAGTTTCCTTCGTGTCTTTTTGTGGCTTGATAGCCGATTGCTTTTTATCAATGAATAATATTCTATTGTACATATATGCCACAATTTGTTTATCTATTCACCTACCGAAGAACATCTTGGTTGCTTTCAAAATTTTCACTTGGTTCTTCTTTATAACTTTTATTTCTTTGATGAGATTTTCTAGCTTCATGCTTATTTAACCACTGTTAATTTGATAATTTGACCATTATCAAACATGGTCAGAATTGCTTGAAGAATTTGCATTATAACTGATTTAAAATCCTTGTGAGATAATCTCTAATTCACCTCTGTTTTGGCATCACCTGGTTGTCTTTTCTCATTAAAGTTGAGATATGCCTGATTTTTGAGATAAGAAGTGATTTTTTTCATTGAGATCTGCTCTGGTGTTTTAGTGGGCTTCTTCTCACACTTCCTGTGACTTTAGTTCCAGCTAATAAAGGCGGATGCTACTTTTTATTGCCAGGTGAAAGTGGAAGTCCAATTTCTCTACTGTGCCTCTGTTGACACTTGAAGAGGACTGGTTTCCTTGTTACTGTTAGGGAGGATGAAAGTTCAGGATCCCCACCAGGCCCCTGCTGATACCACCACAGTAAGGAAGAATACAGGCACCTTGTTACTGTTCCCACGTGTTCTCCACCACCACTGTGGATGGGTGGACTGGTTACTGCTAGGAGGTAGTAAAAGTCCTGAATCTGCATGCAGTCCCCTCTGAAACCATGTCAACAAAAAGGAAAGAGTACACCTGTTACTCTGGGTGAGAGTGGATATCTAGGCTCCTCATGTGGTCCTTGCTGACACTAGGTGGTTGTGGGGGTAGTTACTGCCTAGTAGGCACTAAAGTCTTGGCTCCCCAGCATGCCTTTTTGATATCACCTTGGTGGGTTGCGGGGGCTTGGAGAGTAGGCCATGAGGTATGGCTGGGACTCCTTGTCACAGCTTGACAAGGATGGAAGTCTAGCCTATTTACTCAAATTTTGCCAGCAGGAATGGGGCTACAGTTTTTTTCATGGTGTTTGGACAGGTAGTTATTATCCAAAAACAGTCTTCATTAGAAATAGATCCATAAATACAGAGAACAAAATGGTGGCTGCCAGAGGGGAGGAAGATGAGAAAATGGGTGAAGGGGAATGAGAGGTATATGCTTCCAGTTATGGAATGAGCATGACTTAAAATGCAGGGAATTTAGTCAATGGTATTATAATAGCACTGTATGGTGACAGATGGCAACTACACTTGTGGTGAGCAGAGCATGAAGTATAGAGTTGTCAAATCACTATGCTGTAAATCTGAAACTAATGTAACACTATGTATCAACTATACTTTAATTTAAAAAGTTAAAAGTTTGGGGCGCCTGGGTGGCTCAGTGGGTTAAAGCCTCTGCCTTCAGCTCAGGTCATGATCTCAGGGTGCTAGGATAGAGCCCCGCATCGGGCTCTCTGCTCAGCAGGGAGCCTGCTTCCTCCTCTCTCTCTCTGTCAAATAAATAAATAAAATCTTTAAAAAGTTAAAAATGAAAAAATAATTAAGAAAGAAAAAAGAGGAACTTCACCAGGGAAAAGCCCAGAAGATAACACTTTAAGCAAGGGATCCAAATAAAGATCATTAGTAATGAGACAAATTGAAATTGTGTGCTACTTGATAGGACGCAATGAAAAGAACCCACCATCACTTCTGTGATATTCCTGTCTGTATTCATTTCGTACCTTAAGCCAAAAATTATGTAACAGTTTCCTGGGATCAGGGATCTAGAAGTGGCTTAATTTGGTGATTCTGGTTTAAGGTCTATTACTAGGTGTAGGGAGTTAGTCAGGGTGACTGTCACCATGGGAAGGTTTAAGTAGGGCTGGAGAATCCACTTCCAAACTCACCCAACATAATTGGTAGGCCTTAGTTTCTCACTGGCTATTGGCTATTTCAGTTCTTTTCCATGTGGGCCTATCCACAGAGCTGCTCACAACATGGAAACTTGCTTCCTATAGAGTAAGTGATCCAAGAAATCACTTTATAACTTAATCACTTCTGCTCTATGCTCTTGGTCACAAAGATCAATTCTGGTACCATGTGCAAGGAAAATGTATTAGAGTGGGAGTAAAGGAGGTGGGGCCAATTTGAAGGCTGGCTTCCACACAGCCAAAGGTTCATAACATAAAGATAATCATAACAAACCCAAATCAAGGGCCGTTCTACAAAATAATTGGCCTGTATTCTTCAAAGTGTTGTGGGTATGAAAATCAAGGAAAAATGTTCCTGAATGAAGAAGATAAAGGGACACAATAAATAAACGCATGTGTGATGCTGGACCTTTTTGTTATTGAGGACATTATGGGACAATTGGCAAAACCTGAATGGGGTCAGAGGATTAGCTGGCAGCAATGTATCCAAGTCATTTCCCGATTTTACCAGGTTCTATTGTGATCCTGTAGGAGAGTGTTCTTATTTATAGGAAATATCCACTCAAATATTAGGGATATTAGGACATCAGGTCTGCAACTTACTCTCAAATGATTTGGGATTGCGATAATAAATAAAGATTATATATCTTTGTTCTATAATTGCAACTTTAAATTAGTTTGAGATGGTTTCCAAATTCAAAATATATATAAATTATAAAGACCCAGGACAGAAAAAAAAAGTAGTCTAGATTGCTAGGCTGCCCCCTTCCTAGTCCTTTTTTTGTCTGCATCCATTCTAGATGCCAGTTTTTCTAGCAATGAGATACATGGAGCAAAAGGAAAAACCCAGGAATTCACTAACATGTCAATTATTATATGCTCAGGTCCCTAGCCAGTCTTCCTTCTGCCCACTTTTCAGAATGTCCTTATGTTTGTTCTATAACAAAATGTTCAGCATTTTTAGTTGTACTTAGTGGGACAAATAGGGTAAAGTAAGTCTACTCTGTCTTCCTAAAAGAGGAAGTTTCTTTTAATAGCCTTCATTAGTAAAAAATAAATAAATAAAATGACTACTATTTAAAAAAAAATAGCCTTTTTTTTTTTAGTAGGCTTACCACAGGTCAGGCACCAGGAAAACAAATACCAAACCTGGAGTTCAGAGAACTGGGTTCAAATCGTAGCTAACTTGGGAGTTCAGACAAATCCTACCTAGCTCTGTCACTTGTTAGTCAAATTTAATTCTATAGCCTCTTGGAACTTCAGCTTCCATGTCTGTAAAATGGAAATCACATCACTATTTCACAAGGTTGGAATTAAGTAAGATTATGTACATAAAAGCACTGGATACAACACTTCCGCATAGTTTGCATTCATATATATCTGAACCTGCATGTATCAAAATGATTAAGATAAAAATGGAATGATTTTAGACCCATAAAATTCCATTGAACACTGAATTAGTATTTCTTCTCCATCTTCTTGTTTTAAAATAGGCCCTCATCCCAAATTAATTCAGGGAAATAAATGTAACCTGTAATTTCAGTGCAGAGATGAATTTATCTTGATTTCTCACTTCTTGTTCTAGCTGGAGAGTATTCTGGTATTTTTCAGCTTCAGAAACTGGAGCCCCTAGACCAAAATCATGTTCTTTGGTGGTAACCTAGTGGGAAAAAATGGGAATGATACAGAGGCATTCAGTTTAAAACAGTTTTGTGATTCTTCACAACCATCAGTGACACTTAGAAATTAACAATATTCTTAGATACACAATTATTTTTAACCTTGTCTCACCAGCTAAGAGGATTTTCATCAAGCTTTACTTTCTTTAAAATCCCATGTTATGAAACTTTTCTGTGCTTTCCAAATATAAAACTACAATATTCAACATCCTTTTAAAAAAAAAACATATCCCATCCTATCCCTTTTGTAATCACTCTTCTAAGGAAATATGGGCCATCAGCAAATAATGTAGGCTACTTCTAGGCCTGTGTTGTCCAAATATAATAGCTACTAGTTACTTATTTATTGCTGCTTTTGTATATTAACGAAAAGGTTTTCTACCTATATCACAAAGGGCTAACTTCCCTAATATAGAAATAATTCATATAAATAAAAAAGGAAATGAAATACCCTAATAGAAAAATTGGCAAAGAATATGGATATTTCATAGAAATGGGTTTTAAACAGATTTAAAGATATTCAATCTCATAAATTAAAACAACACTGAGATACTATTTTTTAACCTCATACTGCCAAAGATCAGAAAGTTGAAAATATAATTTAACATTCTTATACATAAATGGCGGCAGTATAAATTGATACAATATTTCTGGAGAACAATTGTGCAAAATCTAGCAACATTACAAATGCACATAGCTTCTGTACAAATAATTCCACCTTTAGGAACTTTTCCTAAATATATATTTGCACATGTGCAAAATAACATGTTAAAGTATTTTTCATTTTAGTGTACTACACATACTACTCCACACTGTGCTTTTTTACATGACAATGTATCTCAGAAATTGTGCAATTTAGGGAAATAATCTGTTCTTTCCCTGAATCAAGGCTGCCCGCCATTATGTTAAGGAAGAGAGAATTTGCTATAAGCATCCTAGATCCCTCCTGGCAATACAGATGCTATTCTCCAAAATCTAGCATTTGGGAACTTATAGGATCAGGATGCCCTAGTCATTGACTTTGTATTACACCCTGTACAATCCAGCACTTAGCAGTCTGACAGGCTTATTTTCCTTTTCCCCTTCCCCAAACTAGACATAAATCTGCTTTTCTGTTCTTCATTCCAGCAGTTACTGACTCACCTGGAATTTCAGTACTAAGTCTCACAGAGTATTTCTAATTTATGAATCATTTAGGCCTGTACAGGTTATGCCAAAATCCTAAATATCTTTTTTTATGTAGTTTCTGCTGAAAAATGTGTTCCTATATGCTGACTAACTGAACATAATTAAAAAAAAAGTGTTTCTAGTCATAAACATTTGACTTAGAATAACAGATTCAGACTATACACTATAATAGTACTTTTCAAATCTTACAGAACATATGAATCGCTTATGAATTTTTCTTATTCACAGCAGGCCTGAAATACTGCATTTCTAAAAATGCTGCTCAGTAATTCCTTATTTGGCTAGTACAGATACTACACTTTGAATAGCAAGGATCTCCTCAATTAAAGTTGTAACCTGTCACACGTTCAGAGTTTTTTATAATTTGGTCACCTCCCACTTCTCCAAACTTATCTCCTAATTGATACCTCCAAGAACACCTCTATAAATTATTCTCCATATTCTTTATACATAGGTTCATATTATCATTATAGATATACACTAACTTTTGCTCATGAGCCTTGCCCTTTTCTCCATTTAACTAAAGGCACTTCTGAGGCTCAGCCTGAATTCCATATTCTCTTAGGAGGTGTTCTCAGTATTTTCCATCAAATAGTGATCACTTCTTCATTGAGACTTCTGTATGTATTGGTTACAGAATAAACTGTGTAGCTATTTATTTTTTCTGGGTAGGTCTTCCTCACACAATTATTAGAATCTTTTTGTTATTATGTTATATTAGCCACCATACAGTACTTCATTAGTTTTTGATGTAATGTTCCATGATTCATTGTTTGCATATAACACCCAGTGCTCATTGTAATGCATGCCCTCCTTAAAACTCATCACCGGACTAACCCATATCTCCCCATTCCCCTCCCCTCTGAAACCCCCAGTTTGTTTCCTGGAGTCTCTCATGGGTCATCTCCCCCTCTGATCTCCCCACCTTCATTTTCCCCTTCCTTCTCCTAATGTCCTCCATGCTATTCTTAATGTTCCACATATAAGTGAAATCACATGAAATCATCTTTCTCTTCTTGACTTATTTCACTTATCGTAATCCCCTCCAGTTCCATCCATGTTGAGGCAAATGGTGGGTATTCATCCTTTCTGATGGCTGAGTAATATCCCATTGTATATATGGACCATATCTTCTTTACCACTCATCTATGGAAGGGCATCTCAGCTCCTCCCACAATTTGGCTATTGTGGATATTGCTGCTATGAACACTAGGGTGCATGTGCCCCTTCGGATCACTACATTTCTATCTTTTGGGTAAATACCCAGGACTGCGATGCGGGGTCATATGGTAGCTCTATTTTTAATGTTTTGAGGAACCTCCACACTGTTGTCCAAAGTGGCTGTACCAACTTGCATTCCCACCAAGAGTGTAAGAGGGTTACTGTTTCTCCACATCCTCGTCAACATTTGTTGTTTCCTGCCTTGTTAATTTTTGCCATTCTAACTGATGTAAGGTGGTATCTCAGTGTGGTTTTGATTTGAATTTCCCTGATGGCTAATGATGCTAAACATTTTTTTATGTGTCTGTTAGACATTCATATGTCTTTGGAGAAGTGTCTGTTCATATCTTTTGCCTATTTTTCCACTTGATTTTTAGTTTTTTAGATGTTGAATTTGAGAAGTTCTTTATAGATCTTGGATACCAGCCCTTTATCTGTAGTGTCATTTGCAAGTATCTTGTCCCATTCCGTGGGTTGCCTCTTTGTTTTGTTGACTGTTTTCTTTGCTGTGTAGAAGCTTTTTATCTTGCTGAAGTCCCAAAAGTTCATTTTCGCTTTTGTTTCCCTTTCCTTTGGAAACATGTCTTGAAAGAAGTTGCTGTGGCTAATGTCAAAGAGGTTACTGCCTATGTTCTCCTCTAGGATTTTGATGGATTCCTGTCTCATCCATTTAGAGTTTATCTTTGCATATGGTGTAAGAGAATGGTCAAGTTCCATTCTTCTACATATAGCTGTCCAATTTTCCCAATACCATTTATTGAAGAGACTTTCTTTTCCATTGGATATTCTTTCCTGCTTCATCGAAGATTAGTTGACCATAGAGTTGAGGGTCCATATCTGAGCTCTCTATTCTGTTCCATTTATCTATGCGTCTCTTTTTGTGCCAGTACCAGGCTGTCTTGATGATCACAGCTTTGTAATATACCTTGAAATCAGGCAACACGATGCAACAAGCTTTGTTTTTCTTTTTCAACATTTCCTTGGCTATTTGGGGTCTTTTCTGGTTCCATACAAATTTTAGGACTTTTCATTCCAGCTCTCTGAAAAATGCCATTGGTATTTTGATCAGGATGGAGTTGAAAGTGTAGATTGCTTTGGGCAGCATGGACATTTTAACAATATTTGTTCTTCCAATCCATGAGCATGGAATGTTTTTCCAACTTTTTGTGTCTTCTTCTATTTCTTTCATAGGTGTTCTGTAGTTTCTAGAGTATAGATCCTTTACCTCTTTGGTTAGGTTTATTCCAAGGTATCTTATGGTTTTTGGTGCTACTGTAAATGGAATTGATTCCCTAATTTCTCCTTCTACAGTTATATTGTTAGTGTATAGAAAAGCAACTGATTTCTGGGCATTGATTTTGTATCCTGCCACATTACTGAATTGCTATATGAGTTCTAGTAATTTGGGGGTGGAGTCTTTTAGGTTTTCCACATGAAGTATCATGTCATCTGCGAAGAGAGAGTTTGACTTCTCTCTGCCAATCTGGATACCTTTTATTTATTTTCTTTTATGCTAGGACTTCTAGTACTATGTTGAACAATAGTGGTGAGAGTGGGCATCCTTATCATGTTCCTGATCTTAAGGGAAAGCTGGTATTGCTGTTGGCTTTTCATAGATGGTTTTGAAGAAATTGAGGAATGTTCCCTCTATCCATACACTCTGAAGAGTTTTAATCAGAAAAGGATGCTATATTTTGTCAAATGCTTTTTCTGCATCAAATGGGACAACTGTTTGGTTCTTGTCTTTTATTAATGTGTTCTGTCACACTGATTGATTTGCAACTGTTGAACCACGCTTGCATTCCAGGAATAAATCCCAACTGGTCGTGGGATAATCCTTTTAATGTACTGTTGGATCGTACTGGCTAAGATCTTGTTGAGAATTTTGGCATCCATATTCATCAGGGATATTGGTCTGTAATTCTCTTTTATGACAGGGTCTTTGCCTGGTTTTGGGGTCAAGGTAATGCTGGCTTCACAGAATGAGTTTGGAAGTTTTCCTTCTGTTTCTATTTTTTTGAAACAACTTCAGAAGAAGAAGTATCATTTCTTATTTAAATGTTTGGTAGAATTCCCCTGGGAATCCACCAGGCTCTGGACTCATTTTGGGGGGGAGGTTTTTGATCACTGCTTCAATTTCATTATTGGTTATTAATCTATTCAGACTGTCCATTTCTTCCTGTTTCAGTCTTGGTAGTTTATAGGTTTTCAGGAAGGCATCCATTTCTTCCAGGTTGCTTAATTTATTGGCATTTAGTTGTTGATAATAATTTCTAATTGTTTCTATTTCCTTTTTTTTTTAAGATTTTATTTATTTATTTGAGAGAGAAAGACAGAACATGAGAGGTGAGAAGGTCAGAGGGAGAAGCAGACTCCCCATGGAGCTAGGCGCCTGATGCAGGACTCGATCCCAGGTCTCTGGGATCACGACCTGAGCCAAAGGCAGTTGCTCAACCAACTGAGCCACCCAGGTGCCCCTGTTTCTATTTCCTTGATGTTAGTCATGATCTCTCCTCTTTCATTCATAATTTTATTAATCTGGGTCCTTTCTCTTTTCTTTTCGATAAGTCTGGCCAGTGGTTTATCAATCTTATTAATTCTTTCAAAGAACCAGCTACTAGCTCTGTTGATCTGCTCTACTGTATTTCTGGTTTCTAATTCATTAATCTCTGCTCTAATCTTAATTATTTCTCTTTTCCTGCTTGGCTTAGGCTTTATTTGTTGTTCTTTCTCCACTTCCTTAAGGTATAGAGTTAACCTGTGTATTTGGGATTTTGCTGTTTCTTTGAGTGAGGCTTGGATGGCTATGTATTTCCCCGTTAGGACCACCTCTGCCGTATCCCATAGGTTTTGGACCAAAGTGCTTTAATTCTCATTGGTTTCATGAATTGTTTAAGTTCTTCTTTAATTTCCTGATTGACTCAAACATTCTTAAGCAGGATGGTCTTTAGCTGTCAAGTGTTTGAATTCCTTCCAAATTTTTTCTTGTGATTGAGTTCCAGTTTCAAAACATTGTGGTCTGAGAATATGCAGGGAATAATCTGAAATCTTTTGGTATCGGTTGTGCTCTGATTTGTGACTCAGTTTGTGGTCTATTCTGGAGAAAGTTCCATGTGTGTTCGAGAAGAATGAGTATTCTGTTGTTTTAGGGTGGAATGTTCTGTATATATCTATGAAGTCCATCTGGTCCAGTGTGTCATTTAAAGCTCTTGTTTCTTTGTTGATCTTCTGCTTAGATGATCTGTGTATTGCTGAGTGGAGTGTTGAGGTCTCCTACTATTAAAGTATTATTATCAATGTTTCTTTATTTTGGTTAATGGCTGTCTTATGTAGTTGGCTGCTCCCATGTTGGGGGCATAGATATTTACAATTGTTAGATCTTCTTGTTGGATAGACCATTTAAGAATGATATAGTGTCTTTCTGTATCTCCTACTACAGTCTTTAACTTAAACTCTAATTTGTCTGATACAAGAATTACTACCCCAGCTTTCTTTTGAAGTTCATTGGCATGAAAAATGGTTCTCCATCCCCTCACTTTCAGTCTAGATGTATCTTTAGATTCAAAATGAGTCTCTTGTGAACAGCATATGGATGGGTTATGTCTTTTTATCCAATTTGCAACTCTGTGCCATTTCATGGGCGCATTTAGGCTGTTCACATTGAGAGTGATTATTGACAGATAAGAGTTTATTGCCATCATGTTGCCTGTGAAGTCCCTGTTTCTATAGATCGTCTCTGTAAACTTCTGGTCTTTATTACTCTTTGCATCTTTCTTCTTTTATAGAACTCCCCTTAATATTTCTTGCAGGGGCAGCTTGGTGATCTCATATTCCCTCAGTTTCCGCCAGTCTTAGGAGCTCCCTGTCCATCCATTCTGAATGACAGCCTTGCTGGATAAAGTGTCCTTGCCTGCATGTTCTTCTCATTTAGTACCGTGAATATGTCTTGCCAGTCCTTTCTGGCTTGCCAGGTCTCTGTGGAGAGGTCTGATTTTATTCTGATGTTCCTCCCTCTATTCATAAATCTCTTTCCCCTACCTGCTTTCAAGATTGTTCCCTTGGATATAAGATTTGTGACTTGTACTATCATATGTTGGGGCTTTGGTCTGTTCTCATTGATCTTAGGAGGGGTCGTCTCTGCCTCTTGGACACAAAAGCTTGTTTTCTTCCCCAGATTAGGGAAGTTCTCAGCTTCCCAATCATAGCTGAGAACTACAATTTGATCAAATATATCTTCTAGACCTCTCTCTCCACCCCCCTCAGGGATCCCAATAATTCTGATACTGGAACATATCATGGCATTATTAATGTCTCTCAGTCTGATCTCTTGGGCTTTAATCTGTTTTTCCCAGGCCTCCTCGGTTTCCTTCTTTTCTATCATCTTATCTTCTAGCTCACTAATTTGTTCTCCTGCCTTGTTTACCCTGGCAGTCAGAGTATCCAGTTTAGACTGCATTTCATTCATAGCATTTTTAAGTTCCTCCTGATTAGATCTCATTTCTGCCCTTAGAGATTCTATATTTTCACTCATATTTTTCTCAAGCCTAGATATCAACTTCATAATTGTTATTCTGAAATCTATTTTTGACATCTTGCTTATATCCATATCCATTAGGTCTGTAGCAGAGGGCATTGTCTCTGATTCTTTTCTTTATTGGGGGGTTCCTCCTCTTAGTCATTCTGTTGGGGGGTGGTTAAGGGAATGTACAGAGTTCGAAGTATTAACCATAACTCAAGCAAGATGCACCTGTTTTATAGGGACCTTTGGTTTGTCATCTTCTTGTTCCAGCCTGTCTTCTGGGGGAGTGATCTGCTGGGCTATTACTCAGGCAACCCTGCTTGGGCAGAGTTGCCCTGCCCCCTGGGGGGGGTGGGCTCAGTGAAAACTGTTTTGGGGGGCTTTTATCCTCTGGCGGCTTTCCCTGGTGGCTTTCTGTGTCTCTTCCCAGAATCAGAGCAGAAGTGACTGCAACTAAATCTGTCTCAGAACAAAGAAATTGCAGTCTGCTCTTCACTGAGCTTTCCAGGCCACACTATCTCCATTTCTGTCTGCACTGCTAAAAAACACAGCCTCCCTGGTTGTATGTCCCACAGCAACACTCCCAGTGGAACCAAGGGCCAGGCACATCTCTGCCCTTTGCACTTCTAAAATTGCAAGCCGCCCCCGGTTCATGCATGCATATGCACAGGTCCTGGATCCTGTCAGGAGGCTGCACTTAAGTCCTTTCTCCACCACTACTGGTCTGTGAGTCCATGCCAGGTCCCCAGCACAGGACACTTTTATGCTCCAGTGTTATATCACCTTCCCGGTGCCAGCTTATGGTGGCTCCCTCCTCCTTCTGTTTATCTTCTGATATCTAAGTATAGAATCATGGCTCCCTGTTTCATACCGCGAGACCACCAGAGATCTTCTGTTCATACAGATCCAGATATATATTCTTACATCTCGGGTTGATTTCATGGGTGTTCAGAATGGTTTGGTAGATATCCAGCTAAATTGAGGAGACCAATTGAAATAGGGTCCCCTACTCCTCTGCCATCTTTTCCCACAATTGCAATTATTAGAATCTTAAGAAAAAGCAATGTCCTAGAGCTCTCCATATTCCTACCAACCTGCATACAATTCTTTGCATAATAAGAAATTGCTAATAAAAATTTATATAGATTGATAATAAAGGAGTATACAAAAGCAGATAAAATGAACTTTCCTTCTTCTCCTTGGTAAGCTGGTCAGGTGAGATTCTATAAAATTACCTATGAAGTTACACTAGAAATTAAAAGTATAAAGAGCCTAAAAGTCTAGCTGACAAGTCTGAGCAATTGAGTAGCAATATTAGAGTTGCTACTTGCTCTGCACTAGCTTTGGAGGCAAATGAAAAGGGAGAGAAATCAGTGTATCTGAAATGCCCATGTCTCTTCTGCCACGTTCCCCACCTCAGGCCACCTGAGTATCCTCCACATTCCCACAATCTCTATATGAATGGAATTTGTGTTCCTTTACAGATTGTGGAGAATGCAAGTAAAAGTACTTTGGAAGCAGCAAATCTTTATGATAAAAACCCAAGCTAGAAGTACAATCATTCTCAATGAGGAAGCAACACAGCATATGGTTAGGACCTTGTTCTTTAACATCAAGAGTGCTTATGTTCATAATGATAGCTCTGCTGCTTTTAGGTGCCTGACCATGAGCAAGTTACTTCTCTGGCCATGGCTTCATCTATAAAATAGGAATGATAATAGTACTTTCCTCTGAGAGCTGTTGTGAGGATTAAATGAGTTACAGTAAAGCATTTTAGAACACCACCCAGCAAGAAGTGCTATATATAGATTATTGGCCATCAAGTCCTACTTATCTTTTCACTAAAATCGCTCTCAAGTACATTTCTTCTATCCCCACTGTCACTGTTTCAATTTATACTTTCAGATTTTAACACATTTATTCACTTGTCAAACAAATTTATAAACAGCTAGAATAAGAATGAGCCAATATTAGATTCTGCAAATAGAGAGATGGAAAACAGCGGTGCCTGAGTGGCTCAGTCAGGTAAGCATCAACCTCTTGATTTCGGCTCAGGTCATGATCTCAGGGTTGTGTGACTGAGCCCCATGTTGGGCTCTGTACTGGGCGTGGAGTCGGCTTGAGATCCTCTCTCTCTCCTCCTCTACCTTTCCCCCCTTTCTCTTTCACTCCCTCTTCCTCTTAAAAAAAAAAGAAAAGAAAAAGAAACATGGAAAACAAACAAAAACCTACAATCTCAACCCTCAATGGGTCTAGGGAAGTCCAGAACAAATAAATCAGAAATTACAGTACAACAGGATTAGTGCCATATCAGAGGAATACACATGTATGCTAAGGGAATATAGAGAAAACTACAAAAAAGGTAGTTTTGACTTCAACTTCCCCCCAAAAAAGACTTGGGATATATTTTCCATATTCTCCCAAAACTATGAATATACTCCTATTGGAGCACTAACACATTGTGTTGTGTCTACTGAATGTCCAGAGCCATCGTATCTTTAACATGTCTAAAACAGATCTCTTAAGTCCCCTACTTGTACTCCTGCTCTCAATCCTGCTTCTACTATGTTCCTTCCCAGTCTTTCCCATGTGAAATGTACCATCATTTGTGCAGTGCCCAAGGGATTCTTTGTTTCCTCTTTCTCTAACCCCCAAAAATGAACCCTGTTCTATCTACCTCCAAAATATTTCCCAAATCCATCCACTTCTCAACATGCTTATTACCACCTCTATATTCATCTCCCACAAGATTACTGGTACAGTTCCCTAAGTGGTCCTCGTGCTTCTACTATTGCTCGCTACAACTTTTTTTCCAAATTGAAATCAAAACTATCACTTTAAAATTGTGAGATCTTGCTCAAAACACTCCAATGCCTTCCCACTGCAATTAGAATAAAATCCAAACTTTTTAAGGTCCTACATAATTCGGTCCCTGCCCCCACTTCCCTAAATAGATATAGTACTCTCTTTTTCACCCATCAGCTTTATTGGTTTTCTTTCTGTTCCTCCACTGTACCAATCTCATTCCACTTCCAGGTCTCTGTCCTTGCTTTTCCTCTCTTCAGGACACTCTCTCTCCCAGCCCTGTGCATGGCTGGCTCCTTCTCTGGCTCAAATGTCAGCAGGTCTTCCCTAACCTCTTAGTTAAAGTAGCCTCTCTCTTAGATACTCTCTCATCAGGTTATTTGCAATTAACACTATTTGAAATTACATCATTTATTTTTTCACTTGTTTATTGTCTGTCTCCCCACTTCTAATAGGTAAACTCCAAGAGATCTAGCCTTTTGTCTAGTCACTGTTATATCTCTAATGCCTACAGAAGTACCCAACACAAAGTTGGTGGTCAACAGAATATTTTCAAAATAACAAAATTTTGATGATCCAAAGAAAGTAGTTTCAATGGTACAGATGGAGTAGAAGCACATTCAAAGAGGACTAATAAATGAGTAATGAACAAAAGGAAATAGAAAATGTAGACTTCTTTTAGGAAGCATGATTGTGAGACAAGAAGTAGAGCGAAAGGTGGAAGAAGACCGCTGTTGTTGAACGGTTGTTACAAAGGAGAAAAACTTATTTCTTAATTCTCTTTGTATCAAGGACCCCCTTCAGAATTAAACAAAAGCCCTGAGTCCTCTCCTCAGTAAAATAAAAACACATACAAAACTTTACAAACAATTTCAGGGGGTTGAAGAACTACCTAAAGCTCTAGGTTAAGAAGCCCTACAGTATAAACATATCGAAGATTCCTAAGACATGGGTTAATGTTAACTAATGGAGAAAGGCTACTGAGCCAATTAAAGGAAACCCAAATAAACGGCATATGCACAGTCCTTGGAGACAAGAAAGAGGAAAGCAAGGTCAGGTGAAGATTTAGATAAGAAAGGGTAGAAATCTGAAGAGGGTCCTGCCTGGTAGAATTTTCATTTTTCACGAAATAGGAAATAAGATCATGCGCTAAAAAGAAAAAATATCAATCCTGAGCAAGATATCATACATATAACACACACCCTACAAATGTCACCAAATATTTTGGTAGAATAATTAAAAATACTGTAGTATCTTATATGGGATTCTGAAATCTGGTTCCAGAAAAAGTCAACTTGTTTTCTTTTTATAAAAAAAGTTTACACTGACAGATACTTTGAAGTAGGAAGGAAGAGCCTCAAAGAAAGATGTAGAAAACCACAGTTTCATGAATAATTTTGAGATGGGTTTTGTATTATAAAAATAAGTGAATAAATGTTTTGGGAATTCACTTCAAACAAAGCAGTAAAGACACAATGCTTAACCTTTCTTATGAAAAAGAAATAATCTCTCCAGTTATCCATTCAAACTCAAGCTATTTACTTATCTTCAATCCAGACTATTCTGTAAAGAAATAACTTGTCTTTTTAATTTTTTTAAGATTTTATTTATTTATTTGACAGAGGGAGAGAGATCACAAGCAGGCAGAGAAGCAGGCAGAGGGAGAGGGGAAAGCAGGCTCCCTGAGATCATGACCTAAGCTAAAGGCAGAAGCTTAAGCCACTGAGCCACCCCAGGCGCCCCATAACTTGTCTTTTTAAAGGAGCATAAAACAATGGTCCTAGGAGAAGTATCATTTTACAAGTCCTCTAAGAAACATAAGGGGTTAAGGAGTTGTTTTTAAGAGGCCTTCCTGAACTAAAAAATATTAATAATAAACTAATGTTAATCCCATAACTAAGACAAATAGAACATAACTAAGAACAAAAATCAAACAAATAGAACATAACTAAGAACAAAAATCAAACAAATAGAACATAACTAAGAACAAAAATCCCATAACTAAGACAAGTTAGAACCTTACTAACTAGCTCGATTCAAAAGATTATCATGGGGTACATGTATGAGAAAGTCCACAGTAGTAGTTCATGTTTACCAAAACTGTAAAAACCTTAATAGTAGAGAATGTAAACACTAAACAACAAACTATAAGCAACAAGGATAAAACTTAAAAACATAATGTTGAGTAACAAAGCAAACTAGAAAGGATTACTTACTACAATTCCATTTATATAAAGCTCAAAAACAAGCCAAATTAGAATGTGCGTGTTCGCATACAAAGATGGTGAAACTCTAAGGAAGTGGTTATCATAGAAATCAGGATGGTGACTACATCCAGGCAGAAGAGGGAGCATGTGATGAGAAAAGAGAATGAATAATAACATCTGCTCTGTCTCCGTTTATTGAATACTCTAAAAGCAAATTACCCTAAAACTGATCTAAGCAACTAAAAAAGAAGACAGAAAAGGAGCCAACAGAATCTACATCTGATTATATGCTGGACTACAAGCAGTGATTTTTTTCAGACAATTAACAAACAATTAACAATTGTTTTCAGACAATTAACAATTAACAAAAAAGATATATTTTGCAAGATGCTATTAAATAATGCCAAAGGTTATTGTTCATAATAAATATTTCATTACTATACCTTCCTAGTTATTTCTCACTAATTAAAATGTAATGGTTCGGTTCCCTGAGCAATTAAGATACAAACAAGAATCAGTTTTGTCCTGAAGGCAGATTTGAATGTGCCACTTTCCATTTATGTTTATAACTAACCTAGTTTCTTCTAGTTATAAACCAATATTATTCCATTTATTTCCGTACAGGCTAAAAAAAAGTGTACTTTAAATGCTGAAAACCAGTGGAGGAAATTTAAAACAACAAATATCCTGCGATATAAGGTCCCGGAATGGAAGAAGGAAAACACTGTGGAGCTATGTCATCTGTGCAAATCGTTCTTGAACTCCTGATCCTTGACTTTAAAAACAAACAATAACAATGTATTCCTATGCATATTTAGGTAACAGGTCCGTAATTGCCGCTGTTATTCAACTTTAGTCTCAAATATTTTTTCAAACAAAACCCAGTTTACCCTGCCTTTCCTGTGTAAAATTTCTACTGAAATTATATGAGATTTTCATCCAAATGCCTATGTTATCTCGGCCCTTCACCTCCCAAAGTCTATAAAGAGGCTTAGAAGTGACAGGCTGGGAGTCAGGAAGAGCAGGTTGAACTCCCAAATCTCTGACTTCCAAATTCCTCACTTTCACTCCAAGCGTTTCTAAACAGAACAGTCCCCGCAACAACCAAGCGGAGAGCTGCGGCAGGAAGCGAAGCGGTCACCATAGGAACTGGGCTCAACCCTAAGCGCCCAAGAAACGGCAACAGCGACAAAATTTGCTCCTGGAGGGCGTCCCTGGACCGCAACTCTTCCCGCTACCGTCCCTCAGAGCCGGTCAAGCAGTGAATTCCCAACTCAGAGATCACCCTCAGCCCCTAATCCCAGTCATACCCTCCCTGTTGCAGGGCCTTCTGATCCAGGAGCTGCTTCACCCCAACCCGGCGCATCCCTGTTGCCTCTACCTGGAGCTCCGAGTCCCTCCCCGGGTCTATTCGCCCGTCATCTTCCCCGGAGCTCATCTCGACGACTGGCAAGCCTTGGCCTGCGCCAGGGATCCAGGTCCCTCCCCGTCTCCATCCTCCGCCCCTTTCCCCTCCCCTCCCACCCCCAAATCGACCTGGCCCCACCCAGGGTGGAGGCAGAGGAAGGCGGGACCCGGAGGGAAGGAGGCCGGGGCGGTTAGCGCCGGTCGGCGCCGCCGTCGGCCCCGCCCTCACGCTCTGTACCTGAGGGGGGCTCGTCCTCCACCTCCCCGGCGCTTTCGCTCCGCTTCCGTCCCGCGCGCCCCCAGTTCCCGTGCGCACGCGTACCTGGCTCGACCCTTCTCGCGGGGACTACAAGCCGTGCGTGCGCAGCCACGCACGTAGCGACGCGTACGTCCACCTGCCCACCTTACAGGGTGCGTAGTAGAGGCCTCTTCCTGGTCCATCCGCGCCGCTCAGGCGTAGGCCCACGCAGCGCTTGGACGTCCCACACGAGCGTCCCGTCTCCTAGTAACCAGCGGCTGCCCTCTTCTTCACCACTTAATTCTTACTCCCTGCTTGCGGCCGCCGCAACACGCATGCGCAGGGCTGTATCTCCGCCTGCCTCCCTCCCTTGGCTCTAGAACACCTGCTGCTTAGCTATTGCAGCTTTGTAGCATTTTTTCCTAGGGATACAGTACCGTTTTGGACCCACATTCAGTGAACTCGTTACTCCCCAGAGCTGCTTTTGGGCAGTGAGAGGTTGTTGAGCTCTTCTGCCGTGGCAAGGAGCCGGTTTTCGGGGAGTCTCCTAGATC
>CM052811.1:70077089-70126615 GCA_028533885.1 Nasua narica
GCCTGCCTCCCTCCCTTGGCTCTAGAACACCTGCTGCTTAGCTATTGCAGCTTTGTAGCATTTTTTCCTAGGGATACAGTACCGTTTTGGACCCACATTCAGTGAACTCGTTACTCCCCAGAGCTGCTTTTGGGCAGTGAGAGGTTGTTGAGCTCTTCTGCCGTGGCAAGGAGCCGGTTTTCGGGGAGTCTCCTAGATCGGATTCTGCTGCTGCATCCTTTGGGAAGAGAGCAGTTCTGTTTGGGTAAGGAAGCCAGCGAACACACGACCCGGTCAGCACTGCACGACTCAGTCATGGTTGAATCGGGAAGTGGCATAACTAGCAATGAAAAGGCGCCTATTCCTGACTGGTATTCCTTCTCCACATGCCAGATCTTCTCAAAGACCCCTTTCCAGAAAAACTGGTGATGGTTAACAATAGAGGAAAGGGTATACTATCTCACGTGATATTTAATATTGCATCGATTGCTTGCCTGTGTAATACCATTTACATTTGTCTTCTCCGGAGTAGGAGCCTTCAGTCTTGGAACACTAATTTAACCGGGCGTAATATTTTTGGCCATCCAACTATGTTAAAATTAGCCACATTACCTAAAAGTGGATAAATTAGCTTTTTAGTGAAAAAGAATGAAGACTGCATTACTCTCAATTTTTGGGAGCCCGGCTTGAAAAGAAATACTGTTTTTAACATTTCTTAATATTAAATAAACTGTTTTAACCTAAGGGCTTCTGAATTCTAATGGCTTTTTCTGTTTGTCTTTTCCGACAGGTGAAATAAGTAACTAGATTTTTATAGATGTTCTCTGATGATCTTGATAAAGTTTGCACCTCTCTATTTCAAAAGTAATTTCACATTTGAAGAGACTAACAATTCCTATTTTTGCCAGGTGAGTACTCCTTCCCCCCCATAAATGTATTGGCGATCATGAACACGTTAGAACAAATTTCTTCGTAGAAGTACATTTAATTATAAGTGCCATATGTTTTCCCCATCTCTGCTCTGCTTTCACCATTATTTGTGCCATTACATCTCCTAGTTTGTAGCATTTATTTTCAGCTATCATATACTTTGAAAGTATAGCTAGACACTAAAAAATTACCTTGAGTGTCCTTGTTCTTTTAAACAAAGAAGTAACAGATTTCAAGAGGTACATTTCCTCTGAAATGTAATTATGCTTAACTGATAAAATAAGTTACAAAGAAATAAGAACTGGAGCACTTACTTGTCTGGCTCAGTTGGTAGAGGATGTGACTCTTGCTTTTGGGGAGGTGAGTTCAAGCCCCACATTGGGTGTAGAACTTACTTAAAAAATTTTTTAATTAAAAATTTTTTTTTAGGTTTTAAAATTAGGGGCACTTGTGTGGTTCAACTGGTTGAGTGTCTGCCTTTGGCTCAGGTCACGATGCCAGGATCCTAGGCCAGTGCAGGAAACCTGCCTCACCCTCCCCCCCTTCCCTCCCTTCATCCTTTCTCCCTCTTTCACTATCTCCCAAATAAATAAATAAAATCTTTCAAAAAGTACTTTCCTACCTTCCATATTAGTACTTCCCTTAGGGAAAAAATAAGAAAAGCTTAATCATTTATGTACACCACCTAGATGTTACTGAAGATTCTTTGGAAAGACTGTAGGGAAAAGGACATTTTAAGGCCAAACCAGAGCATGAAGATTTTCCTTTCCTTTCCTATCAAGGACAGTTAACTTTGTCCCCTAACCCAAGAAAGTGAATATTTTCTTCCCTCTCTAGAAATCCAAAGAGTGGTAAGTGCTCCATCCTGCCCCAACTAATCCTTTTATAGTACCTGTGCTCTCCTGTTGTGACAGACACTCCTGTTTAATTCTAAGGTCTGGGTTTTCTGTTCCCTTAGTTTCCCCCATCATTTCACAGTCTTCACTATAAAAGCCTCTATTTTGGGGTGCCTGGGTGGCTCGATCTGTTAAGCTTCTGCCTTTGGCTCAGGTCATGATCCCCAAGTCGGGCTCCCTGCATCAGGCTCCCTGCTAAGCAGAGAGCCTGCTTCTCCCTCTGCCTCCCACCCATCTTGTGCTCTCTCTCTCTCTCTAATAAATAAAATCTTTTTAAAAAAAGAAAGAGAAAGAAAGAAAGAAAGAAAGCCTCTATTTTGTCTTTTTTTTCCTGCTACCTCCTTGAGTCCGTAAGAAAAAAACTGGGGATTCCAATTGAACATATGTTAAGTTGCTTAATGTTGTTCCACAGCTAACTGGTGCTCTGTTCATTTTAATATATCTTTTGATATATCTTTAAGTTCACTCTTCTTTCCTTTGGCAGTGTTAACCCTATCCACAGTATTCTTTATGTCAGAATTGTTTTTTTCATCTCTGGAAGTTTAATTATTTTTAATATCTTCCATTTCTAACCTCATCATGATCATGCTTTCCTCTACCTTTTTGAAAATATGGAATATATTTAAAATAGCTGTTAAAGTACTGATGTACTAATTCTATCACCTTTGTCATTTCTGGGTTTGTTTCTATTAACTAATTTTTTTTCTCCTGCTTATGGGTCACATTTTTCTGCTTATTTTCATGCCTGGTTAATTGTTTTGGCTGCCAGACATTGCAGATTTTACATTGTTGGGTGCTGGAAGTTTTAATTTTTGTGTTTATTTAAATATATTTAGGCTTTGTTCTGAGATGTAGTAATGTTACTTGGAAACAGGTGTATCCTTTAGAGCTGCACTGTCAAAAATAGTAATCGCTAGCTACATGTGGCATTTTGAATTTATATTAATAAAGGTAGATAAAACTTAGATAAGTTACTAATATTAGATAAGATTTTATAATATTAAATAAGGTAATATAATATTAAATATTATATTAAATAAAATTAGATAAAACTTAAAATTTCATTTGTACTATGTACATTTCAAATTCCAAAGCCACATGTGGCTAGTGGCTAGTATAGTGGACAATAGAGAATATTTAAATCATTGAGGAAAGTTCTGTTGGACAACGATGCTTTAGAAGCTTGCTGGTTTTTTTTAAGATTTTATTTATGTATTTGACAGAGAAAGACACAGCGAGAGAGGGAACATAAGCAGGGGGAGTGGGAAAGGGAGAAGCATGCTTCCTGCTGAGCAGGGAGCCCGATGCGGGGCTCGATTCCAGGACCCTGGGATCATGACCTGAGCTGAAGGCAGACATTTAATGACTGAGCCACCCAGGTGCCCCTGGAGCCTTGTTTTAAAGCTTTGTTAGATCCAAAATACTCTTTAGGGCTAATCTGGCCCCTTTCTGAGGACTCCAATCCATGCCCCATATATTATTAGGAGTTCTTTACACTCAGGCTGGTGGGAACTCCATTCTTGGCCTTGTGGAAGCTCTGCAGACTATTCAGCTGTCTCATTTTGGTGGTTCTTTCTCAGGCCCCAGTAGTTTCCTTACACATGTTTCCTGATTAGTATTCAGCCAAAGAATTGTGGGGAATCCTCTGCGCATCTCTGCAGCTCTTTCTCTCACCGCCCCTCTCTCCACAAGTTCTACTGACCTTGGTTTCTATAGACTCTGAACTTCTGTCTTCTCAACTCATTGAAATAACCAGATGCACTTTGGGTTCCCCCTCCTTGTGCAGAAGACTGAAATTTCCAGGCAGTGAGCACATACAGGGCTCACCTCGTTTATTTCCTTTTTCTCAGGGATTACTCTCCTGCACTGCCTTTTGTCCATTATCTAAAAACCATGTGTTTTGTCTGTTTTATAACAGTGATTTGAAATTTAAAAATTGCTTTAGACTGAGGGAGCTGTAAATGTATGAGCCCTAAAGCAGAAGAGGGATTGGCATAGCATATACTTAGGAACAGCAATGAGGTCATGGGGCAGAATGAGAGAGAGAGGAGTTTGAGAGGACAGAACGTTAGCTGGTGTATCAGTCTCCTATTGTTGCTGTAACAATTTACCACAAACTTGGTGGCTTTAAGCAGCACAAATATATTATCTTAAGTTCTGGAGGTTAGGAGTCCAAAATGGATCTCACTAGAGTAAAATCAGGATGTCAGCTGGGCTATATTCCTTCTGGGAGCTCTCAGGGAGAATCTGTTTTCTTTCCTTAATTCCATCTGCAACCTTAATTTCCCCTTGCCATGAGGCATATTCTCAGGTTCTGGGAATTAGGATGTGAATATCTTTGGGGACCATTATTCTTTCTACCACAGCTGGAGACTCAATATGTAGACAATTTGGCTTTTACTCTGACATGGAAAGTACCTAGAGCAGAGTGGTGAGCAGAGGATTGATGAAATCTGGCTTATGATTTAAAAGGCTCATTCCAGATACAGTTTGAAGAACATACAATGGGTAGGGTTGGGCAAGAATAGAAACAGAGACAGGATTCTTTCAAGTATTGGATGTGGGATATGAAATAGGAGCTAAAAATTACTCCACCAGCAATGCAAGGTTTCCCATCATCCTGTATTTTCCTTAAGTCTCCATGTTATCCATCTTTCTTTTTATTTATTTATTTGTTTATTTATTTATTTTTATTTATTCATTTGACAGAGAGAGAGAGAGATCACAAGTAGGCAGAGAGGCAGGCAGAGAGAGAGGGGGGGAAGCAGGCTCCCTGCCGAGCAGAGAGCCCGATGCGGGGCTCGATCCCAGGACCCCGAGACCATGACCCGAGCCGAAGGCAGAGGCTTCAACCCACTGAGCCACCCAGGCGCCTCTGTTATCCACCTTTCTAGTGTGCCATTCTGCTGGTAGTAAACTTGTGTTTCTCTGATTCCTAGTAAGTTTGAACATCTCTTTATGTACTTGTTATCTATTGGGATTCTCCAATCTGTAAATTATGTCTCTATATCCTTTGCCCATTTTTCTATTGGATTTCCTTTTTTCTTGTTGGTTTGTAGTTATTCTTCTCATATTCTAGCTATAACTCCTTTGTCTGCTTTATATAGCCTATCTTCCAATCTCCATTATTTTAACTTTGTTTATAGTTTATTGAATAGAAGTTCTTAATTGTGAGTAGTCAGGTCCATCTGTTTTCTTCCTTATCCTTTAAGCCTTTCAGTGTTTATTAAAGAAATCCTTCTCCACCCAAGGTAACAAATATATTGTCCTACATTTTTAAAATTGCATTTATAGTTCTGTATTCACATTTAGGTATTTACTGCATTTGGAGTTTACTTTTGTTTGTACATAAAATAGGGATCTTGCCTTATTTTCATTCCCATCATGATCCGGTATTCACAGTATTATTCTACTAAACTTGGTCTGCTCTATCCCCTTTGTTGTATGGTGCCACTTCTGCCATATGTGAAGTTCCCCCACATAACTAGGTCCAAATTAGAACTCTGTCATGTTTTGTTGGTCCTTTATTTGTTCCAGCACCTGTACTAAACTGTACACTTTTTTTTTCCACTTTGACTTTGTGGCATATCTTAATGATAAGACAAGTCTCCTGTTTTGTATGTCCAAATTTATTTAGTTTCTAATGGTACTTTATTCTTTCTTACGCATTCAGGATTTCTTCCTGAATGGCAATGTGAATGCCAGGCCAAAGAGGCCCCAAATACACTTGTTCTCCCTTCATGTCCTTAAGATTCCAGACAAGTTAAGGTGAGACTCAAAGGACCAAATCTACCTTACTGCATTTGGTCCCTCTTCAATCCCTCTATTAAACTGAAATTTAATGTGCTAGTTGAGAATTCTGTATGTTACCATTATTTACCATTGTTGATTTCAAATGCAGTATGTTGTTGTTTTACAGAGTTTTGTTACTATTGTTGATCCTTCAACAATGCAGGGGTTGGGGGCACCAACCCCCTGCCCATGCAATAAAAAATCTGCATATATCTATCAACTCCCCAAAACTGAACTACTAATAGCCTACTGCTGACTGGAAGCCTTACCAATAATATAAAAATTTAACACACATTTTGTATATCATACGTATTATATACTATATTCTTACGATAAGTAAGCTACAGAGAAGAAAAGGTTATTAAGAAAATCTAAGAGGAAATACATTTACATTACTATGCCATATTTATTGAAAAAAATTTGCATATAAGTGGATGCATGTGGTTCAAACCTGTGTTGTTCAAGGGTCAATTGTATATTATTTTTAGCTTTTTTCAACTTGTATCTTGAAAAAAAAATTTTTTTTTTTGTATCTTGAAAAAATTTTAAACATACAGAAACTTAACAAGAATAATACACTGAACAATTTTTTATCCTCTCCTACCTAGATTCAACAATTATTAACATTTTACACATATTAATTTCTCTTTATATCTATCTATTGCTAGGTAATTTGAAAGCAAGTTGTAGATATGATCCTTTACCCCTATTTCAGCACGTATCTAAGAACAAGAACAAGAACATTCAGTAATATAACCACGGTACAGTTACCACATTCAGGGCATTTCACATTAATGCAATATTATTGTTTAAAAAGAACATCCATATTCAAATTTTCCAATTGTCCAAGAAATAACCCTTATAATATATTTCTCCCCCATCTCCCCAAATAAGGATCATTCATTGCATTTGGAAATCATATCACTTTAGTTTTCTTTAATCTGGAACAATTCTTCAGTTTCTCTTTGTCTTTCATATATTTGACATTTTTGAGTAGACGCTAATTTGTGGGTTTTTTTCTTTTAAAGATTTTATTTATTTATTTGACACAGGCAGAGAGAGAGATCACGAGTAGGCAGAGAGGCAGGCAGAGAGAGGGGGGGAAGCAGGCTCCCCGCTGAGCAGAGAGCCCAATGCGGGGCTCGATCCCAGGACCCTGAGACCACGACCTGAGCCGAAGGCAGAGGCTTTAACCCACCAAGCCACCCAGGCACACCCCTGCTAATTTGTTTTATATAATATCTCTCAATATGGATTTATCTGATTGTTTCCTCACGATTAGATTCAAGTTATACATTTTTAACAGATGGACTTCCTTTTTAAGTAACCAAAGAAGACAGACCAAAGAATAGAAGAAATTAAATTTATTAATTTGAAGATAGTATCAGATATATAGTTGATGAGAAAAAATTCACCTTCAGTTTCCCAATCTAAGAAATAGGTATACCTGCACTTAAGAATATCATCAGAGAGGTCTGTCCATCTTTCAAAGCCCAACCCTGACCTTTGATCCCCTCCTTTTAGAGCCTTTCCAAGCCCTCCCTCCATATTGCACACTCATATCTCTTGACAGATTGGGCATCTGTACCAAGAGGTACTGTATCTTTATTGGACTTTTTTTCTTCCTTTTTTTTGTACTGTGGTAAAATATTCATACAATTTACCATCTTAACCATTTTTAAGTGTACAGTTCAGTGTATTAAGTACATTCAGCGTGGTGTTAAATCCTTTTAAGGGTGGTTTCCTCTTAAAGTGGGAGGGCCCCCTGTCCCTCCTGCCTGCCTTCCAGCTATGTTTCATCATACCTCCCTCTGAAAAGGTAACCCTAACCGCTATTAGGGAAGAAGGGTGATGACCAATTGTAGCTACTTCCTGCTGGTCAGGGGCATTGGATGGGGCACCAGTCAGGATTCTTCTCATCTCAATCTATCAAGGGGCCCTCTGCAGATGTCTGGTTTGACCTCTATGTGAGGCTCCATCTGAACCACTATTTGGAGTTTGATGCCCTTTATTCTGGAAGATATAAAGCGGGTTAGGGCACTTAGGAGGCAAGGCCCAAAGCACAATGCAAGACCAAGTACAGCCGGGGGTCCAGTGAGAGATAGAGGATGTTTTAGTGAACTCCCCCACATACTCTAAGGAGAGGGCAGGAGAAAGGAATGCAATAAGGATTATGATTTTGATGGGATATAGGGAAGGGAAGGTAGCATTTAAGAACGCTTATCCGTGTCTTGTCACTTCAAGACTATTTTGAGGTCCTCTCTGGGTTCACAGAGGGATTTCAGTTCCTTATGGTTAGGCCCCACTGGGGACCAGGGTTTGACTCTGGAATAGTGGATAACAGGCTTCAAATTTAGGCACCTTGATTGCTAGTGGAGTGGCTAAAATCACTGTATGATGCAGGCCTTCCCAAATAGGCTCTAACGAGTACTTGGTAAATATCCCACTTGCTGTTGAGCTGGTTCCCAGGCCTGGGTTAGAACACCCAAGGTCTTTCCCTTTAAAGCTGGGCATGGAGCAAGGTCTTCTTGAGCTTTTTAAAACCTTTTTCTGACTCTGGATCCCACATTAATAGATGGGTACCGGCTGTCTGGTACCCAGTTTTATAGTTTTAGATCTTACATTTAGGTCTTCAATACATTTTGAGTTAATTTTTGCATATAGTGTTGGGTAAAGGTCAATTTCATTTTTCTTGCAAATGGGTATCCAGTTTCCCCAGCACCTTTTGTTGAAAAAATTGTCCTTTTCGTCATCAAATTATCTAAGCACCTTTGTCAAAAAATCATTTGACCATGTATCTGAGGGTTTATTTCTGGGCTCTGTATTCTGTTACATTGATCTGTACATCTGCTTTTAGGCCACTACCACACTATTTTGATTACCATACCTTCTATTAAACCAGGAAGTGTGAGTCCTCCAGCTTTGTTCTTTTTCAAAATTATTTTGATTATTCGCAATTCTGTATGAATTTTTGGATGGGTTTTTCTGTTTCTGCAAAAAGTGTCACTAGGATGTTGATAGGGATTGCACTGAATGTGTAGATCACTGAGTAATAAACACATCTTACAATATTAGGTCTTCTAATCCATGAACATGGGATATGTTTTATTTATGTCTTCTTTAATTTCTTTCAGTGGTGTTTTGCAGTTTTCATCTTACAAGTCTTACCTTAGTTAATTACTAAGTATTTTATTGTTCTATTTATGCTATCGAAGATGGATTTATTTTCTTAATTCCTTTGCAGATTATGCATTGTTAGTGCATAGAAATGCAAATTAAAACTTTTTTACTCAAATTCAGTTTAGTTAACATATAGTGTATTATTAGTTTCAATGGTAGAATTTAGTGATTCATCAGTTGCATATAGCGCCCAGTGCTTATTATATTAAGTGCCCTCCTTAATGCCCATCACTTGATTACCCCATCCCCCCACCTCCCCTCCAGCAAACCTCAGCTTCTTTCCTATGGTTAAGAGTTTCTTATGGTTTGCCTCCCTGTTTTTATATTACTTTATTTTTCCTTCCCTTCCCCTATGTTCATCTGTTTTATTTCTTAAATTCCACATATGAGTGAAATCATATGGTATTTGTCTTTCTCTGACTGACTTATTTCACTTAGCATAATACCCTCTAGTTCTCTCCACATTGCTGCAAATGGCAAGATTTCATTTTTTGATGGCTAAGTAATATTCCATTATATATATACGTATATGTATATATTATGCATTATACATTATGCATAATTATACATTATATATATATATATACACACACCACATTTTCTTTATCCATTCATCTGTTGATGGACAACGGGGCTTTTTGCATATTTTGGCTCTTGTGGATATTGCTGCTATAAACATTGGGGTGCAGGTGCCCTTTCAAATCACTATGTTTGTATCCTTTGGATAAATACCTAGTCATGCAGTTGCTGGGTCATAGGGTAGCTCTATTTTTAACTTTTTGAGGAACCTCCATACTGTTTTCCAGCATGGCAGCACCAGTTTTCATTTCCACCAACAGTTTAAGAAGGTTCCCCTTTCTTTGCATCCTTCCCAACATCTGTTGTTTTCTGAGTTGTTCATTTTAGCCATTCTGACAGGTGTGAGGTGGTATCTCATTGTGGTTTTGATTTGTATTTCCCTGATGCCGAGTGATGTTGAGCATTTTTTTCATGTGACTGTTCGCCATTTGTATGTCTTCTTTGGAGAAATGTCTGTTCATGTCTTCTGCTCATTTCTTGATGGGATTTTTTGGTTTTTGCATGTTGAGTTTGATAAGTTCTTTATGAGATTTTGGATACTAGCACGTTATCTGATATGTCACTTGTGAATATCTTCTCCCATTCTGTAGGTTGTCTTTTAGTTTTGTTGATTGCTTCCTTTGCTGTGCTAAAGCTTTTTAATCCTGATAAAGTCCCAGTAATTCATTTTTGCTTTTGTTTCCCCTGCCTCTGGAGAGGTGTCTAGCAAGAAGTTGCTGTGGCTAAGGTCAAAGACGTTACTGCCTGTCTTCTCCTTTAGGATTTTGATGGATTCCTGTCTCACATTTTTGTCTTTCATCCATTTTGAATTTATTTTTGTGTATGGTGTAAGAAAGTAGTCCAATTTCATTCTGCATGTGGCTGTCCAATTTTTCTGACACATTTGTTGAAGAGTCTGTCATTTTTCCATTGGATATTCTTTCCTGCTTTGTTGAAAATTACTTGACTGTAGAGTTGAGGGTCCATTTCTGGGTTCTCTATTCTGTTACATTTACCTATGTGTCTGTTTTTGTGCCAGTATCAACTGGCTTGGTTAGAGCTTTGTAATACAGCTTAAAGTTCAGAATTGTGAAGCCTCCAGCTTTGGTTTCATTTCATTTTGTCTCTTTCTTTCTTTCTTTCTTTCTTTCTTTCTCTTTCTTTCTTTCTCTTTCTTTCTTTCTTTAAATTTATGTATTTACTTGAGATAGAGAGTGTAAAGGGAAGGGGAGAGAAAGAATACTCAAGTGGACTCCCCACAAGTGTGGAACCCAACGCAGGGCTTGATCCTAGGACTCTGAGATCATGACCTGAGCCAAACTCAAGAGTTAGATAATTAAGTTAGCCACCCAGGCACCCTGGTTTTCTTTTTCAACATTACTTTGGCTATTCGGGGGTCTTTTCTAGTTTCATAGAAATTTTAGAATTGTTTCTTCCACCTCTTTGAAAAATGCTGGTGGTATTTTGACAGTAATTGCATTAAATGTATAGATTGCTTTGGGTAGCATAGACATTTTAAATTATTTGTTCTTCCAATCCGTGAGCATGGAATATTTTTCCATCTCTTTGTGTCTTCCTCAATATATTTCATGAATATTCTATAGATTTTTAGAGTATAGATCTTTTAACTCTTTGGTTAGTTTATTCTGAGGTATCTTAGGATTTTTGGTGCAGTTGTGAACAGGATCCATTCCTTGATTTCTCTTTCTGCTGCTTTATTGTTAGTGTATAGACATGCAACAGATATTTATGCTTTGATTTTATATCCTATGACTTTACTGAATTCCTGTATCAGTTCTAGCAATTTTTGGGGGGAGTCTTTTGGGTTTTCCACATAGAGTATCATGTTATCTGTGAAGAGTGAATGTTTGACTTCTTTGCCAATTTGGATGCCTTTTATTTCTTTTTGTTGTCTGATTGCTGAGTCTAGGGCTTCCAGTACTATGTTGAACAACAATGGTGAGAGTGAATATCCCTGTCCTGTTCCTGACCTTAGGGGAAAACCTCTTCCCCATTGAGAATGATATTTGCTATAGTTTTTCGTATGGCTTTTATGATATTGAAGTATGTTCCCTCTATCCCTACATGGTGGAGAGTTTTTAATCAAGAAGGGATGCTGTGGGTGCCTGGTTGGCTCAGTGGGTTAAAGCCTCTGCCTTCGGCTCAGGTCATGATCTCAGGGTCCTGGGATTGAGCCACACATCGGGCTCTCTGTTCAGCAGGGAGCCTGCTTCTCCTTCTCTCTCTGCCTGCCTCTCTGCCTACTTGTGATCTCTCTCCTCTCTGTCAAATAAATAAATAAATAAAAATCTTAAAAAAAAAAAGAAGGGATACTTTATTTTGTGAAATGCTTTTTCTGCATCTATTGAGAGGACCATATAGTTCTTATTCTTTCTTTTATTAATGTGGTGTATCACATTGATTGATTTGCAGATGTTGAAATCTGCAGCCCAGGAATAAATCCCACTTGGTCGTGGTAAATAATCCTTTTAATGTACTGTTCGATCTTATTAGTTAGCATCTTGGTAAGAATTTTTATATCCATGTTCGTCAGGGATATTGGTCTGTAATTCTCCTTTTTAGTGGGGTCTTTGTCTGGTTTGGGGATCAAGGTAATGCTGACCTCATAGAGTTTGAAAGTTTTCCTTCCATTTTCACTTTTTGAAAGAGCTTCAGAAGAATAGGTATTAATCTTCTTTATTTTTTTTTAAGATTTTATTTATTTATTTGAGAGACAGAGAAAGTGAGAGAGAGCATGAGAGGAGAGAAGGTTAGAGGAAGAAGCAGACTCCCCGTGGAGCTGGGAGCCCGATGTGGGACTCTATCCCGGAACTCAAGGATCATGACCTGAGCCGAAGGCAGTCACTCAACCAACTGAGCCACCCAGGCTCCCTAATTCTTCTTTAAATATTTGGTAGAATTTTCCTGGGAAGCCATCTAGCCCAAGACTCTTGTTTGTTCCGAGATTTTTGATTACTAATTCAACTTCTTTGCCAGTTATGGGTCTGTTCAGGTTTTCTATTTCTTCCTGTTTTAGTTTTGGTAGTTTATATATTTAGGAATATAGGAATTTATCCATTTCTTCCAGATGGCCTAACTTCTTGGTATATAATTGCTCATACTATTCTCTTATAATTGTTTGTATTTCTTCAGTGTTGGTTGTGATCTCTCCTCTTTCATTCATGATTTTACTTATTTGAGTCCTTTCTCTTTTCTTTTTGATAAGTCTGGCTAGGGATTTATCAATCTTATTAATTCAAAAAACCAGCTCCTTGTTTTGTTGATCTGTTCTACTATTTGATTTCTATATCATTGATTGCTGCTCTAATCTTTATTATAATTTCCCTTCTGCTGCTGGATTTAGGCTTTTTTTTTTCCTAGCTCCTTTAGGTGTAAGGTTAGTTTGTGTATTTGAGTCTTTTCTGCTTCTTGAGGAAGGCCTGTATGGCTATATAGTTCCCTCACAAGACCCCCTTTGCTGCCTCCCAAAAGTTTTGAACTGTTGTGTCTTCATTTTCATTTGCTTCCATGTATCTTTTTAATTTTTCTTTAATTTCCTGGTTGACTCTTTCACTCTTTAGCAGGTTTTTCCTAAACCTGCATGGATTTGTAGTCCTTCCAAATTTCTTCTTGTGGTTGACTCCAAGTTTCATAGCTTTGTGGTTTGAAAATATGCATGGTATAATCTCAACCTTTTTATATTGGTTGACTCCTGACTTGTGACCCAATATTGATCTGTCCCAGAGAATGTTCCATGTGCCCTCGAGAAGAATGTGTGCTCTGCTTCTTTAGGATGAAATGTTCTGGATATGTCTGTGAAGTCCATCCAGTCCAGTGTATCATTCAAAGCCATTGTTTCCTTGTTGATTTTCTGCTTAGATGATCTGTCCATTATATTGAGTGGGGTGTTAAAATCCCCTACTAATATTGTATTATTATAAATGACTTTCTTTAATTTTGTTATTAATTTATATATTTGGCTCCTTCCTAGTTAGGGGCCTAAATATTTACAACTGTTACATCTTCTTGTTGGATGAACCCTTTTATTATGATATAGTGTCCCTCTTCATCTCTTATTACAATCTTTGGTTTGAAATCTAGTTTGTCTGAAATAAGGATGGCTACTCGAGCTTTCTTTTGATGTCCATTAACATGATAAATGCTTCTCCACCCCCTCACTTTCCATCTGGAGGTGTCGTTGGGTCTAAAATGAGCCTCCTGTAAGCAGCATATCAATGGGTTTTGTTTTTTTACCCCTTCTGAGACCTTATGTCTTTTGATAGGAGCATCTAGCCCATTTATATTCAGAGTAATTATTGAAAGATATGAATGTAATGCCGTTGTATTACTTGTAAAGTCACTGTTCCTGCAGATTATCTCTTTTTCTTGTTGGTCTTTGTTACTTTTGGACTATCTCTTTGTTCAGAGTGTCCTCTTAAATATTCTTGCAGAGCTGGTTTAGTGTTCAAAAATTCCTTTAGTTTTTGTTTTGTTTTGGGTTTTTTGGTCTTGGTAACTCTTTATCTTCTTTCCTGAATGACAGCCTTGCTGTATACAGTATTCTTGGCTGGAACTGCAACTGACTTTTGTGTGCTGACTGCATCCTGCAATTTTGCTGAATTTGTTTATTAGTTCCAATAGTTTGTGTGTGTGTGTGTGCGTGTGTGTGTAATCTTTAGAGTTTTCTTCATATAAGATTATATCATCTGTGAATAGAAGTAATTTCACTTCTTCCTTTCCAATTTGTATGCCTTTTCTTTCTTTTTGCTCTGGCTAGAACTTCTAGTGCTCTGTTAAATAGAAGTGGTGAAAAAAGGCATTCTTGCCTTATTCCTGATCTTAAAGGGAAAGCTTTCTCTATTGGGTATGATATTTGCTGTAGGTTTTTCATATATGGTATTTATATGTTGAGGTATTTTCCTGGTTTGTTGGTTTTATCATGAAAGTTGTTGAATTTTTATCATATGTTTTTCTGCCTTGATTGAAATGATTGTGTGATTATTTTCCTTCATTCTGTAATGTGATATATTAATCAATTTTCATATACGGACCATTTCTTGCATTCCAAGAATAAACCCATTTGGTCAGGGTGTATAATCCTTTTAACACTTTGCTAAATTCAGTTTGTTAGTATTTTGTTGAGGATTTTTATATTGTGCATTTGGAATGTTGGTCTACAAGTTTTTTTCATTTGTTTTTCTTGTAGTATCTTGGTCTGGCTTTTTTGTCAAGGTAATGCTAGCCTCAAGGAATGAGTTAAGAAATATTCCCTCCTCTTCAATTTTTGGAAAAGTTTGAGAAATATTGATATTAATTCTTTAAATGTCTGGTTGTATTCCCCCATGATGCCATCTGGTCCTGGGCTTTTCTTTGTCAAGAGTTTTTTGATTACTGAGTCAATCTCCTTACTAGTCATTGGTCTATTCAGATTTCCTGTTTCCAAAGGACAGTCTTGATAGGTTTTGTGTTTCAGGAATTTGTCCATTTCAGCTAGAATATCCAATTTGTTGGCATACAACTTTTCAGAGCAGTCTCTTATAAATCCTTTTATATGGAATCAGTAGTAATGCCCCACTTTCATTTCTGATTTTAATAATTTGAGTCTTCTCTCTTTTTCTCTTAGTCCATCTAGCTAAAGTTTGGTCAATTTTGTTGATCTTTTTAAAGAATCACTTTTGGTTTCATTGTTTTTTCTGTTGTTTTTCTATTTTCTATTTTATTCATCTCTGCTCTGATCTTTATTATTTCCTTCCTTCTGCTAACTATGAGTATAGTTTGTTCTTTTTTTTTCTAGTTCCTTAAGTTACAAAGGTTGATGATTTGAGATCTGTCTTATTTTGTTAATGTGTTTATAGCTATAAATTTCCCCCTTAGCACTGATTTAGCTGTATCCTGTTAAGTTTTGATATGCTATAACTTTGTTCAGATTCATCTCTAAGTATTTTCTAATTTCTCTTGTGATTTCTTTAGTCCATTGATTATTAAAGAGTGTATTAATTTCCACAGATTTGTGAATTTTCCTCTCTTACTTCTGTTATTGATTTCTACCTTCATTCTGTTGTAATCAGAGAAGATACCTTGTATGAGAACTATCTTTTAAAATTGGTTGAGATGTAGGGTGCCTGAGTTGTTTAAGCAGCCAGCTCTTGATTTCAGCTCAGGTCATGATCTTAGGGTCCTGGGATCAAGGCACACATCAGGTTCCATGTTCAATGGGGAGTCTGCTCGAGGATTCTCTCACTTCCTCTCCCCCAGCATGCTCGCTCTATCATTGTCTCTCTCTCAAAAAATAAATTTTTAAAATACATAAATAAAATAAATCGAGACTTAATTTGTGGCCTAACATACATAGTCTATCCTGGAGAATGTCTCATGTGCACTGGAGAATGTGTATATAGAGTGTTCTGTAAATGTTTGTTAAATCTAGTTGGTTTAATTTGTTAAGTCCTCTTTTTCCTTACTTATCTTCTATCTAGTTGTTCTATCCATTATTGAAAGTAGATTATTGAAGTCTTCAGCTATTGTTATAGAACTAATTCTCCCTTCAATTCTCTATTTGCTTTGTATATTTTGATGATGTGTTAGTAGGGGGGTAAATGTTTACGATTGTTTGGGCATCTTTATTTTTGGCAGGACATCTAGCAGAATGTTTGGCCTTCAGTAATTATTTATTTAATCCATTAATAATTTATTAAAAGGTTTTGATAGCAAAAATGATATAAAGGACTAAGTAGAGAAGTTCTGTTATTTTCTGAAAGGTGACAAAGCATAAAATCTGGTAAATTCTTTTTTAACAAGACTTTCAGAGAATCTGTAGAACCTGAAAACCCTCCAACAAAGAAAATGTGAACGCAGAGATGGAAGGCAATTTTACTTTACATTTTTGGCATCACCATCATGATGTTTCATGAAAATAAGCATTGCCATGAGGTTAGTCAAAATTCCCACTGTATTCACTTGTTATTATTTCTTTTGCAAGCAATCAAGTTGAAGAAACATTTCCACTACTTAAAGAGGTACCTGCAAATATTTATTCAACCATCCCCATGGGATTTTCCCTTAGTAAATCTGCTACTCAGGTATCTGCTATGCACATGGATTCAAAAGTGGATGATCATTTGATGCGAGGAACTGAGAAAAGCAAGTTGGAACCAGTGACTCAATTATTTCAAAATACCAAGAAAATAAGATTAGAAGATACAAACCAAGAAAACTTTACAAGAAGTAAAGAGATTGGCTCAGGATCTCTTTCAGAGAAAACCTTGGGTTCTGTGGTATATGTTAAAGAAAGTGATGGAATAGAAATGACAGATGTGGAATGAAGTTATTTATACCTGCTGCCAAAGAAAACAGAATGTTGAAAGAGAACTTAACCTAATTAGGAAAACCTAACAAAATGAAGGGAAACAACTGCTTATTTTTCACTATTTATGAATCACATTAGGCTGCACTTTTTTGATACATATTAAAAAAAGTTAATGTTTTAGGGGAGAAAAAAAACTTTCCAAAACTCAAGGCAAAATTCTCTGGTATTACATTCTATCCTTGTCAAAAATCAGACTTTTTAAATAACAGTATTTAAATGGTACCAAAATATCTTAATTATAATGTATTTAACAAGTGATCAAAAAACAGTGACCAAACAATTTGACATCTGTATTTCACAGTACTTGTGATGTACCAATTTTGTAAGGTTTCTAGTTTGGGATTTTGCTTTACGGTGCTTTATCTTCCTGCATTTTTGCATTTCTGTTCTGTAAACAATCACTTCAGGTAAACTCTGCAAAAGGCCAGTAAATTATATACCTTGAGAAGTATTTCACATTTTAAATCATCCTTTTAAAACTGTTTTCCTCCACATTAAATTCATTTCAAAATTACAAAATAGTTATTTTCAAGGGTAATAGTTCATCTTATAGACACTACCATTTTATACTACCAATATTCAATATAAGAAAACAGCCTAGTGTTAAAAGAAAATTCTTGTTTTACATATATCAGTTTGCCATTCTTACTGAAATGTCTAGTAGTTTGAGACAGCAGTATTGTCCCAAGTATTGTGAGATGAAATTAAAACCATTTTATGTCTGGATATATAGTGACCTGTAACTATATTATGTATGTTTTGAACATTTTCCTGTACTTTAATATTTACTGGCTATTTCTAATGCCCAATTATGAGTAATCTCCATAATAGTCATAAAAGCAAAGATGAAAAGGCATCTTCTTTTAGGGGAAGCAATATTTTATAAATCAAAAAAATACAAATGTAATATATTTGTAGGGAATAATGAGCTTAGAGCTAAATAAAATTGTTGAATGGGACATGAGCCAATAGGATGATGCTTTTTATCATTTACAGAACATAATTCTTTGGGAGAGAAAAAAAACTCAAGTCTTTTATTTGTTCACCCAACCTGGCACTGTGCTTGTTGCTGGGGATATAGTGGTGAATAAAATAGCCACTGGCATCATAGTGTTTACTGTCTGCCAGGGAAGTTAGAACATCAGACAGTAATTATATAAGATACAAATTTTGATGTGCCATGAAGAAAAAGTAAAATGTCCAGAGGGACAGAACACATAACACATAAACTTGATTTTTAATTGTGGGAACTAAGAAGTTTTCTCTAAGGTCATGTCATTTATAGCTTTTGCAGTGAGATAGTTGTCCAAGTAATATGATGGTAATGGTCAAGGTCTTAAGAAGGGGAGAGAGTCCCAGTGAAGGTTAGCAAGACAGAATGAAGGTTTGAAAGTGAGAAGTGAGGGTAAAAAAAGGAATTCCAGCTAAAAAGACTATGCATGGAGGTTCTCTGGGAAAAAGACTGAGTTCAGGAGCATGGTTTGGAGACATAACACACATTCCAAGGGAAGTAGACAGTTATGTGTATGGAACTAAAAATATTGAAGTTTGAAACTGTATATAGAAATGGTATTGAAAGCCTTAGGAATGAATGAGATTGCTTAAGATGTTAGCTAAAGTCCTGAGGAACTCGAACATTTAGGAGCTGGTCAGCATGGCAGGGAGCTGTCAAAGAGAACTGAGGAGTTGGCAGTGAGATGGTAGAAAACTAAGACAAGGTAATGTCAAGAGTGCCCACAGTAGTTGTTAAACTGGAAGTAGTCAACTGAAAGGTCAGACAAGGATGGAAAGGTCCATTGGATCCAGCAGTGAAATGTTGCAGTAACCTTAGCAAAAACAACTTTCCTTTTTTTTTTTTAACAGGGGCTTGGCTCAGATATTTACAGCCTTGTTTTTCACTTTCATGAGGGTCAAACAGAACATTTGATAGTCATGTTGGATGCTGAATTTGGGATGATCTGTCATTGTACTTGATGCCTCCTGCATTGCAAGATGTGAAATACAGTGTCACACTCCAGTCATTGAGACTATAAAAAAATGCAAACATTAATTACTCTCATTGAGAACCATTGCTGCTAAGACAACAGAAAATTGGAATCCCCAAATCCAATCTAAGCCATAGTTTTAGCAGCCCACTTAAGAAGGGAAATCCACAGACTTCCTGGAAGAGGTAGAATGGAACAAGGTTAATAAGGACAACAACCTCATTTAGGTGTTTTGGGAAAATTCTCCAGGTGGAATCTTAAAGTGACTACTTTTCAGAGTTTTGTTGTTTCTAATAAGATAGTAAATTTCCCATATTAAAAAGTGTACTTCAGCAGAAATAAGGATGTTAGGAGACTTTAAACCCAACATACCCATTAAATAAGATATCTAAACCTATTATACATGCATTGGTATTGCATCTATTGGTGTTGTCATGGATGCTAATAATAAAAGCTTTCGTTTATTGAGCTAATGTGACTGTCTTAATTAGGACTCCCTAGAAGTTGCCTGAGACAGGGATTCGGGTGCACATGATTTTTGAGAGTATGCTCTTTAGGAAAAGCATGTAGGGGAGTGAAGAAAGTACAATAGGGAAACATGAGGACTCAGCTAAGGATGAGAGCTTAGATAAATTCTCGGCCTAATCCACAGGGTGCTCTAGAAGGACCAGACAACACAGTTGTCCCGTTACTGATTTTGAGGCAAAGGATGGGACGATTGTACCCCCTACTGGTAGGCGGGGAGGCTGGAGGAGCAGGGAGGTGGCATGAATCACTCAGGTGTCTCTGGGCACAACAGCTCCTACACTCACAGCAGCTGAAGAAGGGAAGCATGGATTAAGGGTAGAGGGGACATGAGTAGAGCACTAACAGTCTTTATCACAATATCAGACACCTAAAATATTATTTTCCTCTTATTTTGAAACAATGTCAAATTTACGGAAAAGTTGCTAGTACAAAGGCCTTTCCCTCTCCCCACAACCATTTGAGATAAGTAGCTGAATAATTTAATGATTTAAAGAATTTTATTTATTCTTAAAAAAAAGAAATTTATTCTTTATCTTTATTTTTAATGGAAATGTAATCGACATATGACATTGTATTAGTTTTAGGTATACAACATAATGATTTTTTATATGTATACAATACAAAACAATTGACACAATAAGTTAACATCCATCACCACACAGTTACAAATATTTTCTATGATGAGAACTTTCAAGATCTACTCTCAGCACCTTTTAAATATATAAGACAATATTGTAAAGTATAGACACCAAGCTGTACATTAGATCCACAGGACTTATTTATCTTTTTTTTTTAAAGATTTTTTTTTTTTTATTAGGAAAGAGAGAGAGAGAGAGAAGGTCAGAGTGAGAAGCGGACTCCCCATGGAGCTGGGAGCCCGATGTGGGACTCGATCCCGGGAGTCCGGGATCATGACCTGAGCCAAAGGCAGTCGCTCAACCAACTGCGCCACCCAGGGGCCCCAGGACTTATTTATCTTATACCTGGAAGTTTATACCTTTAACCACCTTGACCTATTTCATTCATCCTCACCCCTCCGAAAAGCACTCTTGATGGAATAGGGACAGAAGGAATGTTGGAGTAGGCTGATTATGAATGGGAAGTAAGGAAGTAGATACTGAATGTGTAGCAAGTCCTTGAAGAAGCTCTGCTCTAAAGGGAAGTAGGTGGAAAAAGAAGTGAGGTCACTGGAGGGTTATGATGAGTCAGAGTTCACATGTGAGTGTCAGTGGAAGAAGGCACCAGTGGAGAAGGTGAAGTAGGACAGGGGTTAAGAATAACCAAAGGACAAAAGTCTCAGAGCAGAAAGGAGGGAGTGAGATTTTTGAAAACCACCTCAGTAGAAAATGGGAGAAAGCTACCATCTCAGATTTCGGAGAAATGAAATTTAGGAAAACAATATAAGCAAAGGGAAACAGTTTTGTGTGGCTATTTTTAATAACTAGGAAAATTCCTACTGGGGCTCACTCTGTACACAATTCGTTCCATCTGCATAATACAAGAAATGAACTCGGAGTGACATCAATCAAAAGGGTAATGGTAAATGAGCCACTGTGTCTTTATTGTCGCTTTTTACGGAGCCCAGCTCACCGTCACCAAATTGTGAACCCTGGATTCTTCTAATTCCAGGATGCAAGTCTAGGTAGTTTCTATTCGAACTGAAAATTTTTCATTTCTGTCGAAGATTGAAAAAGATGACTCCAAATTATTTGGGCTCCTCTCATCAAGAGTGGAGTCCACTGCTCCACCCTTCATCTCTGGCCTGACTCTTGCTCTGGCCAATAGAATGTGTCTGCAGTGCCTCTTCCAAGGCTAGACCTCATCTGTCCCAGCAGCCACTAAGCGTCAGTTGCCAAGGGTATGAATAGGACTATTCTGGACCTTCCAGTTCAGCCACCCCTGGTTGAATAAAGCTCAGGTGAAACCATATAAATGTTAGAAATAAACCGTTTAAAGACGCTGATGTTTGAGGCAGTTTGTTGTGCGGCAGTAGTTAACTGAAACTTTGGCTTGCTGGAGGAATTGCCCCCATCTGGCTGAGCCGAAAGTATTTTCTTGCCAACCGCAGATGGGTAACATTCATTAGCCTGAGAGGGTGTTTTCTGACCCCCTCCTTCGAACCAGTTACCATCTCTCCACTGGGAATAGCAGCGTTTATTCCTTTAAATGCAATCCGTCTTTTAAAACTCTTTTCAGTCTCATCAGCTTCCAGGTGTTGTTACGTGCCCTTTGCACCATGCGCAGATGCTTAAAAGACCTGGCGCCAGGCCTCAAGTTCAGTAGGTGTTTGCTAGTGCTGGGGCCTGGTGGGGCCCGTGAGCGGACGGCCCCGGCTTCCTGGCGCCCTCCCACTGGCCTCGCTCCGCTAGTGCTCTCCAGCCCCCCAGCCTGACCCAGCCGCCTGTCCTACCTTCGCCCCGGGTGACCGTTAGCTCTGCGCTGTCATGCGGGGACCTCCATCGGAACGGGGGGCGCTCTGACTTTCCATCTACCGTTGGAACGAGCCCTGCATCCCCTCCTCTACTCTGGCACGGCTCTGACTGGGCGGTCCCAAAGGCCCTTCGGGAGCCCCGCAGGCAGCGCCAGCCGGAGCGCGGGGAGCGGAGAAGAGCTAGGCAGAGGCCGGAGGGATACCGCCCTCTACCCCGCCCCCGTACCCCGCCCCTGGCGCAGCCCCGCCTCCTCTCGGCGTTTCCGGCTGGCCGCGCTGGCCCCCTGCAGGTTTTGGGGTCACGCGTCCCTCTCCCGCACGAGCCCGCGGGCGGCCCTGGGCGCGACCGGAAGCAGCAGGTGGGCAAAGCTGGAAGCGGGGCTCGCGGGGCGCTGGGGTGGGCGGCCCTTTGGGGGCGCCGGCGGGGGCCGGGTGGGGACCTGGGACCCCGAGGTCAGGCCCCAAGGTCGGGCCCCGTGCGCTCACCGCCCGGGGCCGCCACTGCCGGTGCTGTACGCGCCTTGATTTTCGCTCAGCCCTTGGGAGGACCTAACTTCTCGGTTAGGTACGGCCTATCCTCAACATCGGAGGGTAAAAAAAACAAAACATGTTGGGTGCCAGCTCTGTGCATTCGCCCCGGTAGCCAAGAAGGCGAAATAAAACAAGCACGTGACCGTCGTGAGACTCTGGGTAGGTTACATACTGTCAAAGATGGGGCAGAATAACTTAATACGGTGTTTTAAAGTGGCTGGGCTTACCTAGGACGATATATAGGATTGTTATTTTTTTATTTCTTTTCAATATTGAAGAAGTTCGACAATGCAAAGTGGTGGAGCAAAGTGTCCCCCTAGAACATGGATTGTTCTCTGGGGAAAAAGCTATAAAATCAGTCATTAAAAGGTCAGAGTAGTCACATGCAGAGTTGATTTAGAGAAACAGCATTTCACCAGGCCTTCAAGGCTGGACTATAGCCTGACAATTAAAGAAAGACTATCATTCAGCCAGAGGTCTGATCCGTTACTGAACGATTGAATAAAAGAGAGATGCATCTATCCCAGATGAATCCAAGCCACCTCGAGGAGAGAGACGGTATCCTGGCTCTTAACAGGATCTTTCCAGAGCCCAGAAATTGAGAAGGTGGTTTCTTCAAGGTTCATCCCATCAGACTTTGAAGTCCTAGAACTCAGTCCTTTTGTTCAGGTTCTGTCTTCATCAAGCAAACTTAGGATAAGTTGGCTTATCAGTAGTCCTTCACAGTGTCTTTGGACAGACTGATCTGAACATCCAGCTGATAGCCTTCAGTTCTCTTTGTAAGTTAATAAACTGGCAGGTGGATGTTTTCAAACATCCTTTTGTTTCCTCATTCTTTATGTGATTCTTTCTCATCCTACAGGGCTCAGTTGAAATGTTACATCCTCATGGGGGCCTTTTTGTTTGTGTGTTCAGGTGTCTAGAACAGTTTCTAGCACAGAATAGGGTCTCAGCCTAACTCACTGAGTTCTCTCGGTCTTTGCTCAAATGTCACCTTTTTAATGAACAACCCTATTTGGAATCACAGCCTAGTTCCTCACACTTACATTTCCAATTCCCTCTTTCCCAGCTCTACTTTTTCATGTAGTCCTTATCATCTTTACTTATTTGGTTTACAATATAGGCACGATCCTAAGTGCCTAGAACAATGCCTGTCATGTAGTAGATGCAAGATTTGTTGAATTAATACCGTTGCTGTATTTCATTCACACTGCACACACAATGCCTGGATGAATAGCGGTATTTCTCCTTTGTGCACTAATAATACATACATTGGATCAATTCTGGAACCCTAACAAGTTCCGTTTTTGACCAAAGTCAATATCTTTCACTATTAAAATTTACCAAAATAAATGGCACTTTAATGTGTCTTAGTTGGGAATCTTTGCACACTTTCCTATTTAAGCTCCTGTTGGAAATACATGTCATATGACAGGAATGGTATGCGAAGAACAGAGATGGGAAGTTAAGAACTCTGTAACAGTTAACATTATAGAGCATTTGTTTGCCAAGCATGAGTGCTTTATGCATGTTAACTCATTTAATTTTCTCAACCATTTTGTGAGGTAGGAACATTTTATACATGAGACAGTTGAAGCAGCCAGAGGTTAAACTACTTGCCTTAGGTTATTCAGTTAAGCTCTGTAAGTGACTGTAGTTAAAAATACTGTATGGCATATTTGAAAATTGCTAAGAAAGTAGATCTTAAAAATTCTCATCACATGGAAAAAATTTGTAACTGTGAGGAGTTGGATGTTAATTAAACTGACTGTGATAATCATTTTTCAGTATATACATGTATCAAGTCATTATGTTGTACACTTTAACACAATATATATACAGTATATGTCAGTTATAGCTCAGTAAAACGAGAGGGAAAAACTGTAAAATCTTAATCACTTTGCATCCCACCACATTCTGCATATGCAGACAAGAGTCAGAGCCCTAAACTTAGGGAGGGATATATCACAAGGTTTTTGAGAATCTCCAAATCCAAAGACATCATTGAGCATATCGTGGTCCACCACCCCTTTTCCTTACTGTTTCTCTCTTGGATCACACGGAATAGTTTCCTGTTTGCTATCACGGCTGCCTCCCTCTGTACCTGAATTGGATCCCAGCACCACCCCTTTGTAAGAGATCTGCCTTCCCTGGTGTTGCCCTCCCTGACTCCCAGCAGAATCTGAACGTGCTCAGTTCTCTTGCATTAATGTCTGCTACCTAGTCCAGGACCTCATTGTCTCTAGCTTGGACCACTGCATTAGTTTATTAACCAGTCTCCTTGCCCCTAGTCTATCTTTCCTTTAATCCGGGCTGAACCCTGTCCACAGAGGCAGTTATTTATAATGGCTGACTTAAAGCTTGTCTGCTTAAAACACTACTATAGCTGCTTTTAGAAAGACTCCACATGTTTAGAATTACATGAATCTGGGGTGCTTGGGTGGCTCAGTGGGCTAGGCCTCTGCCTTTGGCTCAGGTCATGATCTCAGGGTCCTGGGATTGAGCCCCACATTGGGCTCTCTGCTCAGCGGGGAGCCTGCTTCCCCCTCTCCCTCTGCCTGCCTCTCTTGTGATCTCTCTCTCTCTCTCCGTCAAATAAATAAATAAAATCTTTAAAAAAAAAAAAAGAAGAAGAATTACATGAATCTGCCTCCTCCCCTTCAGTATTTCCTTACTATCTTTGCATAGCAGGCATTCCATAAATATTTGTCCAATGAAGGACTATATCAGAGTCAAATAGAGCCAAGAACAGAGTTTAAACAAGAAATCCAGTCGGGTTGCAGAGGCTTCCCGGGACAACATAGCCATAGGTTTCAGTGGAGCTAGGAGACCAATAGTGTAACTCCATCCCTGAAGAGGTAGTCTCCAAAACAGGCCTTACTGTTAGATGACTCTGTCTTTCTATATGCCTGGAATATGCTACTCCCATCAATTTAGTAAACACCATGGTATTTTGAGACTCAATTCAAGAATCACTCTTAAACCTCTCCTGACCTTTCTAAACAGAGAAAATATAAATTGGCTTAACTTTTCTGTAGTGTAATTTATCACAATGTATCAAGAGTGATGAAAACATGAAGACTTTCTTACTTGTGCTTGTAGGACATTACTTAACTACAAAAGATTTTGGCCTAGTTTTGGACTTTAGTAACACATTTTATCCCAGTTCTTTAACCTAAAGAAAAAATGATGAACATCCTAAGAAACAGAATTGGAATAGAATGGTTTCTTTACAAACATACTAGTCAAAATACTTGATTACTATAGCTAGTATTTTCAGCCTGTTGCCATCAGCACTGCTAACAAAAATAACGTAAACTGTCCAAACATAAAGACATTATCCATAGCCTTTCCATATAACCCAGATGTTCTAGCTGCCTCTTCCCCTAACCTCAGGTAGGGGTTCTTCTAAATAAATATTTATCTAAATAAAAGAATTATACTGCTAGTAAACCAAGTCTCAAAGTCAAATAGGAATTTTTAAAAATTATTTTAAGGACATAATTAAAGCTTTCCACAGAGATGTTCATGAATATGTCACTGGAAACTATAAACAACCTAAAATTATAAACTAAGAGACTGATTTGGTGGTAAACTGTGGTATATCTGACAATGGGATATTACACATTAAAGCTGATGTAAAAATAGATTTAACATTGAAATAACAACATGGTTCCAATTTGGGGGGGTGTGTGTGTACACATGCACAGAAAAAAACAGGTACACACCGAAGTATTAACTGTGGTTCTCTGCAGGGAGTGGTATTATGTATTCTTTTATTTTGCTCCTTATAAATATTTCCCCATTTTTCTCAATGAACACATACTACCTGTGAATTCAGGATAATTTGTTTGACTTTGCAATACATTAAATAATGAATCTGTAGATTTATTGTTAGAAAAATCTGTGCCTTTACTCTGTTTCAACTGAAATTATTTGAGGTTTGTCTTTATTTCCATTGAGTACTCTGTTACAGAGTTGCTAAAGACTAAGGATAAAGCTAAAAGACAAGAAAAACAACTGGATACTTGAAAAAGTTTACCTAAAATAACCAAGAATCAGCAGCTAGAAAATGCAGTTTTTCTTTTTCCCAGTCAATTAATTTGTCTTCCATTTTTATTTTTATTTTTTTCTTAAGATTTATTTGACAGAGAGAGAACAAGCAGGGGGAGCAGCAGAAGGAGTGGGAGAAGCAGGCTCCCCACTGAACAGGGAGCCCAAAGCAGGACCCGATTCCAGGATCCTGGGATCATGACCTGAGCCAAAGGCAGATTCTTAACCGACTGAGCCACCCAGGCACCCCAGGCTTCCATTTTTAAAAGCATGCTGGTCCCATTTTCAATGAAGAATTGCTTCCATTTGCTTTGTGACCTCAAGGTCCCAGCAGCTGGCTTTAAAAACAAAGTAAAAAGTGGGCTCATTTTACAGTCAATTTCCAATGATGTTTATCAAAATCTGGCTGTAGAAGACTGGATCCATGACCATATGAATCTAGAAGGCAAGCCAGTTCTTTTCTTGTGGAGAAATTCTCCCTCTGTTGTAATAGGTAGGCATCAGAATCCTTGGCAGGAATGCAACCTGAATCTGATGAGAGAAGAAGGTGTGAAACTGGCTCGGAGAAGAAGTGGAGGAGGAACAGTCTATCATGATATGGGTAATATCAATTTGACTTTCTTTACAACCAAAAAAAAGTACGACAGAATGGAGAATCTAAATTTAGTTGTGAGGGCTCTGAATGCTGTCCAACCCCAGCTGGATGTACAGGCCACTCAAAGATGTGACCTTTTGCTGGATGGACAGTTCAAAATCTCAGGAACAGCTTCTAAGATTGGCCGGACTACTGCGTATCACCACTGCACTTTATTATGTAGTACCGACAGGACCTCTTTGTCATCTTTGCTGAAGAGCCCTTATCAAGGGATCAGAAGCAAGGCCACTACGAGCATACCTTCCATTGTAAAAAATCTTTTGGAAAAAGATCCCACTCTGACCTGCGAAGTAGTCATGAATGCTATTGCAGCAGAGTATGCTGCTTATCATCAAATTGATAATCATATCAACCTAATAAACCCAGCAGATGAGACCCTGTTTCCTGGAATAAATAACAAAGCCAAAGAACTACAGACCTGGGAGTGGATATATGGCAAAACTCCAAAGTTTAGTATAAACACTTCCTTTAATGTATTATATGAACAGTCACACTTGGAAATTAAAATATTCATAGACATAAAGGATGGAAGGATTGAAATCTGTAATATTGAAGCACCTGATCATTGGTTGCCACTTGAAATATGTGACAAATTAAACTCAAGTTTTATTGGCAGTAAGTTTTGCCCAAATGAAATTACTATGCTAACAAATATTTTACATAGAACATGTCCAGAAGATGATGAACTACACAATAAATGGAATATTCTCTGTGAAAAAATTAAGGGACTAATGTGATTCCGAGTAAGTTTCTTAATATTAACGGTTTTTATGAGAAAATAAAATGTTTAAGGTACACTGTATGTCTTTTTTTTTTTTTTTTATAGTCTCTACACCCATCATAGGGCTTGAACTCACAACCCTGAGATCAAGTGATCAAGAGTCATCTGCTCTACAAACTGAGCCAGCCAGGCACCCTCATCATATGTCTCTTAAAAAATAACCTAGTCTCTTTCAGTAAATTTTAGCCATTAGAAATTGTCACCTAGTCCATATTTTATTAAGGCCTGTAGGATACTCTCTTTAATGATTTTTCTTCATATATTTCCTCCTTTTTCTGTTACCATCATGGGGGTGTATATGATATTCAACACTATGATCTCTGAGTTAGTTCTTTTTCTTACCTCTAAGGAATATAACCCAGGCTTCTTATTTACCTGTGATACCTTAAACTCTAAAATTCTTCCTTTTAATTATATAGTTGACCCTTGAATAGTGGGTTTGAACTGCCAGTGGTTTCAATTATATGTAGATGTTTTACGGTGCTATAAATGTATTTTCTCTTAATGACTTTTTTTTTTAAGATTTTATTTATCTGAGAGAGGGAGAGACCACAAGCAGGGGGAGAGGAAGAGGGAGAAGCAGGCTCCCCACAGAGCAGGGAGCCCAATATGGGACTCAATCCCAGGACCCTGAGATTATGGCCCAAGCCAAAGGCAGACCCCCAGTTGGCTGAGCTACCCAGGTGCTCCTCTCTTAAGATTTTTAAGTAACATATTTTCTAGCTTTATCGTAAGAGTACGGTATATATTACATACAAAATATATCTTGATGGTTACTAGTAAGGCTTCGGGTCAATAGGCTACTAATTAAGTTTTGGGGAGTCAAAAGTTTTATGTGGATTTTCAACTGTGCCATGGTCAGCACCTCTAACCCCCACATTATTCAAGTGTCAGCTGTACTTTCTTATCCACTGTCCTCTCCCATTAAATTAAGCCCATTGCACTTTTCTAAGCCCTTAACCCTCCAAATCTCTTGCTTCATCTCCCTTCCTATCCAACCCTGAATTCTTTCAACTTACCTTACCAGCATTCTCATTTGCTTTTCTCTCTTGACCTACAATGACCTTTGTTTTATTGTTATTATTCCATCAACCAATTTTTTACTCCTGTCATATCCAAATGGCAGGCAATACTGGAAGAAAATTCACATAATCATGCAGATTAACTCAATTTCATATTTATATTTATCCTGTATTGGTGTCAGATTCAGTTCTTCTCCATTGACTCCCTCATGCTTCAGAGGCCTTATTCGTAAATGTTTCTATTTTTCTTAAACTCAGAACTCCACTCCTCTTGTCACAAACCTTGACTCATAATTTGACAGTGGAGGCCTTCATAAATGAGCTCCTTCTGCACCCCATTTCCTCTCAACATTTCTCATTCATTCTCAAAAAACACATTTTCCTAAGGCTAGTTGTACCTGGATCTTTGTCCTTTCCAACCTGTTTGTGCCTTCTACTATTAAATATTTTATCTTATATTTTCTCTTTCCACTTACTGGATCCTTACACATAGTGAATGAACGTGCTCAGTGTCTCTTCTTTCCACAAAACTGCTTAAGGTTTTGTTGTACCTCTACATCTCTTCGTTGCCAAATTTCTTCAAGGAGTAATATCACTGCCAACTACTTTGTGTCTCTGCAGTTCACTCACATACTCCTCTGCTTTCTACAGTATTTAGTGTGCGTTTTTTGAATGCCTACTATGTGTCAGGTACTTCATAGTTGTTGGATGTTCATGGTGAGTGAAAGAGACTGACCTCAGGAATTGACAATTTAGTGTACTGGCTTTCAAACTCTTTAAAAACTAGAGTAAAAAAATGTGTTTTCTATTATGTATTAGCACAGATATGATCTTACACCTAACAAGTTTTACAATGCAATGTTTATCCTATACTATTTACTTATTTGACATTTTATATTTGGTTTTATTTCATCTTTTAAAAATGATTTTATTGCCCATTAATAGGTCAACACCAGAGTTTAAAAAACATGAGCCTAACAGGAGATGTAGACAAACAAATCAGTATATAATTATAAAGCAAGAAAAGCCCAGGTAGTTATAACAGACAATAATAGGGGTTATCCAGCTAGAGCTATCAGGGAGAGGACATTGAAATGGGATACCTGATGAATGAGAAGCAACCAAGCAGAGTGGAGTGAGGAGGAGAGTATTCCCTGTTTTGTCAGCTATTTATTGCCTCTTAACAAACCATTCCAAAACCTAGTGGCTTAAAACAACATTTATTTTATTCATAAATGTACAACTTGAACTTTCATGGGGATAGCGCATATGATCCAGTAGCATAGGCTAGGACTTAAAAAGAGCTGGAAATACCTGCTTCAAGATGGCGCACATGGCTGGCAAGTTGGTGCTGGCAGTTGCCTGGGAGCTCAGCTGGACCTATGGGTTGAGGGCTTCAGATCCTTTCCACTTGGGCCTAATCAAGGCTGCCTGAACTTCCTCACAGCATGGTAGCTGGATTCCCAGAACAAGTGACTCAAGAAAGCCTAATAGAATAGATTTCCAAGAGGAGAGAACATCAATAGCGACCTCTCCATGGGAGGAATGTCCAAGTCATTATAAAAATTACTACTGGGTCTGGGAGATCCTACTGCAACCATTTTTCTAAAGTATAATCCACCACACAACAACATACAGTAAGCCCTAAAGCAGGTAAAAGCTAGGTTTATTGCAAAGGAAGTATAAGCAGACTGAAGTGTGGGAACAAGGGGAGAATGGAGCAAGATGAGGATGGAGAGAAAAGAGAACAGACCACGTAGGAACAGACAGCCCAACGTAGACATAAATCTTATTTTAAATGTAATGATACTGCAGTTGTTATAAGGACTCTTCTGTCCACTCTGTGGAGAATGGATTGGAGGGAGAGAAGATAGGAAGCAGAAAGCCTTTTGGGAGACTACTACGGGAATCCCAGCAGAGGTAATGCTGGCAATAGCCATGGAAAGATGCTGACATTGTGTTAAGCCTTTGTAAAAAATTAAGGATGACTTCCATTTTCAGGACAAGGTTTAATTCAGATTCCTTTCAAAGGGAGACAACAAAGCAGTAGGTATTAGTTTGCTAGGGCTGCCATAACAAAATACCAGACTAGGTGGCTTAAACAATAAAAATATTTTTTCTCACAGTTCCGGAGGCTGGGAAGTCCAAGACCAAAGTGCTGATGGGTTTGGTATCTCCTGGGTCCTCCCTCCTTGGCCTGCAGATAGCTGCCTTCTTGCTGTATCCTCACATGGTCTTTCTGTTATCAGAGGATCAGTTCCAAACTCACCGCTCAAAAGCCAATACTCAAGAAGTAAGTGTTGGTGGGAAAGGAAAGGTTGCTTTACTGAGGAAGTTGGCAATCTAGAAAAATGGGAGATTAACGTCTCAAAGACCATCTTTCCTGTCTAGGGGAAATTTTTTAAAGGGAAGGTGCACAAAATGGTGAGGGGGCTATGTGCAGGAGACGTTGGTGCTCAGCAGTTAATCATTGGTCCTCTAAAAATCTTCCAGACTCCTCCACCAATAATCAAGGCTCCTAAGTGTCTCTAAGTAAAGGATGCCCCTACCAATAATCAAGGCTCTACCAATAATCAAGGCTCTGAAGTGCCTCTCAGTAAAGGATGCCCCTGCAGCTCAACAAGCCACATCCTGGCAAGGCAGTCCGGACGCCTCCCCCTGTACTAGGAATCAAGGCTCCCAGATGTCTCTTATTGAGGATGCCATGATCAGTGCTGCCTATTTTTGAGTGTGGTCAAGACTTATCTTCCGGAAAGTCTGGTTCTTTGTTCCTCAAGGCTAGCAGTCTGCAGGATCTCAAAGGAAGTAGGTTCGTACCGCTATAAACTGGGATTTAGGACAGCAAGCAAGGAGTGCATAAGCTTGAAGCATGTTAACCCTTAAGACCAATTGGGGTGCTGTTACGTTTCCTCTGAGTGTGCATATCTGTGTCAAAATTTCCACTTCTTATACGGATACCAATCTTACGGGATTAGGGTCCACTCTAAAGATATCATTTTACCTTTATAACTCTTTGAAGACCTTATCTCCAAATACAGTTACATTCTGAAGTACTGGGGGTTAGGATTTTAACATGTGGATTTAGCTCTTATGAGCTCTTGTAACTAAGTGGGAGCGGAGTAAGTGAAGGGGATTTTACTTCTCAAGTGGCTCCTGGGACAAACACAATTGGCAGTCTAACCATTCTTCATTTGAGTCAGGTTTCATAGGCAGGTCCTTCTGTTCTCTTCCAGCAATATTAAACAGCAAATAAACAATTCTGCAGAGATTTCTTATGGGCATATTTTTTACTCATTACATTTGCTGCAATGTGTTTAAAATTGCTTTCCAAGAAAGGTCTAAAAATCCTGGTATGATGTGCTTTGGGGCAATAAAGCACTCGTGATTTTGTGATACAATTTGTTTCTTTTTTTTTTTTTTAATTTTTTTATTAACATATAATGTATTATTTACCCCAGGGTACAAGTCTGTGAATCATCAGGCTTACACATACAATTTGTTTCTTAAAAGTGAGGATATCATCAGGTGAAAGGTGATAAAGACTTCAAGTTCCAAAAGGGAAATTTAACAAACCTCACCTGGAATAGAAAATGTATGTTTTCCAGTGAGAGTCCACAGAATTTTCTGATTGCTTCCATATGAGGATAAAGGAGATGAGGAATCAAGAATGACTCCTAGATTTATTTGAGCAACTGGATGGATGGGAGTGGGGGACTGTGTTTCCAAAGTTCGGTCGCAGCATCCTATATTTGAAATGACTGTGTGCTTCTGAAATGCCAGAAGAAATGCCAAATAGGCAGCTGAATTTATAGGATCACAGCTCCAAGGAAAAGTTTTGGCTTAATTTATATATTTTGGAGTTGACAGCATATACATAGTATTTTAAGTCATGAAAATGGATAATTGTGAACTTTTCTATTCATCTTAAAGCATAAAGTATTTAGCACCTGAGTCCCCTCACTATGAGGAATTCTCCAACTTAGAAAAAACCTTACTGCGAGGCAGAACCTGCCTGTTAGAGATGTCATCAAGAGGATGTGACTGCAGTTGACCCTTGAACTCAATATGGGCAATCAGAGGCTCTTTACACCCTCCCCATCCTTGGAATGTGTGTTCTGCCCAGTACTCCCACACTAGGAGCCACTTCAAGGACTCAGTCTTGAGCAAGTAATATGTTACTGAGACTATCCAGATTGCATATATGACTTGAATCCCATCAAGGCCTCCATGAACTCTTTGAGATTCTGCAGGTATGTGCGGAGATTACTTATCTTGTAGCCACCCTAGACAAGCCTCATATGTAAGTTCTCTTGCTTATTAAACCCCACCTACTAATCTGGAGTGGTCTCTTTCTTCAGTCTCTCCTTGCCCTGAGTGTATGGAGGCCAGTTTTGAATTTCACCTGAGGAACTCCAGAGGTTGCAAACAACACTCCCCTCTATGGAAACTGCAATTTTCACTGTACTCTCTTCCTAAGCCTCTCTTGAATCTAGGGTGAGGTTAATGACTTAGGCTCTACCAGTCAGATGTACTGCTTCAGACTCTGAATGGAATATGATGAAGTGAACCTGGGATGGGGAAAACCCTTCTCTGGCAGTAGTACCGGGGCCTGAATTTCTGGGGTAGAGGTGCTAAGAGTGGCCGTATGGTGCCCAATAATTTCAGTGATAGAAGTGGTAATAAGGCTACTAAGTTCAGGCCGCCTTGGGGTCAGCAGTGGTATCATCTGATTAGTTCTGTGTTATGATTCTAGATACGGGTTTTTTCACTGCAGACCTTCCAAGGCCCAGTCGGTACCTCTTGAGGTGAAGGTCTGAACTACCCACTATCTTTATAATCTCTTTTTCACTTACATCAGGTAAGAGCAATTTCTGTTGCTTTTCAATAAGAAATTACTGGTATTATCACATTGGGGGAGAGCGTAGATTAAAAAAAAAGTGGTTCTAATTAATATCTAATTTTGGAGAACACCAATACTTAAAAGAAAGGATGGAGGAGAAGGAAAGTATGTTTCATGGAATTCGAGAACTTTAAGAAGGGAGTGGCCAACTGGGTCAAATACTCAAATAATATGAAGTTCAAGTAATATGAAGGTTAAGAAGTACCCACTGGATATGGTAATAACAGAAGTCATTGTTGACTTTGACAAGAGCAATTTCAGTGGAGTGAGTGGGTAGCCTGGTTAAAGTGCGCTGAAGTATTAATAGGTGGTGAGGAAATGGGAAAAAATTGTATAGAGAACTTCAGGGAATTTGTTCACAAAGAACAAAGAAATAGGGTGGGTGGTATCTGGCTGGGCAGGTCTGTACTTGCAGAGAGAATGCAGCAGAGAGGGAAGGATCACTCAAAGGACAAAGTCCTTGGTGAGGCTAAAGGAGGCAAGATTGAGTTCACTCCCTGAAAATTTGGCTATCTTCCTTATATATTAGTACTATTAACCCTTTCTCTATATGCTATAAATTTGATGTCATGTTAACACTTTATGGTTCTCTCCACTCAAGTTTTCAATATTTACATGATCAAATCTTTTGCCTTTTCCTTTCCTTGATAATTCCTGGGTTTTGTGTTATACTTAGTATATTTAGTGGAGCATTAAAAAATTTTTTTTCAGGGCGCCTCAGTCAATTAAGCATTTACCTTGGGTCAGGTCATGATCCTAGGGTCCTGGGATGGAGTCCCACATCGGGCTCCCTGCTCTGCAGGGAGTCTGCTTCTCTCTTTGCCCCTGTGCCCTGCTTGTGATCTGTCTCTCTCAAGCGCTCTCTCTCTCCCAAATGGATAAAATCTTAGGAAAAAAAATTTTTTAATTTAATTAGCTCTTTAACAGAATAACCTCTATGTGGGGTAGAGATCTAATGTTTTTTCCAAACATTTATTGAATAGTCTACTCTTTCCCCACTAATATGAACCATACCTTTGTTGTGCATTAAGGACCCATATACACATTTACTTTCTCTCTCAAGTGTTTCGACTCCTTATTCTACCCCACTAATTTGTCCATTCTTATGCTCATACATTAAAAACATATATAATTTAACTTTTTATCTTTAGACTTGTCAAGCAAGTCTCCTAGTGTTAGTCTCTTTGTCATTTAATTTATAAAGTAACTTAGGGAGAAATTACATCTTATTAAGCCTTCTCATTCAAGAATATAATTTGTCTTTCCTAGTTTTTTTTTACATTCTTCCATAAAGTTTACAATTTTCTCATACAGTTCTTCCACATTTCTTGATGTATTTAATAAGTAACTTGAGTATGGTAGTCTTCTAATGTTGTAATTGGATCTGGGGATAGATTTCAAGTATCTAGAATAATGGATACATTATCGCTTTATCCATTACTATACATAATGGATAGGTGTTCTTCCTTAAATATCAATATCTCTTAGGCAGGATTCCTATGTGGGTTGGATAAAAGTTAATTTCATAGAGTTGTGGACTGCTGAATCTCTATAGTGATAGATTCACATGCTCTAGAAGAAATCAGAGTGGTTTGGGGTGCCTGAGTGGCTCAGTGGGTTAAAGCCTCTGCCCTCGGCTCAGGTCATGATCTCGGGGTCCTGGGATCGAGCCCTGCATTGGGCTCTCTGCTCAGCGGGGAGCCTGCTTCCCCCCCCACTCTGCCTACCTCTCTGCCTACTTGTGATCTCTCTCTGTCAAATAAATAAAATCTTAAAAAAAAAAGAAATAAAAAAATAAGAGTGGTTATTTTAACATATGTTCTCACCTGAATAAAAAGCCACACTACTTCCACATCCTGATAGGTACCTGGCAAAATAAGCTACAATATTTTGCAGAAAGTAACTTCTGATTAGGTCCAACACTTGCTCTCCTGAGACACTGAGTTTCCATATAAAAAAGCTTGGCAAACTGGCTTGAGACTTTTCAAGTTCAGCATTATCAGTACCTGAACCTGAAAACATTAAAGAAAAACATTAGGAACTTTCTGGAATCCCTTCTTCATCTTTTATGTCAACTCAGGTGACTGCTGGCTCCCAAAGGTAAAACATAAACCTAGTGTCCAAGTCACCCAGGACCACTCTGCTTGACCCGTGGCTTCTACCTGGCTTTGGTCCTCCATACTATTTAATCTTGAATGTAATCTTCAGTCTTCTCCAGATATGATGTTTATATGCATGTATTCCCCAACACGAGTACTTCTATTTCCCTTCACAGACTGGCTTAGCTTATTCTTTAAGCTTCTGGACTGCCCGTTTTATCCCCAATCCCAACCTATCTCCATGGAACCTAGTCTTCGTCCCCAACCAGTCAACTGGCATCTGGATGGATAAGCCTACCAAGAACAGTTGATTATAAGCTGCAAAGCTTTACAAATGTGCCAACCAAGGTTGAATAAGCTGCAAAATGTATCTGCATAACTAAGCAGGCTTGATTTGCCTTTATGGAGTTAGGTGATACTGGATAAATGAATATTGGTGAATTTCTAGCAGGGACACTTAATTGTAATAAAATTAAAAATTTTTTCCTGGTAATTAGACCCACAAGGCCAACTGCCTCTTAAAAGAATACTCTAATCCACGATTTTTCCTCCTAAATGCTAAATTTCCAGGGCCAAGATTAACATCCAATTTATTTTCATAATTGGTGCTCATTATTTATTGATTCATTCTCCAACAGTCAAATAAGAGAAAAGCTGGTAAAATGTTTAAATTAACCTTGTGACTGGAAATGCTATAAAGCTACTGAATAATATATTTATAAAAATATTTATTGGTTACATAACTGAAAAATGGATCCATAAATTAGTAGAAATGTAAAAATTTATTGTTAAATTCATAATTATAGGAATGATCTGTCAAAAGTAACAAAAAAAATCAATATTCACTTAAAATAGAAATATATAATGCAAATTAAGCTACCACCCATCATGTTTTTTTTGTGTGCTTATTATGAAAAATGTCCACTGTTGTTTCATGACATGGTCTTAAATCAAAATCACAATATCCAAGGGAAAAACGACTCTAAGAAGAGAAGAAAAGAGTTTTTTTAATTAAAAGACACACAAAGCCATGTTATTAAATTGATACAAAAAGAGTATAACATACTCATTCATAAGGCTATATCCTACCTGTGGTTTCTTAAAATAGTCAAGTCCCCTTCCAATTTTAATCATCCATCCGTTGTTAAACCTATTGAAATAGTATATAGTATTTTATATTCCAGACATTTAGGTCAGACAGTTATCAAAGGTATAGTGTAGCAAGCCATCAGCAACACTTCCTCCTAACAAAGAAAATCACTTTCTGCAGTGCCATGAGTTGAACCAAACTGGGGGTTACTCATGGGCTAGGTCTACAATGAAATAAAAACATCCAAAGAAACCATTAGTTGATTTGATTTGATTTGATTTGATTTGTAACAAGGTCTGACAATTCAATTAAATCTTACTCTCGAATTTCAGATTTCTGACAAAACCTTCATGTTTGCTAAGTGTATTCAGGCAGACTACGGTGTGTTGCAAGGGTTCTCCTACCTAGAGATGGAGGACATAAGTAAGAAGAGCTCTGGATCCTGACCTCTGCTTCAACCACAGCACTGCATTTTCATCTGTTCTGCATTTAGGTAGTGCTTAAGTTTTCAATAAAACTAAGGGTGCAGTTACTGTAAACATATGAAAGCCACTATGCTAAACAGAGGAACACAATACTAAAATACCGGCATATACTGTTTCCTTATAGACACTGTAGCATACTATCACACCTATGAGATTATTTAATAAACTATAAGAAGTAAATACTAAGATAATCAGAATATTAAGTATTATCACCAAAAAATTATTCCAACACCATAACACTATATGTATACTTGAATAGAAAAGTACTTCCACTTCTCACATGAAATAGAACACATAAACTTTATTCCATTAGGATATATGAAACTCAGACATAATAAGCCAGATATTTTTTTCTCAAAAGTGAAAAGATACTAAAATTGAGCTTTACTTAAAATTTTAAGAAACTGAATATTTATATGCAATTATATAAATGTATTAAAAGAAATAAAAATAAGTATTTTCAACTGCGTAAAAATCAAAATATTGCTATGCACTAACCTAATTTCTCGGTCATGAACTGAAGAAGAATATTCTAATTCCAACAGCACGCCATGATTCTGGAGTGACTCTTTTATTTCTTGCAGACCACTACTTTGCTGCTGTTTCCCACTACCCTATTAATAGGAAAAATACAATTTTCTGCTCAGTTATTAGTATTTTAAATTATTATTAAGCTGTGCAATGTGTATTATGGATGAGTTAAAATGGGAAAGATTCTATACTAGTTTCAAAGTCTATTATCTCAAAGAAACAACCAAAGTATGAAGCAGTTTAATAGCACTTGTTTTTATCAAAATAATTGTTTTTTTCTAACATGTACATAACACAATTCTGTCCCTTCTCCTAAAATGTGTTTTAGTAATGCTGTTTAGTTATTCAGATGGGGCTGCTTTCTTTTCAAGTTAATCCTAGAAATCTGGTTTATTTAGAAGCATTTCTATTTAAGTCAAAAATCAAGATGGAAATGCTCACTAGCATGCTATGATCCACCCGAAGGCCAGTACAATAAATCAAGAAAAAGATATATAATCACTGGTAAAGAAGAGACAAAATTATCTGTAGTGAGACATGTGATCATCTCTTGGAACCTACAACAGACTAAGCTGACGAGCTACCTGAATCAGAGAGTTTGGCAAAGTGGCCAAACCAAGGTACAACAAAATCAGAAAAAAATCAACAATATTTCTTGGAAGGTATTTTAGGCCTATTGTTAGATAATTTCCAAAGAAATAGTTCTAGCTGAAGCGGTGTCCACGTTTTCCTTGCTCAAACTACATCTCGTAACCGAATAAAGTTAACAAAGAAAGAATAAATGCTTCCAGATACCTACTTCATCCAGAGAGGTGAGAAGATGAATAGTTTTTACTTTACATGGTTTCTTAATAAGCATCTCACAAAATCGAAGAAAGTTATATAGCTGAAAGACATCGGGATAGGTTATTACTAACTCATACATTTTAAATAACATTTCATCATACTTTTGTACATTTCACCTACCTGATGAATCTGTCTAATATAAGGATCTTGTATCCAAACTTCTGTAACTGTTTCGTTAAGGTATTTTTGAAAAAGTGACTCATAACTGAAACCTGTTGCATTCTCTTCTATTTTAATCTGCTCGTGATATTTTCCATCTATGAAACACAAGTTTCAATAATAAAATCAGTGACCATTTATTTTCTTTTTACACATATTTAAATACAGTGATTAATCAGGATCAGATACAAGTTCGTTTTTTTAACTTCTCCGCTCAGCAAACATTTCTGAATGCCTACTACATATATATGAGGCACAATGGAAGATGCTATACACACAGAGATAAATAAAGCAAACAATTCCATAAGTTATTTCTATCTTCATGGAGGGCAAGTAGGAAAGTCCAGAGATTTCTTGGAACATGTTCTTGAGTCGAATCCTATAGACCAGGCAGTTTATTCAAAAGAAGATGTTTGACAGGGGACATTCTGTCACCATGAGTAGAACCGTAAGCTAGAACTCAGGGACTACCTTATCCTTCTCTTCAGATTTAAGTGTTTTTATGTCCTCAATTTAATAGCTAAAGTATGAAACATATAAATGCAGTATTATATGGAATTTAGAAGTCTTTCTTAGAACTTATAAATTTAAGCAGAAATTTATACCACTTCTTAACGACCCAAGCCAATGATGAGGATGCCACAGGATCTGTAAAATAGTTCCACTGTTTTTGTTCCTACCAAATGAATACTTATTGAATTCGTTATCACGGACCTTTAAAATTTTTTAACAATAGGATGCCTAATGGTAGTTCCTAATTTATATGGTTGCTTATCTAAAGTTTGTTTAAAAACCAGAAGTTTGGATTCTGTTCGTAATGTTTCCACGATTATAATGTTAGCAACTATGCATCAGTTTTCAAGCCAATGTATTTAAACCATAATGCTGATGGTACTATATTTCACCCATGTTCTAAAAGGAAATTTCATTGCACATTTCAATTTAGGGTGAAGAAAACACTATTTTATTCCCATCCAACAGAGGAGCTTGGGGAGGGGGGTACCTAGGGTATGGGCTCATACAGAATACTAGGAAGGCGGGGGGAGAGGTTGGTGCTGAGGGCTGGAGGCACTGTTTTTTTTTTAAATAGTTTTAAAAAAGATTTTATTTATTTATTTATTTATTTATTTATTTATTTAGAGCACAGGGCAGAGAGGGGCAGAGGGAGAAAGAATCTTAAGCAGACTCTAGGCTGCCTGCACACAGATCCCAACACAGGGCTCAATCTCACGACCCTGAGGTCAAGACCTGAGTTGAAACCAAGAATAAGACACTTAATCGATTGCACCACCCGGGCACGGGTTTTTTCAGGGCAGTAGTAACTTTGGCTAAAAAAAGCAGGAGTGTGCCAGGCAAAGGTGGCGATGACCATTTATAGACATGTTTGTAAACTGCATGTTCATGAGCAGAGAACTAATAAGTAGGGAAGGACACCTATGGCATCTCCAGTCATTAGGAATACTTAACTCCTGAAATGTTTTGATTCACAGCAAAATCCTAAAAAGGTCCCAGGAGTTTCTTTAGCTACTTCAACATTTTGGTCCTTTTCTAAAGGGAAATAGAAATAAAATACAGGATTTACATTCTCTATTTTTGTGTAGTATTATTTCAACTGTAGTCCACACATAAGCTTCATGGAGATCTGTGAATTCCTTAAAACAGCATGCAGAGTTTGCAGTATGTGTAGTTCTCATCAGATTCTCAACAGGATATGTGAAAACCACCTCCCCCTGGGATCCCCCTAAAAAGGTTAAGAATAGATTATGTATAGGGAAGTGGAAATGCAGAGTAAACCTCTAAGTTCTCAGGAATAAACGGTCCAGACCACAAAGAGTTCCAAAAGGCAGAGCCAGAAACACTGCAGGAAATGGGCTTTGTCACAATAGTTTATGGACTACCGAATGTAAATCAGCCTTTTTACCTTCTTTTTCTTGATCCAAGTATTTCTTCACTATTTCTGCTCTATCCATGTAGCCAGTAATTTGTCTTCTGAGATTACATTTCTTTGTATCATCTTTGGTACCTACAAATTAAAAAATACATTCTCAAATTTCCAAATAGTTTTTCTAGTTAGTACAGGCATCATTTCCAATTTCTCAAGTCTTCCACAAATTTCCTATCCTTAGGCTTATCCTTAGGACTATCCTCAGTCCTAAAATGCACAAATGGGCTCAAATTTGCCTTGATCATGCAAGACCTTCATTTTTACGCTGAGTCTCTGAAACAGCTTTAGGTAGGAGCGGAGATTCTGACACTGTGACTCACTGGCGGGAACCCTACATTTGGAGAGGTGACAAAGGGGGCTTATTACATGTCAGACCTGAATCCGAGAATTATTTTGTCCTAATCAACCGCAAGCCTGAAATCTTATCGTAATCAAAACATAGCAAACAATACCTATCTTTCTTCCACCAAACCAGCTTCTCTTCCAGACTTCCCCATTACAGTTCATGTTCAATCATTTTCCCAGCCACCCCAAAAATGTAAGGTATTTTTTAATATATATTATCAATAAAATCTTTTTTCGTTTATAATTTATCATTATCAATAAAATCTTACCCCAAGCTCCACCCCCCAAAACCCAGTCACCAAAGCACTTGTGGTTTTTTCATTCCTTTCTTTTGACATTGCTTATATTTTCCATAATAATTTTATTTTTAAACTCCCGGTTTCAAAATATTTTCATTTTGTATTTACACAAAAATTCCAGTATAATAATACAGTATCCTTTCACCCAGATTCCCCTAATATTAACATATCATGTAAGTATAATTATCGGAGTTAGAAATTAATATTGATACACTATTAACTCATCCACAAACCTTATTTGTTTTCCACGAATTTTCCCACTAAAGAAAGTTTGTTTTCTGGCTCAGGATCCTACACAGCATTTACTCGCATGTCCTCTTGGTCTCCTCCAATCTGTAATAGGTCCTTGGCCTCTCTCCACCTTTTATGATTTTGACATTTGGGGAAAACAGTGCTCAGTTATTTTGTAGGATGTCTCTCATTTGGGGCTGTTGATGTTTCCTCATGATTAGATTGAGGTTATGCATTTTTTGGTAAGAAAATCATGGAAGCATGCCCTTCTCAGTGGGTATATGATGTCGATATGTGTTATTACCAGCAATGTTAACTTCGATCACTTGGTAATTGAAGAGTACTCTGCTGTAAAATCACAATTTTGTCCTTTGTAATTGGTAAGTATCTTGTGGAAAGATACCTTGTTTCCCATCACCCTGACCCACTACTTTTAGCATCTACTGATGGTCCTTGCCTGCAACAATAATCACTAGAGTGTGAAACAGATTTTCTATTTCTATCATTCCTATTTAATTTATAAATTTGGAATGCTACTATAAGGAAGAGCTGCCCCTCCTCCTCCATCTATTTATTTATTCAATGATCAATTTATATCAATATGGACTCAGGGCACCTGAGTGGCTCAGTGGGTGAAAGCCTCAGCCTTCAGCTCAGGTCACGATCTCAGGGTCCTAGGATCAAGCCCTGCATCAGGCTCTCTGCTTAGCAGGGAGCCTGCTTCCCCCTCTCCCTATGCCTGCTTGTGATCTCTCTCTCTGTCAAATAAATAAATAAAATCTTAAAAAAAAAGTCTCATGTATCAATATGGACTCATGCATATTTATTTTAGTCTTTGTGTTGTAATCCAATACTATTAGTTTTTTAAGTTTTTATTTAAATTCCAGTAAGTTAACATACATTGTGCTATTAATTTCAGGTTACAATATAGTTATTGCTTCTGATGGCACTTCCTGATCCCAGTATCATCAGTACATCAGGTTATAATATAGTAATTCAACACTTCCATACATCACCTAGTGTTCATCACAAGTGCATTCCTTAATCCCCATCCCACCAGCCACCTCTCTTTTGGTAAGCATCAGTTTATTCTCTATAGTTACGAGTCTGTTTCTTGGTTTGCCTCCCTCTTTTTTCTCTTTGCTCATTTGTTTCTAAAATTCCACATATGAGTGAAATCATGTATTTGTCTTTCTCTGACTGGCTTATTTCGCTTAGCACAATATTCTCTAGCTACATCCATATCATTGCAAATGGCAATACTATTATTTTCTTGTTCTTATTTTATAAGCTTTGGCTTTGAAAGATCCTTTGTGTTGGCCCCTGTCCTTTTGACATGACTCCTCATATTTTGAGCACTTTCTTATTTTCTGGTGCAAAATGTTTTAAACTCATCTTGTGTTTTCCTTGCCCCAGCCCTGGAATCAACCATTTTTCCAAGAAGCCCTGGTTTCTTTGTTGGAGAATGGTATGAAGAAATCCAATTCTCGGTGCTGAGTGTACTCGGCCACTAAGGAAGTCCTGTCACTACTTCTAGATCCTTTCAGTCGATGTGGCTAGAAAATATATGGAGGGTTTTACACACATGTACATATGCATTTATTTGTGTCTGTCCATCTAGATATATATTAAAAACCACAAGTTCATGATGATAACTTTGATCCCACAGGGTTCATTCTAACCCTCTTCCTCCCCTTATGTGTAACTTCTTTTATTAAGCACAATATATATACTGGCTTGTTTAAGCCTAGTATAGACCCAATTGTCCTCTGTCATTCAAGTGGGAGGAAACACAACAAAAAAGTAAATTGGTAAAATATATATGTTAGATTGTGATAAGTGCTATTAAATTAAAACAAAGGGAGGAAGAAGGATAAAGGAGTCCTAAGATGGGGCTGTAATTTTACACAGGAGGTCAGGGAAGGCCTCACAGAGAATGTAATATTTGCTTGGGGTAGGGTTATTTGTTTGCTTGTTTGTTTGTTTGTTTTAAGGATTTTATTTATTTGACAGAGAAAGAGAGACAGCACAAGCAGGTGGAGGGGCAAAGGAAGAAGGAGCAGGCTCCCCTGCTCAGTGGGGAGCCTGCTTGTGGGGCTCCATCCGAGGCCTCTGAGATCATGAACTAAGCTGAAGGCCGACACTTAGCCAACTGAGCCACCCACGCACACCCCCTTTTTTAAGATTTTATTTATTTGACAGAGAGAGAAGAGAAGGTAATATTTGTATAAAGAAAGGAAAGAAAAGAGGAAGTATGCTATACAAATATTTGGGAGAAGAGCATATTCCTAATAGAGACAACCCCTGACATGCAACTTTAATTACATCACTCCTTTGTAAAAACGTTAAATGTTTCTCCCTGTCTATGGAATGAGTTAAAATCTGGTGGTCAAGGCCACCCACACTGTGTTCTAAGCCTCAATCTACCTTTAAACTTTACTTCTTACTCATCCTCTATGAACACTTGCTGGAACAAAACTGAACCACTTATTTGGTAAAATAGCACTGACAGAATTTAAACACTTTGCTGAATTTCATTTCTAAAATTCTACTTACTCCTCCGGAGCCCCTGTCAAAAGCCACCTCCACCTCTCCTCCCCCAAATGATCTTTTAACTGTTTAAATCCTCATTGTACTTGTCTATATCCCTCTCCTGGCACTTATTCCCTATATAGAGTTATTTGCATTTTTATCTTAATCTGTAAGGTTACATCACTGTCTCTGTAACCTCTGTAGAATCAGCGGAGCACACAGGAGCAAAACCGTGATTCTCCTAATTCAGATTCCCAGAGCACCAGAACTTCAGCCGGGCTCCACCTGACCAACACCGTACACTGTCTCTTTTTGGTAGTTAGTATACCAGAGTTTGTAACGCTTTGGGCTCCAATTATGACTCTACCAATCGTGGTGGAACTGAAAAGCTTAATGTTATGCTGCAAATGAGGATAACATCACCTCCTTCACAGGGCAATTGTAGGGATGAAACAAGATCATGACTTTGACGTACTCTGCACAGTGCCACCACTCAGCACTCATAAATGATGATTACTCTTATCATAATCATTATTATCATCATCAGATGGGCTTTCCCAAGGCAGTTTTATAGTTCTTTTTTTTAAAGACTTTATTTGAAAGAGAGAGAGAGAGAGTGGGCACGGAGGAGTGGGGGGGAGGGGCAAAGGAAGAAGGAGAAACAGACTCCCAGCTGAGCGTGGAACTCAATGCGTGGTTCTGTCTCAGAACCCCAAGATCATGACCTGAGATGAAGTGAGACGCTTAAGGGGCTGAGCCACCCAGGTGCCTGTAGCTTTACAGTTCGGACAAGAGCACCCCACCTTGAAGAGCGCCCTCTGCTGTCTTTTCAAAGCTTCTGTAACACTTAAGCTAAAAGGCACAAAGGGGAGATCTTAGGCCAGACTGGGAGCCCCAGAGGGTGGGGAGCACAGGCTAGACTAAAATCAGTTTAATACCTAATTACTGGGTGTCTACTATGGGCCAGGGATTGTAATAGTTGTTAATGGTTATTTGGGAACTTCTCAAAATTGAATAGGTACATGACAGATGAAGTCTCGCTGCCCCACCCACAATCCTATGCATTTCTCCCACTGAATTTCAGTACGCACGTTTCCTACGAATTTTTTTACCTCTACATGATTTTATTTTTGTTTACTTCTAACCAAAGTGTCTAAACAGAAAAGAAATCATAAATGTAATGAACACCCTTATTACCCATCACGTAGATTTAAGAATTGTTAGCATTTTGCCACATTTGCTCCAACTTTTTTCTTAAAATTAAATTCAGCCAAGATGACAAATTCTCCCCAAGACACTTCAGTCTACATCTCTAAAAACCAAAGCCAGTTTTCGAAAAAATCATACTGCTTAACAAAGTCAGTAATTTGAGTGTTACCCAATCCATATTCAAACTTTCCAAACTGATCCAAAAATGTCTTTTACATTTCGTTCAAAACTAGTCCTATCAAAGTTTATATATTACATTTCGTTCTGTCTGTTAAAAATCTAGAGTACTGTACCTCTTTTTTGATGACATCAATCTATTAAAGATATAAAAGTAACCAGTCCACTTGTTCAGTAGAATATCCACCTTCTGTATTTGCTTCCCGGTGGTGCACAGAAAGGATTTTTAACTTTCACCCCGCCCCAGACACAGCGGGATCCAGTTCCTTTCCTCTAGTCCTCTTTCCACCGCTCCCTGCTCACCTCTCAGAACCTGCATAAGCAGGTCTATCCCCTCTTGGTAACACACCAGAGCCTGCTGGTACCGGGACTCCGAGTCTAGTTCCATCGCCCGCTTTAACACCGTCAATGCAGCCACGCTCTGGGGATCCACTTCCTTCCCAGACTTCGCCATAGCTCTGAAACTCTTCCGCCCCCAAATACAACCGGAGCCCAGCCAGCCGGCAGCACTTCCGGGGGCGATCACGTGACACCAGTGCGCCTGCGCTCTTTTTATGGCCCGTGAGTGGGCGGGACAGAGCCGGAACTAAAAGTGCGTGGTGTCGCTGTCGGTGCACGCTGTGACGGCTGGGATTGAGTGTAGCGCTGGGTGATCTTTCTTCTGTTCTCCTTTCAGTCGGTGAGTAAGTTCAGTTTGAACAACGTTCAGCAGTAGCTGGGGAGAGGGGAATGAGTGGCGGAAAGTTTTGCATTTTTGGTAAGAGCGCGTAGCTGGGAACGCTATGGAGATGCCGATTGGTTTTCCTGTTAGATTTTGAGTTTGCGGGTCGCAGTAACCTAAATAGTTCTGCGCCCAAGTACTGTCCCAGGGGCTCGAGAACAGCCAGTGGTCGACCGGATCCTGTTTCCCAGTTCCCTGAGCCCCGCGGCTTGTTGAGCTGGACTCTTAGAGCCCGAGGGCCGAGCCGCCTAGCCAGCAAAGCTTAGTGAGGAAGGGAATTCAGGTTTATTTTAGCAGTTTCTGGGCTTCTGCTTTATTATTAATTTCAGTTCCCCGCTGGGAATCAGGGTAACATGAATTTTTTGTTAATAAAGATAAAAGCTTACCTAATTGCATTTTAGAAGGCAAAACCTTCCAGGGTGGGCGGTTAAAATATTTACCATTTTACCAAAAGCTATAATTTTGCAGCCATGTTTTTGGTTGCCACCAATCCACAGCGGCCTGTTCGGCGTCTTTTTGCCAAGAGGTGTGGATGAGGAGGAGGACTGCCTATTACTTGATAGGCATTAGGAATTAAGAGACATTTATTGCCTTCAGAGATCTCGGTTTATTGAACGGGGAATTCGGCTTTGTGCATTTTCAGTAGTGTTTTCTCTCCTTTTGTCGTTAAATAGATGTCTAAAACTATTCAGACATTAAGTGGGAGCGGAAAATCGTCTTGATAGCCTTCCCTCTAATTGGGGTATGTCAACATTTTACTGATAGCCTTCCAGAGGTTTTCTATGTATACACACAAATTGAGGAATTTTTTTTTTTTAATGGAAAAAGAAGGGATCATACTTCTAATGATGCATGTATTCTTCTTTTGCATCTGTGCAAGAGAAGTTATTGTACAGTAGAAGACGGTATAGTTACTTCAAGGCCCGAGAGTTGTGTGCCTTATTATTAACAATAATCTTTTTAGTAGAATTTATAACTTTTGACTGTCACACCTTCTGAGGTCTGTAAATTAAACTTAATTCAACAAAAACTGATTGAGTGCCCAGTTCATGACAGGTGATGCTTTAGATATATGCTTAGGATACATCTGTGAAGAGACAGGGCAGACCAAAAGCAAAATAAAATTTAAAAATTATTGTCCTTGTGGAATTAACATGTTACTGGGTGTAGACAGACAGTAAACAACAAACCTAATAAAGTAGGTTAGAAGATAAGTGCTATGGAAAGAAAATCAAATAAAGTAAGAACTCTTGATAATTTGTGGGTCAGTCAAAATGTTGAATAATGGAATCAGGATAGACCCCACGGAGAAAAGATTTGAGCCAAGAATTGAAGGAAGTCAGAGAATTAACTATGAATATCAGGAGCATTCCAGGAGAAAAAACAGAAGGTCCAAAGGAGCATGGCTGCCTGGGAACTTGTAGGACCTGAGAGGAGGCCAGTGTGTGTATTGATTAAGAGTGATTGGAGAGGAAGTCCTAGAGGTGGAGGTTAAGGACTGGCTGTCGCTCAGATGCGCTAAAGCTTTCTGGGTATTTAATAAATTAGCTCTCTTCTCTTTTTTTTTTTTTTTATTAGAGAGCGAGAGACTGAGAATGAGAGGGGAGAAGGTCAGAGGGAGAAGCAGACTTCCCACAGAGCCGGGAGTCCGATACGGGACTCGATCCCGGGACTCCGGGATCATGACCTGAGCCGAAGGCAGTTGCTTAACCAACGGAGCCACCCAGGCGCCCTAGCTCTCTTCTTTTAGAATAATTTTAGGTTTATAGAAAAGCTGTGAAGATAGTACAGAGTTCCTATATACCCCACGCCTGATTTCCCCTTTTATTAAGCATCTTACATTAGTATGGTACAGATGTTATAATTGATGAATCAATACTGATAGATCATTAACCAAAAAGTTCATACTTCGTTCGGATTTCTTAGTGTTTCCTAGATGTCTTTTAACTGTTTCAGAATCTCATTTAGTTGTCATGGCTCCTTAGGCTCCTCTTGACTATGGTACTATCTCACTTTCCTTGTTTTTGGTGACCTTGACAGTTTTAAGGCACTCAGGTATTTGAAGAGGTACTGGTCAGGTGTTTTCCACAATGTCCTTCAAATGGAGTTTGATGTTTTTCCTTCAGCCTGGTGTTAAGGTTTTTTGGGAGGAAGACCACAGACAATAAGTGCCATTCTTATTCCATTGTATCAAGGGTGCATGCTATCAACTTGACTTTTATATCAGTTGATATTAACCATGATTACCTGGCTGACATAGTGTTTGTGAGGTTTCTCTAGTACAATGTTATTTTTCCCCCTTTCTATACTGTACTCTGGGAGCAAGTTGTTAAGCGTAGCCCATACTTAAGAGATGGGTGGTTTTGCGCCACCTTTTTGAGAGGGAAGTATCTGCATAAGTTATTTGGAATTCTCTAAGGGAGATTCGTTTCTTCTCTCCCATTAATTTACTTCTTCATTTATATGAGTATGGAAATTATTATTTTATAGTTTGGATTATAAGCCAATACTTGTTACTTTACTTTTTTGCTCATATTGGACCAGCTTTAGCCATTGGGAGCTCTTTTCCTATGTCCCTTTGACATGCTCCCATCATTTTGATTTTTTGATTACTTCCTTTCTAGTGCTACAAGATGCTCATGCTTGTATATTCCCTGCTGTAGCCCTCCAATTAGCCATTTTCATTTTCCACAGAGCCCTGGTTTCTTTTATTAGAGAATGCTAAGATCAGGGTGCTGGGTATGCTCATTGCTACTGGGATGCCATTGCTTTTTGGTCTTCTTAACTAACAGAGCTAACCCATGTGTACATACATGTCTGATTATTTCTATATCTATCACTATATTTAGCTAAACATGAGCTCAAACTCTAATCCTGTGTCGTTGGATCACATGGATTTATTCTGGCTTTTTCCTCTTGCTTATATGTTACTTCTCCCTCCAACAGTGAGAAAAACTGGCTCACTGGAAGGTTTTGAAAAGAGGAGTTGACATGATCTGATTTAGGATTTTAATTAGATGATTGCTGCCATGGAGAAGAGATTTTAGGGAAGTTAGAATGGAAACCAGAAGGCCATTGAGGAGGCTTTTGTTGAAATTTAAGCGATAAGAAAAGAAGTAACAAAGTGTGAAGCCAAATGAGTTGGGTTAGTATATTATGTTTAACTTGGGAGGAAGAAGTATGGTAAAGAAAATACTTTATCGTAACCTATTTGATTGGAGGGTAGGAGGATAAAATAAGCATCTCTTCTAAGGAAAATTAAGCATTTCT
>CM052811.1:70127115-70166523 GCA_028533885.1 Nasua narica
TTTTTTTTTAATTCCTTAAGAACTGTTTCTTTCTCTTTTGTAATTAACAAAACAGGCAAGTTAAACTGCACAAGCTTTTATATTAAGTTTTTTTTTAATGTTGAGGGTCAGTTTTATTTATGATTTATCTACTGTTTTATCACTAAGGATTCGACATCACAAAAGATCTTTTTCTGGAGAACATGCTGGTAAAAAAATGTCCAGTGTGATTTCCCCTTAATCTTTTTAAAAGTTTAAGGGTTTATTGTCTTCAGTTATGAAAACATTATATTTTCAATCATAGAAAAATAAAAACTTTGGAAGAGCAGAAAGAAGAAAAACACTCTCCAGAAACCATTCATGCTTGCATTTTCATATATTTCCTTCTAATCTTTCTTACAGAAATTAAGGAGCTCAGCCTAATCTGTTCAAGAGAGTCAGTCTAGATACAGGAGTACTGCTGGCTATAGATAATAATGTTAGGTGCTTTACATAGATTATCTTAACCTTAGATTAATCCTGTGGGGTTAGTATTATTTCCTTTTAAAATAACTGAATAAGTTGACTCTGAGAGGATAAGCGAGGATAAGTGTCTTATTTCTCACAGATGATAAGTACAGAATCAGAATTAGAAGCCCATATTTTTCCTTTCCTTCTCTCATTTGCTCCTACTTACTCTTTAATTATGTATGGGTCTCTGCAGGACAGAGAGAGCGTGAAGGGAATGAATATTGCCCATCCAGAGAGGAGTTTCCAGATATGAAGCATTGGCAGTGAATCCTTTCTCTTTAGCCGACTGAGAGCAACTCAGTTGCTCTGGAAGATTGCTGAAGGGGAACAAGAGATAGTAACTAGGAGTGATGGCATTATAGGGATTAGAAAGAAAACCATAAGCTCATTTCTTTTTACAGTGTATTGTTGAAGGTTATTATTGCACAATGTGTAGAGCAGGGGTTGGCAAATTACTGTTGGCGGGTCAAATTCAGTCCACCTATTTCCGTAAATCAGGCTTTATTGGAATGTAGCCATGTCCACTTGTTTACATACTGTTCGGGCTGCGCCCCCCCCCCCCCCCCCCGCAGAGTTGAGACTTGGCAAAGGAAACCATGCCAATAACTTCCCGTTTGGTCCTTTACAGAAAAATATTGCAAGCCCCTGGTCAAGAAGTCTCTATTTCACTCATATGTGGAATTTAAGTAACAAAACAGATGAACATAGGGGAAACAAGAAAAGAGGGGCAAACCAGGAAACAGACAACTCTAGAGAACAAACTAAGAGTTACCGGAGGGGACGTGGGGAAGGGATGGACTAAATGGGTGATGGGAATTAAGGAGGGTACTTGCAATGAGTGCCAGCTGTTGTATATAAGTGATGAATCACTGAATTCTACACCTGAAACTAAGATTACACCGTATGTTAACAAACTGGAATTTAAATAAAAACTTGAAAAAAAGCCCCAGAAAAGTCTGTATGTGCTTTTTGCTTTCTAGTGTTAGTAGTAAGATGAATATATTCATTCAGCTAAGGGGCTGTGATAAATGTTTGATAATTATAGGTTAGGTAAAAACAGACTTGTCACCTAAAAATTGGTGGGTATGGATTTCTGCACTAGACAGATTCTTTAAAAAAATGTTTTATATCATGTTTTAGACTGTGACAAAAGGTATGGAGTCTCTTATTTACATGGATTGGATTCGTCACAAATTTACCAAGTCAAGAATTCCTGATAAAGTAAGAACAAGGGTTGGGGGGAGAGGGGGTTAATGTTACTATTTTTTTAAGCATGTGATGTTTTAAAAGGTACCTACTTTTGTGATATTGAAAACTTTTATGTTAAATTATTTGTGGATGTTGGTGGTGGGGCAGAGTTTAAATAAAACATGGCGGAATTTATCTAAATAATGATTTTATTTTTTTTAAATGTGCCATTGGCCTTTGTAGTAGTAGGTTTTTATCTCTCAGAATCTGTTTATTCTTGCTTATGGTTTTTTGCCTTAATATTTTGTGTTTTCATATCACCATTGTCCTCAGAAAATAATGAGTCCTCTTCCTGTTCAGACACTATGTGGCTCTGTGTTCACTTCTATATTGACTGTTGCAACTTGGGATCTTTGACTTTTCTCTGCTAGATTTATCTGTACAAACCATTCATTCAGGAAATACTAGCTACATTGCTTTCCCCGGTTTTTTTTCCTACGTTAGCCACATAGAACAACTTGATTTTCCCAAATATTTCATCCCCTTTACATTGTTTCTTTATATCTTCTCTCCTTTTCTTTGGCATGCCTGCCCCATCCTTTGTCTTCCACCATTCTTCTCACCCTGGGTCTCTTCAAACGCCTAGAAAATCCAAACAAGCAAAAACAACTGAAAAGCACCGTTAATCCCACCTACCTGGAGACAGCTACTCTCAATACCTTCCACATCCTTTTCTGTTTTACGTTTTAAAAGATGTGAATCATCTCGTGTATAATGTTTCTCTAGTTGCTTTCTTCACTTCGCAATATAGTGGGAACCTCTCAGTGGATAAGTTTCTACAATATTATTTTCATGATTGAATTATATGCCTTTTTTTTTAAGACTCTATTTATTTATTTGACAGAGAGAGACACAGTGAGCAAGGGAACACAAGCAGGGGAGTGGGAGAAGGAGAAGCAGGCTTCTGCTGCGCAGGAACCCAATGCAGGGCTTGATTCTAGGACGCTGGGATCATGACTTGAGCTGAAGGCAGATGCTTAATGACTGAGCCACCCAGGTGCCCCTGAATTATATGCTTTTTGATTAAAGTGCTATCTTGTGTGTGTGAGTCCCCAGAGGTATGATTCTTGATCTAATATCTTTGAAACCTTTATACATACCTAAGAGTATGTGTGTGTGTATAACATGATTTCTTAGAATCAGTATTTATGTAATGTATCATATATAAATCTATGTATTTTGGTACAGATGAAACAAATACAAGAGCCTACTATAGGGATGCCTGGGTGGCTTAGTTAATTAGGCATCTGGCTCAAGTCATGATCCCAGGGTCCTGGGTTTGAGCCCTGTGTCAGGCAGGGGCTCTGCATCTCTCTCTCCCTCTGCCCCTTCTCCCTGCTCATGCTCTCTATCTCTTCTTTCTCTCTCAAATAAATTTAAAAAATCTTTTTTTTTTAATTTAAAAAATCTTAAAAAAAATTCTATTACACACGGTTATGTTTTTTTGTTTTTTTTTCTTTCAAGAATGTTTTGTGGTCATTCTTCAAAGTTATTAGCTCCTAAAATAGTAGACCTTATTTGTTTTAATGACAGGGTTGTATCCCATTGGATACATTATTATTTAGTTGTATCATATTTTGTTTGGTTTTGTTAGTTTTAGTTTTATTTAGAATGTATGTGTTGTAATTCATTTAGTTATTCTATGAGGAACATGGATGTGGTCTTTAAATTTTTCAGTATTACAAATAGTATCACCACATACATTCTTATTTCAGTACATTTTATGTACGTAGGGAAGTTTTTCATGGGATAGCTTACTGGAACTTTTTGATTCTTAGAGAATCAGTTCTGTGGACCCATTTCTAATCCTTCTTAGGCAGTCATTTATCTGTACTCTTCTAATACTTTGTACATACTTTTTTATGATCCTCATGTGTTACTGTTATTGTAAGCTTATCTTTGTTCCCCTGCTTGGATGGGGTGGGAGGGATGCAGCCGTGCCCCGCTTATTCAGTGCTAATACAGTCTCCAGGCATTTGAACTCTTTAGTGTCCTTTGGTTGCTTCTGCTTCACTCTTAAAATGATCTTTGCCTGTGTGATACTTTTTTCAGAGTATGAAATTATTAGACTTTGTCTATCTAAGTAATCAGACGGGTATAAATGTTCAGTTTGAGGATAGGATTACAGAAAGATTTGGGATGAGATTGTTATGTAGTCATTTGGTTTGGTTTTTTTTTTTTTTTTTAAGGAAAAAAAGATGAATAGACCCATAGATACATAGAAGTTGAAATACATACAAAATAGAAGTTGAAAATTTACCATTTATAATTATTCCTTCTTAGGTATTTCAGCCTTCACCTGCAGATCATGAAAAATATGGTGGAGATCCACAGCACCCTCATAAACTGCATATAGTTACCAGAATAAAAAGTACAAAAAGACGTCCATATTGGGAAAAAGATATAATAAAAATGCTCGGACTAGAAAAAGTACGCAACTACTTAAGTCATCTTACGAGAAGTTTAAATTTGCTTTAAATTTTATAATTCTTAAATTTTAAGGTGTATTTTCACTGTTTCTTTTGATTAAATGTATTATTTAGTGTAATTTATTTGAAACTTTGATTTAAACAGAATAAGCCTTCTTTTTCACATTTTGCTGAAACATGGGACTATCTGCTCTTAATCTGATCCATTACATGGTTTCCTTTCTTTGTAGGCACATACTCCTCAAGTTCATAAGAATATCCCTTCAGTGAATGCAAAACTGAAAGTGGTTAAACATTTGATAAGGTTTGTTGTTTGTTACTTCAGCAATTTTAAAAAATGTGTTACCTGGTATAATTCTGAAAGCATTTCTTTATGTCACAGGATCAAGCCCCTGAAGTTACCCCAAGGACTTCCAACAGAAGAGGACATGTCCAACACATGCCTCAAGAGCACTGGGGAATTAGTGGTGCGGTGGCATCTAAACCCCATAGACCAGGAAGCAGTTAAGTCCTAAGGCCAGAGCAGTTTCATATTAAGAAATGTAAATCATTTTTACTTAAAGGTAGTGAGAAAGTATTCTCATTAAAATATATTTTAAATACTAGTCCTTTTCACTAGCTAAACATGGTGTGATTCTTCTTTATATAGGCTTGAGAATCAGTGCAGAGGATTGTAGAGGGAGGGAGGGAAAATTCAAAGGGAAGAAATCAGGGAGACAAGCCATGAGAGACTCTTAACTCTAGGAAACAAACTGAGGGTTGCTGGAAGGGAGGTGGGTAAGGGGATGGGATAAGTGGGTGATAGGCATTAAGGAGGGCACATGATGTAATGAGCCCTGGATGTTACAAGTAGCTGATGAATAACTGAACTCTACATCTGAAACTAATGATGTACTATATGTTGGCTAATGGAATTTAAATTTTTTAAAAAGATTTATTTATTTATTTATTTATTAGAAAGAACGGGGAGGAAGGGCAGAGGGAGAGGGAGAGAGAATCTCAAGCAGACTCCCCACTGAACATGGAGCCCAACGTGGGACTCAGTCCTGTGACCCTGAGATCACAACCTGAGCCAAAACCAAGAGTCAGATGCTCAACCAATTGCATCACCCAGGCACCCCAGGTATCATTAATTATTAAGCTTAAACAGTTTTAGTACAATAATTATTGAATATCCCATATGTGTAAATCCTGGAGGGGATATAAAGCCAAAGGACACTAACTTCAGGGAGCTCATTCTCATTGGAGAGACCTCTGTGCTACAACAAAATGGGTCCTTGCTGCAGGCAGGTTGAGGATAGCTGTGTAAGTAAAAGCTGGTCACTGCTAATTTTTTGCCATGTCATGTCTTTAACTATACTAATATTAATGTTGTTTAAAATGGGTATAAGAACATCAGTTAATATTTAACCAAAGAGTCTAATAAACTTTGGGTAAGTAATTTTAACCTCCAACAGCCCATGACTAGAAAAAAGGATCTAAATGTTAAGTTGAATATTTAGAAGCGAAACTGTCTAGAAGAAGAAAAGTCTATAGGCCAAACATGGGCATACGCTAGTGCATTAATTTTCTATGGCTGTGTAACAGATTACAACAAACTCAGTTGCTTAAAGCAACACACACTTAATCTCACTGTTTCTGTGGGTCAGAAGTTTGGGCTTATATTTGCAGTGACATGAGTGGAGCGAAAGTATATTATGCTAAGTGAAAAAAGTCAGAGACAAATCATACCATATGATTTCATTCATGTGCGGAATTTAAGAAAGAAAACAGTTGAATATATGGGAAGGGAGAAAAAAGAAAAACGATATAGGGAAATAAACCATAAGAGAATCTTAATGATAACAAACAGGGTTGATGGAGGGAAGGAGGTGGGGGATGGGCTAGATGGGTGATGATTATTAAAGAGGTCACTTGTGATGAGCACTGGGGTGGTATGTAAGGGATGAATCACTGATTTCTACTCCAGAAACTAATAGTGCTTTGTATGTTAACTAAAATTTAAATAAAATTACCAAAAAAAAGAAGAAGAAGAAGTTTGGGCTTAGCAGGGTTTAGTCTGCCTAGGATTTCACAAGGCTTTCTGCCTAGGATTTCACTAGGATTTCTTGTTAGAGTGTTGATTGGGAAAGGATCTGCTTCCAAACTCTGAGATTGTTGGCAGAGTTCATTTCCTTGTAGTCGTAGGATTTATGGCAAGTTGCTTCTTCAAACCCAGTATTGAGAGAAACTCCAGCAAGATGGGTGCTACACTCTTAGGTATCCATGCAAATGCAGTCATGTACATTCCATCTCCTTTGCATTCCATTGGTTAGAAGCAAGTCATAAGTCTGGCTAAACTCAAGAAAGGGGAATTTTGCAAATGTATGCCTGGCAGGAGGCAAGGATCTTAGGGGCCTCCTTAAAGTTTACCTGTAAAGTATGATAAGTTCTATCCCCAAGGTGGACCCAGGTCATTCCCCATTTGGCCTCCCTTGGCCTCATACCATTTCAAAACCTTTTAAGGAGTTCTTGCTTGCTCACGTCTTTGGGTTTCCAAGAATCCAAGAATTCATCTGTTTTCTTTCAGATCTTGTCTGACCTCTTATTGGTGACCATTGGCATTTGATCAAACTCAGGGAAATGAAGTTACCCAAGCATTAGTACTACTATTTTTTTTTTAAGAGAAAACGAGCTGGGAGGGGGACAGAGGAAGAGAGAGAATCCTCAAGCAGATGCCTCATGGAGTGCAGAGCCCAATGTGAGGCTTAATCCCAGGACCCTAAGATCATGACCTGAGCTGAGATCAAGAGCTGGATGCTCAACCAGCTAAGTCACCCAGGCACCCCTGGCACTAACTTTAAGGACCATACCAGTTCTCTCAAGGTCTCAATCTAAAAATTTGTTTTCTAATTTTCTTTGGTGTATGGAGAAAAGAAAATTTGTTGATCACTTAAAGATAATATAAACAATGTTAACAATGTTATATAATGGAGGAGCTAAGATGGCAGAGTAGTAGGAGGACCCTAGGCTTGCCTCATCCCTTGAACAAAGCTAGATAAATACCAAGTCATTTGAACACCCAGGAAATCAATCTGAGGACTGACAGAACAAACTGCACAACTAGAGGACAAAAGGAGGCCACATCGTGGAATGTAGGAGGTGCAGAGACACGGTTTGGGGGAGAAAAGGACTGCAGGTGCTGCAGAGGAGAGGTAGCCGTGGTCACGGAGAGAGGTTGGAGAGAAAGAGAAAGGAGTGCACAGGGGATCATGCAAGGAAAACACTTCCCCAAAGCTATTGACTGAGAAAACAAGACAGGCAACCAGCAGGATTTAAAAACTGGAATTTTAGAGGTCTGCAGCTTGGCAGCTATGGAGACTTGAGGGTGCTGCAGGGTTCCCTGGAGGAGGGCAGGGGCTTAGGGGCAGATGGCAGAATCTGAGGATCCCCTGGGACACACTGGGAGAGATGGTTCCCCCATCTTGGAGTGCATCTGAAAGCATTAGCATTGCCTCTCTGGGGACAAAGGAGCTGCTGGGTGCCATTATCCTCCCCCACCCCTCAGCATAGGCACAGAGACACCTGCTGAGGGCAGCTCATCTGGCCACTGGCTCCTTAGTGCATTTTGCTCCAAACCCATGCTCCTGCACTCTGATGCAACTGTTCTTCAGGGTCAAACCTGCATCCATTCCTCAGGTAGTGAGACCCTTCCCCAGAGGATCAGCATAGATCCCCATCATGTCAGATGCCTAAAATTTAGAATTTTAAACTTAGCCAGCCTGAGTGGGATCGAGCTCAAAGTGCACTATGCTGCTCAGGTGGGCAAGCAACCCAGACACAGAGTGAAAACAGCAATCTGAAAAACCCCTGCAACACACAAGGATACATTATTTGCTCAGGGACAACTTCCCTGATAGCAGTGAGCACGTACTCCCCTCTCCAGGAATAAAGGAGCTAGCTTTTAGCTAGCTTAGCTAGGAAATGGTGCCATTTCCTTTCCCCACATCTAAGCATAAACCATCTTCAGTAAACAACACAGCACCAACACTGACTGCTTAACTTGCTTATACCAAAACCTGCTGCCCTCCATTCTGCTGGTACTGCTTTCCTCAGGCAAGTGTGTCTGAGAACCAGCACATTGGCCCCTCCCTCAGAAGACCAGCACAAACCTGCATATACCAAGTCTACGGACCATAGAGTGCTGTGAATTTTCAGCTCTAGTGGAAATAGCTTCATGTCTCTTTTAGCGAGCAGACCAGAGCACACCTAGTTAAAACTTGCCGTACTCTGGCCATCGTCCAAACACCCCACTGCAGACAAGGAAAAACCCTGCAGAGGACTGACCTGAGAGAGAGAGGAGCCTAACACAGGAGCAGAGTACACACAGGATACACCAGAGACATTTCCTAAAGCACCAGGTCCTGGACATCTTCATAAAGCCATTACTCTCAGGAGCAGGAAACGTAACAGGCTTCCAAACCGCAGTAGAAGACAGAGACCTAGACAAAATGGCAAGATGAAGGAATTTATCCCAAAAGAATGAACAAGAAAAGGTCAGGACCAGGGTTCTAATGGAAACAGATAGAAGTAATATGCCTGATCCAGAATTTAAAACAATCATAAGGATACATGCTGGACTTGAGAAAAGCATAGAAGACACGAGGGGGTCCCTTTACCACAAAGATAAAAGCACTTAAAACCAATCAGGCCAAAATGAAAAATACAATAACTGATTCAAAACTGACTGGATACCATGACCACAAAGATGGAAGAAGCAGAGGAACGAGTAAGTGATACAGGAGATAAAATTATGGAAAATAAGCTGATCAAAAAAGAGAAAGGAAAATCTTGGATCAGAAAGTAGAATTAGGGGCTCCTGGGTGGCTCAGTTGGTTGGGCGACTGCCTTCGGCTCGGGTCATGATCCCGGAGTCCCGGGATCGAGTCCCACATGGGCTCCCGGCTCCACGGGGAGTCTGCTTCTCCCTGTCATGCTCTCTCTCACTCGCTCTCTCTCTCTCTCCAATAAATAAATAGAATCTTTAAAAAAAAAAAAGAAAGTAGAATTAGGGGACGCCTGGGTGGCTCAGTTGGTTGGGCAACTGCCTGCAGCTTAGGTCATGATCCCAGAGTCCTGGGATCGAGTCCCACATCAGACTCCCAGATCCACAGGGAGTCCGCTGCTCCCTCTGACCTTCTCCCCTCTCATGCTCTCTCTCACTGTCTCTATCTCAAATTAAAAATAAAAAAAAGAAAGTAGAATTAGGGAACTCGGTGATTCCATGAAACATAACATTCCTATCATAGGAGTCCCAGAAAGAGAAAATAGAGAAAAGGTTTGGGGGCAGAATGTTTATTTGAGGAAATTATAGCTGAAAACTTCCCTAATCTGGGGGAGAAGACAGGCTTCCAAGTCCAGGAAGCACAGAAGAATCAACAAAAGTAGGCCAATGCCAAGACATATTATAGTTAAATTTGCAAAATACAAAGAAAAAATCCTAAAAGCTGCAAGACAAAAGTAGTCCCTAACTTACAAGGGAAGACAAATAAAGGTAGCAGCAGATCTCTCCACAGAAACTTGGTAGGAGAGTGGCATGATATATTCAATGTGCTGAATGGAAAAAATCTAACTATCCAGCAAGGCTATCATTCAGAATTGAGGGAGAGATAAAGAGTTTTCCAAACAAGGGGTGCCTGGGTGGCTCAGTAGGTTAAGCATCTGCCTTCAGCTCAGATCATGATCCCGGAGTCCTGGGATCAAGCCCCATGTCAGGTTCCCTGCTCAGTGGGGAGTCTGCTTCCCATACTAAAACTAAAGGAGTTTTGTCCACTAAACCAACCCTGCAGGAAATATTAAAGGGGACTCTTAGAGAAAAACACTAGAAAGAAAGGAGAAAATCCATAGGAAAAAGAATGACAAAACAAGCAATAAGATGGCACTAATTTCACATCTATCAATAATTACCCTGAAAAAAAAAGAAAAGAAAAAAAAAGAATTACCCTGAATGTGAATGGACTAAGTGCTCTGATCAAAAAACATAGAGTGTCAGAATGGATTAAAAAACAAGAGCCTCGATACAAAAAAACAAGCCTCGAGAACAATATGCTGTCTGCAAGAGACTCATTTTAGACAAAGACACCTGCAAATTGAAAGTGAGGGGAGAGAGAAAGTTTTCATGGCAATGGATGTCAAAAGAAACCCAGAATAACAAATACTTATATCAGACAAACTAGACTTAAAACCAAAGACTGTAACAAGATGAAGAGCACATCATATCATAATAAAGGGGTCATTCTGGGGCTTCTGGGTGGCTCAGTCATTAAGCGTCTGCCTTCAGCTCAGGTCGTGGTCTCAGGGTCCTGGAATTGAACCCCACATCGGGCTCCTTGCTCAGCAGGAATCCTGCTTCTCCCTCTCTCACTCCCCCTGCTTATGTTCCCTCTCTTACTGTGTGTCTCTCTCTGTCAAATAAATAAAGTCTTTAAAAAATAATAATAATAAAGAGGTCTTTCCAACAAGAATATCTAACAATTGTAGATATTTATGCCCCCAACTTGGGAGCACCCAAACATATAAAACAATAGCAAACATAAAGGAATTCATTGATAATAATACAATAATAGTAGGGGACTTTTAACACCCCAATTACATCAATGAACAGATCATCCAAGCAGAAAATCAACAAGGAAACAATGGCTTTGAATGATATACTGGACCAGATGGACTTAACAGATTTATTCAGAACATTTCATCCTAAAGCAGCAGGATATACATTCTTTTCAAGTGCACATAGGACCTTCTTCAGAATAGATCACATATTGGGTCACAGGTGAGGCCTCAACAAATACATAAGGATTAAGATCATACCATGCATATTTTCCAACCACAATGCTATGAAACTTGAAGTCAACCACAAGAAAAATTTGGAAAGATCACATATACATAGAGGTGAAAGAACATCCTACTAAAGAATGAAGGAGTGAACCAGGAAATTAAAGAAGAAATAAAAAAAAATACATGGAAAAAATGAAAATGAAAACACAACAGTCCAAAACCTTTGAGATGCAGCAGAAGCGGTTATAAAAGAGCAATACAGGCCTACCCCAACAAGCAAGAAAAATCTCAAAAACAATCTACCCTCACACCTCGAGGAGCTAGAAAAAGAACAACAAATGAAGCCTAAAGCCAGCAGATAAAAGGCAGAGCAGAGCTGCAGGCCTCACAATTCTGGACTTCAAGTTATATTACAGAGCTATGGTTATCAAGGCAGTATAGTGTTGGCACAAAAACAAACAGAGATCAATGGAAGAGAATAGAAAACCCAGAAATGAACACAACTAAATGGTCAACTAATCTTCAACAAAGCAGAAAGGAATATCCAATGGAAAAAAAGATTGTTTCTTCAACAAATGGTGTTAGGGAAACTGGACAACAACATGTAAAAAACTGAAACGTCCATTTTTTTGCACCACGTAAAAAAATCAATTCAAAATGGATGAAAGATGTAAATGTGAGACGGGAAATCATCAAAATCCTAGAGGAGAACACAGGCAGTAACCTGTTCGACATCAGCCATAGCAACTTCTTACTAGATAGGTCTCCTGAGGCAAGGGAAGTAAAACCAAAAATGAAGAGGTTTTATCAAAATAAAAAGCTTCTGCACATTGAAAGAAAACAAAACTTAAAAGGTAACTTTCAGAATGGGAGAAGTTATTTGCAAATGACATACCTGATAAAGGGTTAGTTCCCAAAATGTGTAAAGAACTTAACAAACTCAACACCCAAAACAAATAATCTAGGTTAAAAATGGGCAGACAACATGAATAGACATTTTTCCAAAGAAGACATCCAGATGGCTAATAGACACATGAAGAGATGCTCAACATCCTTCATCATCAGGGAAATACAAATCAAAACTACAATGAGATATCACCTTACACCAGTCAGAATGGATAAAATCAACAACACAGGAAACAAAAGATGCTGGCAAAGAAGCAGAGAAAGGAGAACCCTTGTGCACAGTTGGTGGGAATTCAAACTGGTGCAGCCACTCTGGAAAACAGCGTCAAGTTTCCTCAAAAAGTTAAAAATAGAAATACCTTACAACCCAGCAATTGCACTACTACATATTTACCCAGAGGATACAAAAATACTGATTCAAAGGGACACATGCACTCCAATGTTTATAGCAGCATAATCAATACAACAAATAGCCAAATTATGGGAAGAGCCCAAATGCCTATCAGCTGATGAATGGAAAAGAAGAGGTGGTATGATATTACTCAGCCATAAAAAGGAATGAAATCTTCCCATTTGCAATGACATGGATGAGCTAGAGAGTATTATGCATGTGAAATAAGTGAATCAAAGAAACATAAAACATACGATTTCACTCATGTGGAATTTAAGAAACAAAACATGAACATGGTGGAGGCAGGGGGTAGAGAGGCAAACCAGAAAACAGACTTTTAACTATAGAGAACAAACTGAGGGTTGCTGGAGGGGAGGTGGGCAGGGGGAATGGGTTAAATGGGTGATGAGTATTAAGGAGGGCACTTGTGGTGAGCACTGGGTGTGGTATATAAGCGATAAATCACTAATTCTACACCTGTAACTAATACTGTATGAAAAAAAATTACAGTGTATGTTAACTAATTGGAGTTTAAATAAAAACTTGAAACTAAAAAAAAAAAAAACCCACCATGTTGTAAAATGTTATACTGACTGTTGACACTAACTGAAGGTGTGCGGGGCGCAGGGCAGCCTGGGCGGTACCCTCGTGTACCCTTTTATATATAATTTAAAGCAGATATAATAATTACAGAGAAACACAATATGTATACAGCATGATATTTTCTGCTTATTAAGGTGGTAAATTTAGTACAATGTGTACATTTTCTATTTACTATACTGATAAATTCTATTTTAATGTTATAGGCATAAGCTCTAAGTTTATTAAATATAGATCCCCTGCAAGCAGGACAGTGAGCTAAAGCGGTTTAGAATTAAGTTCATCAAGCATCAGGTTTTTCAATGACAGCTATTGCTCTAAGATAAAGAAAACAAGCCTTTGAAACTAAGGGTGAGACTTTAGTAAGAGATGATTTGATAGTTCCCATGAAATTGAGTTAAAACCTCTTGGGCTTGTTCAGATAACTCACACACTTACAAATAAAAGAGCTTCTTGTAGTTAGGGATAGTTAGGAAAGGAAACTAGTGAAGAGTCCTCTTCAGATTGCAGAACACCTGCAATTTGGGTTCATATTTAGGCATCACAGTATCAGAGAAATTTGGCATCCATGGTCTGCAATACCTAGTTAAAGCCAGAAATCTTAACTGTCATTTTGTGAGTGGTCTAAGTACATTTAGATAGTCTTTAGTGAGTCAGGAGAGAATGTTTTTATGCCTGAATAGGTCATGAGTGTGCCCAACACATACTGTGATTTCACAAAATTGTTAGTTATCTTTTTGAAAATTTATGTCTCTTTTCTGTTAATTCTTAGAGGAAGTAAATGGAGTCTTTTTTGCAGAATTCCTTGTTCTCTAAAGAAAGTGAAGGAGGCTTCAGTGAACCCCTGGGACATGACTGTCCAGGTATTTTGTTGATCTCTGCAGGTCAGGGCAAGAAGGTATTGACTTTTCTGATCTAGGGGCATACTGAAAAAGGCAGAGCAAGATCCAGTACAATAAAGAAAGTGGCTTCAGGCAGAAGTGATGACAGGACTTTTGGATTAGGTACTACTGTGAAGTAAGGGATAAAAATTTTATGGATTGTCTTGAGGCTTTTAAATGTTTTTTAATTTTTAAATTGAAGTATAATTGACATATAACATTGGGTAACTTTAAGGTGACCATGTGTTGATTTGATGCATTTATATATTGTCATACAATTGCCTATTGTATAATGTCATATGACTACCACTGTAGCATTAGCTAACACCTATGTCATGTCACATTAAGTATCATTTTGTGTGTGTGTGTGTGTGTGTGTGTGTGTGTGTGTGTGTGTTGGAAACAATAAAGATCTAGAACTCTAAGCAACTTTAAAGTTTATAGTACAATATTGTTGACTCTAATCCCTGTGCTGTGCATTTGTTCTTCAGAATTTACTTATCTACCTGTTCCCAGTTTGTACCCTTAAATAATGTATCCCTGATTCCTCCACCCCCCAGTGTCTGGTAATCATCATGTTACACTCTATTTTTATGAGTTTGGCTTTTTTAGATTTCACATATAAAAGATAGCATTTGTCTTTCTCTGGCTGACTTATCTCACTTAGCATAACACCCTCAGTGTCCATCCTTGTTGTTGCAAATGACAGGATTTCTTTTTTTCCCCCCTCATGGCTGAATAATATTCCATTATATATACACACCACAACTTCTTTATCCATTTATCTGTTGATAATTATTTAGGTTCTTTCCATATCTTGACTATTGTGATTAATGCCCCAATGAACATAGGAATGCATCTATCTCTGATATCCTGCTTTCAGTTCTTTGGATATATACCCAGAAGTGGGATTTATAGTAGTTTAATTTTTAAATTTTTAAGGAACCTCCATACTGTTTCCCGTAGTAGCTGAACCAATTTGCATTCCCATTTCTTGAGGTGCCTTGTCAATGAATAGTAATATTTTCTGGGATTTTTTTTCTAAGATTTTATTTTTAAGTAATCTCTATAGCCCATGTGGGGCGCAAACTCACAACCCCAAGATCAAGAGTTACATGCTCTGCCGACTGAGCCAACTAGGATCCCCAGTAGTAACGTTTTGAAAGGAATCTTCCCCTCTGCCCCCCGAGCAGTAGGTCTCAATCATGGGCTTATAATATGCAGTGACTATTTTGTAAACAGATGCACTGTCATCCAGGCCTTGTCATTCCATTTATGGAGCATAGGGAGAGTAGATTTAGCATAATTCCTTAAGGGCCCTTAAGAATTTCATATTTTCAGAATGAAAAATGTTAGCAAGTGAAATCCAACAACATATAAAAAGAATTATATACCATGACCAAGTGAGATTTATAGATACACGAGGCTGGTGCAACATTTGAAAATATTTTTATTATTATTATTTTTTATTATGTTAGTCACCATACAGTACATCATTAGTTTTTGATGTAGTGTTCCAAGATTCATTGTTTGTGTATAACACCTGGTATTCCATGCAATATATGTGCCCTCCTTAATACCCGTCACCAGGCTAACCCATCCCGCTCACTCACCTCCATTCTAAAACCCTCAGTTTATTTCTCGGAGTCCACAGTCTCTCATGGTTCGTCTCTCCCTCTGATTCCTATCCCCCTTCATTTTTCCCTTCCTTCTCCTAATGTCCTCCATGCTATTCCTTATATTCCACAAGTAAGTGAAACCATATGACAATTAACTTTCTCTGCTTGATTTATTTCACTCAGCGTAATCTCCTCCGGTCCCATTCATGTTGATGCAAAAGCTGGGCACTCATCCTTTCTGATGGCTGAGTAATATTTCATTGTGTATATGGACCATATCTTCTTTATCCATTTGTCTGTTGAAAGCATCTCTATTCTTTTCACAGTTTGGCTATTGTGGAGGTTGCTGCTATGAACATTGGGGTGCATATGGCCCTTCTTTTCACTACATCTGTATCTTTGGGGTAAATACCCAGTAGTGCAATTGCTGGGTCATAGGGTAGCCCTATTTTTAATGTTTTGATGAACCTCCACACTGTTTTCCAAAGTGGCTACACCAACTTGCATTCCCACCAACAGTGTAAGAAGGTTCCCCTTTTCAGCATTTGAAAATTAATTAATGTAATTCATCACATCAATAGATTCAAGAAGAAAAGCCACGTGATCATATTGATAGATGCAGATAAATCATCCAAAAAATCCAGTAGACATCACAGTAAAAGTTCTTGGCAAACCAAGAATAGAGGAGAACTTTCTCAATTAAAAAAACAGCCACAAAAAGCCCTACATACTTAATGGTGAGAAACTCAAAGCTTTCCCACTAAGATCAGGCACAAGCAAGGATGTCCCTTTTCACTATTGCTTTTCAACATTGTACTGGAAGTCCTACTTAATGCACTAAGGAAATAAAAGGTGTACAGAATGTGAAGGAAGAAATAAAACTGTCTTTTTCGTGAATGACATGTTGTCTATGTTGAAAATCCAAAAGAATCAACTAAAGATTTTTTAAATTAGCAGGTATGGCAAGGTTGCAGGATACAAGATTAATATACCAAAGTCCATCAATTTCCTATAGGCCAGCAATGAATAAAGTATAGTTTTTTTAAAAGATTTTATTTCTTTATTTGACTGATCACAAGTAGGCAGAGAGGGGAAGCAGGCTCCATGCTGAGCAGAGAGCCCAATGTGGGGCTTGATCCCAGGACCCTGAGATCATGACCTGAGCCGAAGGCAGAGGCATTAACCCACTGAGCCACCTAGTTGCCCCTGAAGTATAATTTGAAATTAAAAAGACATTACCATTTACATTGGCGCCACAGAAAAAATGAAATACTTAGGTATAAACCTAACAAAATATGTATAATATCTTTATGAGAAAAATTGTGAAAGAAAACAAAGAGGAACCAAATCAGTGAAGAGATATTTCATGTTTATCAATGGGAAGATTCAATTTGTCAAGATGTCAGTTCTTCTCAACTTGATTTGTAGATTCAGAGTAATCCCAATCAAAATCCCAGCAAGTTATTTGTTGGATATCAACAAACTGATTCTAAAGTTTATATGGAGAGGCAAAGACCCAGGAATGGCCGACTCAATATTAAAGAACAAAGTTGGAGGGACTGATATTACCTGGCTTTAAGACTTATTACAAAATTACATTAATCAAGACAGTGTGGTATTTAAGAAAGAATAGACAAATAGATCAATGGAACAGAATAGAGAGAGCCCAGAAATAGACACACATAAATGTAGTCAACTGATCTTTGACAAAGAGGCAAAGGCAATATGATGGAGCAAAGATCATGTCTTCAACAAATGGAGCTGGAACAAATGGATATCCACATCCAAAAAAAAAAAAAAAAAGATATAGACACAGACCTTATTCTCTTCACAAAAAATAAGTCCAAATGAATCTATACATAAATGCAAAGTGCAAAGCTGAAACTCTTAGAAGATAACAGGAGAAGGCCTACGTGACCTTAGGTATGTTGATGACTTTTTAGATACAACACCAAAGACACGATCCATGAAAGAAAAAACTGATAAGCTGGATTTCATTAAAATTAAAAACTTCTGCTCTGTCAAAGATAGTGTCAAGAGAATGACAAGACAAAACACAGACTGGGAGAAAATATTTGCAAAATACACATCTGATAAAGGACTATTATCCAAAACATACAAAGAATTCTTAAAACTCAACAACAAGAAAATAAACAACCTAATCAAAAGATGTCAAAAAAAAAAATAAAATATAAAAGTTGTGTCAGAGGCCTTAATAGGCACTTCACTAAAGAAGATGTATTATGGGGAGTAAGCATCTGGAAAGATGTCCAACATCATATATCATTAGGGAATTGCAAGTTAAAATGACAAGATCTCTACATACCTACTAGAATGGCTCAAATCCGGAACACTGAAAATATGAAATCCTGACAAAGATGTGGAGCAACAAAAACTCTCATGTATTGCTAATGGGGAAAAAATGGTATTTAGAAGATAGTGTGGCAGTTTCTTAATAAACCTTAACATACCCTTCCCATGTGATCCAGCGATCATGGGCCTGGTATTTACCCATATGAATTGAAAGCTATGCCCACACAAAAACCTGCCCACTGATATTTATAGCAGCTGTATTCATAATTACCCAAAATTGGGAGCCACCAAGATGTCTTCAGCAGGTGATTGAGAAATATATTGTGGTACATTTAGATAATGCAATATTATTCAGTTCCATAAAAGAAATGAGGTATAAAGCCTTGAAAAGATATGGAGGAAACTTAAACATATTACTAAGTGAAAGACGCCAATCTGAAAAGACTAGACACTGTATGTACACACTAAGACATTCTGGAAAAGGTAAAACTATTGAGACTGTAATCAGTGGCTGGGGGAAGACAGAAAGAAGGATGAATAGGAGTTTTAGGGGCAGTGAAACTATTTTCTATGATACTCGAACGATGGACACATATCCTTATACATTTGTAAAACCCATAAAATGTACAACACCAAGAATGAACCCAATATAAACTATGGACTTCAGATGATAATGTGTCAGTGTAGGTTCTTTGATTGTAACAAATATACCACTGTGGTGTTGAATATCGATACTGAGGGAAGCTGTGCACACGTGGAGATGGGGAGTATATGGAAACTGTGTTACATTTTCTGCTCAGTTTTTCTGTGAATCTAAAACTTTTTTAAAAACCAAAAATTAAAAAAAAAATTCCTAAGTTATTTTTCTGAAACTTGACAAGATAATTGTAAAATTTATATAAAAATGCAAGGAGGAAAACAAGGTTGGAAGACTTGCTTTACCAGAAATCGAGACTCACAATAAAGCTGCACTAACTCAAATAGTTTGTTCTTGGTAGAAATAAGTAAACAATGAGCAGAAGAGAGAGATCAGAAATAGAGATAGTAGTGCAGGGCAGTGAGGGAAAGATGATCTTTTCAATAAGTGCTTTTGAGACAATTTTAGGTATCCACAAAGAAAAATACTAAAATTGGATCTCTGAATCACACCACACCAAAAATCCAGTGTTGTATAAATCCACATGCGAAATACAAAACAGTAAGGCATTTAGAAGTAAGGTAGGAGAATATCTTCATAATCTGATGATGGAAAATATTCCTTAAATGGGGCATGAGAAATATTAGGAATAAGGTAATATTTATATGAGGTACTTAGAATAGCCAAAACCATGGAGACAGAAAGCAGAATGGTAATTGCCAGGTGCTGGGCAGGTCGGGGGTTATTGTTAGTGAGTATAGACTTTATAAGATGAAGTGAGTTATGGAAATGGACAGTGGTAATGATTGCACAACATTATGAATATATTTAATGCCACTGAATTGTACACCTAAAAATGGGTACAGTGGTAAATTTTGTGTTATGTATTTTACCAAAATTTAAAAATTGAAAGAAAATCAAGGAAAAAATTAAGCAGGGCAATAAATGCACAATTTAACATATGAATTGTAGTGTTTGAACAGCCAGTGGGGTTTTTTTCTTCATGAGACCTGGAATAAAATATTAATGAAACTTCATTAAAAAACTTTATAAAAACCAATTAAAATATCACTTTGGGTCCCAAAAGGAATGGATCAATTCATTAGACTACAATAAAATATTTACTGATTTGTTGAAATGTCTTCTCCTGTTCCGTGGCTAGTCTTTTTTGACACTGTGGCTAGTCTTTTTTAATAATTTATTTTGCTAAACAGTTTTGTTATTACACAAACTCTTCCTTATGTGTATTGTTTCACAATTTAAAAAAGCTTTATTTTTTTTCTCCCTAAATATGTTTATTTTAATTTTTCAGTGTTACAAGATTGATTGTTCATGCACCACACCCAGTGCTCCATGCAATACTTGCCCTCCTCAATACCCACCACCAGACTCGCCCAACCCCCCACCCCCTCCCCTCCAAAACCCTCAGTTTGTTGCTCAGAGTCCACAGTCTCTCCTGGCTTTTTTTTTAAAGAGGGGATCTCAGGGGTCCCTGGGTGGTGCAGTCCGTTAAGTGTCTGACTCTGTTTTGGTTCAGGTTGTGATCTCTGGGTTTCCGAGATTGAGGCCCTGGTTGGGCTCCGCACTCAGTGTAGAGTCAGCTTGAGATTTTCTCTGCCCCTCTTTATGTCCTTCCCACTTGTGTGCGTGCATTCTCTCTTTCTAAAATAAATCTTAAGGGCCACCTAGATGGCTCAGTGGGTTAAAGCCTCTGCCTTCGGCTCAGGTCATGGTCCCAGGGTCCTGGGATCGAGCCCCGCATTCAGCTTTCTGCTCAGCAGGGAGCCTGCTTCCTCCTCTTTCTCTGCCTGCCTCTCTGCCTACTTGTGATCTCTCTCTCTCTCTGTCAAATAAATAAATAAAATCTTTAAAAAAATAAATCTTAAAAAAATAGTGGATTTTAAATTCAATACAAACAAACATCAAGATGGCAACTAAAAAGAAGTAACTGAGAGATAACTCCACTCCCATTTGTACTCACCAGGCAGACAAACTAAGGGCTGCCTCATAGGCTATACCCACCCAATGGGACTGGCAAAGAAGAGGACTACAGTCTGTCACTTTACCTTTAGAGTCTTTTAACTTTCAGAGCTCTCCCTCTCCCAGGAATCCTGTGTCCTCACGACCCCCCCACCCCCGCCCTGCTTGCAAAGCCTTTCATTCTGGGGATGCTGCCACCACAACACCACCAATGATTGCTTAGGAATTTCTCAAATACTTTTTCCTTCAGTCTCCACAATACTCGATGTTAGTCTTATTAGGGTCATTAGTCATGTATGTTTCTATAGCATAATGCAGAGGAAGTAAGGGAAGGAAATGCTTCCATATCTGTGACCTCTAATAATGTTCTCAGCACTGATGCTTAAAGTCCTGTGAGGTATTGATTTTTTTTTTAAAGATTTATTTATTTATTTGAGAGTGAGAGAGAGCATGAGAGGGAAGAAGGTCAGAGGGAGAAGCAGACTCTCCGTGGAGCTGGGAGCCCAATGTGGGACTCGATCCCGGGACTCCGAGATCATGACCTGAGCTGAAGGCAGTTGCTTAACCAACTGAGCCACCCAGGCACCCTGAGGTATTGATTGTTAAGAAAGGAAAGGATGAAAAAAAAAAAAAGAAAGAAAGGAAAGGATGAGAATTTTTTTGTTATTGTTGCTTTAAAACTATAAGACAATCTTTCAGAGAGCTTAGTTTTTAGACAACAAAAAGAAGTAACATTATGCACACCAGGATGTAAACAAAGCCATTCAGTATCCCTGAAGAGGACACAGGCAAAAAAATTATAAAGAAAATTGAGGATGACTGAAGGAATATTTAATGGAGCCACATTTGAATCTAACATCTTTAATATTGTTCTTAGTATCAACCGGAAAAATAGACTAGGACAATTCTATCATATCTAATTAGTAATTCTAATAGATTATGGGAAAGCTTGGCATGGAAATCACAAGGCATGATGAGGCTTGTATTTATTTCCATATTGTTCTTACTACTTTGTTAGGTCACGGAGGAAAGCAAGCAGTGTTGGAAGGTACCCCAGCCTCCAGCTATATCTAACCTTTGTGAAGCAGATACTGTCAGTGCCCTTCCCATATCCCTAAACATTCCAGGATTCTCAGGTGATTTCCAACTGCCTGTATCTGCATTTCTGTGCTTACAATCTTTTTTCCTTGGAACTGCAGAAAAGTGTGCTGCCTATTTGCATAGTGGAGCAGAGGAGCACAGAAGTAACATGCCCTCCCCCAGCCCCCAAAAGGAAAATACCCCAATCAATGGCTCTTAAAAGTAGATGTATAAATACCTCAGCTCCTTATCCCCTGGGTGGAGTAATTCTGAACTCTGTTTTGTACCATTTCTTGATGTTTTCTTGGAGGATTGAGCTCCGGTGCCCACCACAGTAGCTGGTTTGATGACACACATTTTACTGGATTTCTTCCCCTCCCTGTATCACCAAGTCCCTGCACCTCTGAAATAAGCTACCTAGACCCGACTCCTTGTCTCAGGGTCTGTTTCTGTGGGAATCAAAGTAAGACACCTTAAATATGGGCTCTCCTATAGAACATCTCTTGTTATCCAAGTCATAAAGAGAATACTGGGGGAATTGATTCAGAGTCTAAGTCAACATACTATTTCTTGTTTTTCAAGTTACTTGGAAATCTCACCTAAATATACTTTATTGCTTTAGTAGTGACATTGAAGGGGCTGGCAATCGAAGAGGAGTACATGCTTGTGGGGGAAAGCCCAGAAGAAATCATTCTTAAGTAAACATTCTGGATTGCACACATGCAGGGAGAATGTCAAAATCTTTAACAACTGGTACAGTATGGTCTTCAACCAATTATAAGAGATGCTGGACTGTATTCTGCAGGGGTGCCATACTAGCTGACCAATGACTCTGCCCAGTGTAATACAGGGTTCCAGTTCTGCCTGAGTCAAATCTTCAGGCTAGGTAGAGAGGTTGTTGGGGAGAGGTTTACCCAGCTTTCTCTGGAAGCACTCAGAGGTAGGTGGGTTTAATGTCGATCCCTTCTCAGAAAGAAAAGTAATGGGTAGAAACTTACCAAATATTCCCCCCAAAAGCTAAAAGCCAAGCAGGAGCCATTGTCAGCAGGGACTCTGAGGGTTTTATGCTCTAACATTATTATTTGTGTCCTCTCCTGAGGATGGTAGTAAAGCCACAAACTGCACCAGGTTTTTCATTCTAAGAAACTCTTTTCCGTTGTGGGAAGTCTGGACAAGACCAAAGAGCAGAGTAGCCAATGGGTAGGTATGTATATGACCCAAGATAAGCCCATCAGAGTCTCTCTCCTGAAACTGTGAAAGTGAAGCAGAATGATGAAAGGATGGAAGAAAAACTCTCTGGGGTACATTTATGCGAGGAGAGTGCTAATTCGTTCATGCAGTGAGGATGCTATCAAATATGGGCAGCTGGTTCCTGCTGCAGAGTTGCCTGGTTTCTCTTCATGTCTTTGACCTTGTTGTTTTTCTGAGTCTTTTGATAGCCTTCTCATAATTGCCTTTTATTCCTTAAACTTTCCAGAATTGGTTACTTTTGCTTGCAATTAAAGAACCATGACTCATTCAGGTCCTATATGCTTATCTTCAGCCATATTTTGTCGGGAGTGGACTCCTTGAACATGCGTGTGGCAGAAATTCCTGAAAATAGAAGAAACCAGTCCCTGGATCTTCAGTAAACAAGAGGAAGACAACAAAGAAGGTTGGTGTGAGCCAGGACCGTGGCCTTCACTTTTGGAAATTCAGCTTCACCACAGTCAGCTCTCAGTTACTTGTGAAGCTAGAATTCCGCCCCTAGTTTCTCCATTGTCCCACAGGTCGACTGGCTTACGAGTTAAGCATGTCTCACGATCAAAGCCCTAATGGCTTGGACAAATACTTGGAAAAGGACAGAGGCTCAGGTCAGACTCTATTGTTAGCAATTTGGTAAAATGGGTCAGCAGGCATTGAAATCATGGAATATAATAGGGCCTTACTGAAATATATAGATGTTACTTACCATGATATTCCCATTTACTACAAAATAATTGTGCATTTATGTCTGTGAACATTTTACGGAAATTACATTATGAACTGGGTGGATTTCCTTTTCTTTTTCTTTTTTTGATGCTTATTTGCATTAAGAAAACTGAATTTTGCAACCATTTCTTTGTGTTGGATACAACACATCCATATCAAACTCAAAAGAGGGACCATCTGAACACCTGCTAACCCGGCCCACCCACAACTTTGCTTAGAAGCCATGTCTTTTATAGAATTTAGCTCGGGCGAGAAGATCATTGACCAAGTCATTGTCTATGTCCGTTGGGGTGACAATGGCATCGATTCCTGACTTAAAGGCCGAGAGACCACCTGAAATGAAATAGAGATTCAGATTGAAATACTAACTTTCAGCAGAAATAAGAAACATAACATTCCCAGGATGTAAGCCCCCTAGGCAAGTTTTTCAAAGCAGGCAGTCCCAGATTCTTCTTCCCCCTTCGTCCCCTCCCAAAAGGGGCAACCACCACAGGAATCTCTGTGGTAGATTGTTTTCCTTCTTTCTCCTTTTAAAAGACTTTTGTTTTTCTTGCTCAAAAAGCCATATTTGCTTCTTATGTAGTCCAGGCCTGGCAAAACTTGATCCCCAGCAAATCTTCAGTCTGAGAATATTTATAGCATTCTCCCAGTCATTAAATAAGTTACTCATTAAAAAAAAAATTACTCATTTATTCACTCCACATTGAGTCACTCAGTAAATATTTTTATGCACCTACTATGTGCCAGTATGGGTGCCACACTGAGTGCAGGGTACACAATGGTACCCAAGACATAATCATTTTTTTATAGGGATATATGTGTGTATGTGTATTTTACCCCAAAATTTTAATCCTCAGTAGTTATTTATGGGTTTAACATGACTATGCTTTGCTCTGATATATAGAGAAAAAGACCCCTCACCCTGATCCCTGACTTCAAGAACCTTGAAACTGAAAACGGAAATTGTTTATTCTAAATTAAGGTTGTTAAAGTGTGGGAGGAGAAAGGTATATGCACACCATGGGTCTGTAAGAGGTACACTTAATAGGACTTGATGTGGTTGGATGTGAAAACAGAAGGAACCAGAGAACCTAAGAAAACAATCTGGTTTTCTGGATAGAATGATTAGACATATTATGGTGCCTTTCACAGAGACAGAAAAAAGAGAAGAGAAAGAAAAACGAAAGAAAGAGCAAGTTTATGGTGGGAGGCTAGTGACTTAATTCAGTCTGGATGATGCTGAACTTGAGGTCTGTGATCAGCCAAGCAGGGATCTCCACTTAGATATAGTACTGCAAGCACTGATATCACTGCTCAAATTAAACATTTGTTCAAACAAAGAAAGTGGTTAATTTCTTGCATCAGGAAAAAATCTATCAGAGGAAGGCAAACATTCTTTTTTGCAATAGTTTTTGCATTAACTGATGAGAAATGTGATATGAACACCAACATCTGGCAGAAGGGGCAATAGAAGTTGGGGAGGAAGACCCCTCAAAGTAATTCAGTGGTTCAGAAAGCACTAGTGCAGCCTTTTGGGAGCTCCCTCCAGGCCCACTGCTGACCCCATGGGAATACTCCCAGGGAGGCCCAGGGCACATCTGGCCTTCAGGGGTCTCACTCACTGCTCTTTTAAACAAAGCTTCACAAACATGGCCTACCTTTGAGGTGTTGAGCCACACTCCATGTGGGGAATTTTTTCTGGATTGCCTTAATTTTGTCTGCTAGAATCCCAACAGCCTGCAAAAGGTGTTCTTTGCTGTCCCAGGTACCAACAGGGTGATGAATTTTTTTATCAAGCTAGAAAAATCAGATAATAATGTCAGTGTCTGGATGAAGCAGCACATTTTTCTACTATTCTTGATTTCTATTCCTTGTGTTCAAGTGCAGGGCCCTGGCCTCGGCCCCCTTACTTTATCTCCACAGAATCAATTCTGCCTTCTCTCACAGAAAAGAGAGTCAGATAAACAAAATATGATTTGGGAGACTGGATGTGCATAGTTTTCATTAAACTCTCAAATATAAATATATGAAAATGTTTCAAAACAAATAATTAGTACTCAATGACTAGACATTTGCAGTCAAAAATAAAAATTTTTTTTCTAATTGGGGTAGTTCAAAGCTTGGGTCTCTATAGACGATTTAAAATAAAAATGCAAACATCCAGATAATTTGGATCCCCTTCCTCCAATTTGCCTAAAGAACCATTTGATTCAAGTAGAGCTTAATTTTAGTGTTTTGATCTACATAGATAAAATTCACTATTTACGAACCCCAAATGGACACCGCTAGTAGTGCCCTTTATAAGATTTTCTCAATTTAAGTGCATTGCATATTATTAATTGCAAATTGTAGTTATAAAACTCATAAAATACTTTTTCTGAAGATACCCAAAAACTGATAAATCTGGAATGAAATACCAAAGACATGTTATAGAAATATAGAAGTGCAAATTATGCTGAAATACCAGGTTATTTTGAAGCCTGGAAGTACTACCAATGGACATCCAGTTTGGGCTGAGCTTCCATAAGGAAGGATGAAGTAGGACTGACTGCAAGTTTCTTGCCAAGTACCTGCATCAAGCCAAATTTAAGTCCCCTGTGGTCCCAGCCATCTTGCAGGACAGCTCCACCATGGCTTTCTCTGGAGATGATGGCTGCGATGAGAGCAGGGTCCACACAATACCTCAGCCCAACTTCTTTGATCAGAATCTGGTAGGGTTTTAAGGCCCTCAAATCCATCTCAGCAAACATTTCAGAACCACGGATCCCTAAGTCAATAGAAAATAAACTGTTTACTCCAGAAGAGAACCCTTTTCAAAACTTAATAAGTCAGTCACAGCCCCCTACCACAGCCCACAGCTTGGGACAACTATTCTAGGACATTTTTTAAATCTCTAATTGCATAAACCCAGAAAGGTCCACAACCCCAGGCAATACCGCTTCTGCTCTCTTTCTTGTTCTTCTGTTACCTGCCACATTGGTGCCTTGGGAAGACTCTTGAACTAGATGTAGCCAACCTAAATTTGAGTCTGGTTATGCTACTACCTAGCTCCAGGCCCATTAGAAGTCTCTTCTTGCTGAGCCTCAGTTTTCAGATCTATAAATTGGGGAGGTAGGATTAGATTGACCTTGTAGTTGCTTTCAGCGCTGATGTTCTAATACTGAGATAACATGAAGAAGACTTTGGAACAGGATTACAAAAGAGAGGATGTACAAAGAGCAAGAGGCTTGCTTAAAATGCTCATGCTATAACATGTAAATGCAACAACAAACAAAAAAACAAAGGCAGAATTTAATATTTTATGTAATCAATCATTTAATTATTATTATTATTAATAAACACATTTGGGTAAGGTTTGGAAAGAATGGAGGAAATGAATAGAAGTAGTTTGTTAGGTTTGTCAGGATTCTGCTTACTTCTAATTTTTAACTTTGATCTTATATTGCTATAACGTATATATATATATATATATATATATATATATATATATATGCTATAACAGCAATTGTACCTTTTCAAAATGAAGCTACTTCCTAAAAAAAGAATATGAAAATGATGAAAGGGGGAAAGCCAAATATTTGCTTTGCTTTTCACATACCGCAGTTCATCAACCTGGTTATATCACAGGTGGCACCAGAGGTCTCCATGGTCATGATGTCACCGTAGCAGCCATGGTACAGGCGGGGATGCAGGTGAGGGTTCATTGAGTGAGTGAAGGGGTATGAGCCCCTAGAATTGCCTGGGGGAGAGAATAATTCTCATGAAACCTGTGAGAAATATTGCTCGAGTTGCTATAATGAGCATAACTAAACCAAGGTGAAGATTCACCAAGGTGAATCCATAGACTTACTCTTTCCCAATTTGCTCTCCAAGACCCCTAGGGTAGCTCATCAGACAACATGGAACAGAAGATTTCCCCAACCCATTTTACTCCAACCTTAAAAAATTTTTTTTAAGTTGTCTCCACACCCGTCAAGGGGCTTAAACTCATGACCAGGAGATCAAGAGTCACATGCTGTCTTGATTGAACTAGCCAGATGCCTCCCCCAAATTTTTAAAGAAATACTTAATTCTAAACATTATACAAAGTATTATGAAAATAAATTCTTATAGGTCTCAAAAACATTTGCTGCAATCTTGATCAGAATTAAAATTGCCACTAGAGTTTTAAGCAGGAACTTTGAGAGAAATTTTAAGACACTTCTACCACAAATATTTCTGGGGATATAAACATCTGGATTAACAATTGTCTTCACTTAAGAAAATAAGAAAGAAGGATACCACTTAAGAGAAAAAAAGAAGGGTACCATTAACTTAAAATATCCATTTTATATCATCTTTCTGTAAAGTTGAGCTTCTAAGTATAATTAGTAAAATTAGAAATAAAATTCAACTTACCATAAAAACTTAAATCCTATTCTTATTTTTTTTATTTTGTCATTATAAAGTGACTTACTGTCCAAGTCTATTTACTAAAGGAGATAAAGAGCTTTTCTGTAAGTTGAAAAATTTGTTCTAATAGTACCTGGGACTGTTGACTTATATCTTAAGACCACAAATACGTGTTATAAGAAATATGTTTTTTAAAACATTTGATGTAAAAAAACTACATTGTTTCACTTAGTATTGTAAATGGTGTTTCTTAATAGAGAGATGGATTTTACCCATTCACTGTAGGTCTAGTTCTGATTAACTTGACAGTTTAAAGAAACTGTCTTAGAATTAGGCATATAACCATTGGAACTATTCCATATAAATATGTATTTTAAAAGGAAAACAAATCAACTCTAAAGATTAACTTTTTTAAAAAACAAAACTCATCAAAACAAATGGGTACAATCTACTCTCTCCCAACTACAAACAGGCAAAAAACCCAAACAAACAAACAAAAACAAAACAAAACAAAAAAACTATTGTAAATGCATCAGAAAGCCAGATAGTGAAACTACCAAGTAACTCAGAATACTTAGAAAACCTATTTTGATAATAAAACCAGTAGAAATCAGCAAAGCCATTAAGTTTCTCTAAATAATGTGGATTTCCACATGATGCAAAGAGCATGGCATTGGCACTCTCCATGGCCCTCAGCATAGAACCTCGTGCCTACAATATGTGTAGGAAATACACATGAGTGAATGAATGGATGGATTTCCATGACACAGATCATATGTAAGATAGAGCTGTAGAAGCTGTGAGTGAGGGTGCAGACTGATAGCATATACCCTGAATCCAAACTACAACCATTGCTCATCTTGATTATTATAACAGCCTCCTAACTGGTCTCCCTCCTCCACCTTTGCACTCTATTCCACAGCAGACAGACTGGTTTGTGGAAACATGCATGGGATCTTATCATTCTTCTCTCTTCACCTTCCAGTGGCTTTCCAGTCATTCATATGTGGCCTTCAAGCCCTATCTGATCTGGTCTCTCTGCTCACTTTCCGACTTCTCCTTGCCTTTCCTCACTCTTCTCCAGTCACGTTCTTCTCCTTGCTTATCCTTCAACATCCCAGGTAGGTTCCTGCCTCAAGGCCTTTATATTTACAGATCCTTTTGCCTGGAATGTTATTTCTCCAGATATCTATATGATTTGCTGCCTCACTGCCTTTAGGACTCTGTTCACATACCACCCATCAGCGAAAGATCTGAATAAACAGTTCATAAACAAAAAAGAAGAGAATCCTTAAAGGTATAAAAAAATTGCCCAACCACACTCGAAAGAGAATGTCATAATAAAACATCACCGAGACACACTTTTTACCTATTTAATTGGCAAGAGTCCAAAAGTTTGACACGGTATTCTGACAATGAGGCTGTAGGGGAATAGGCAGTCTTATACATTGCTGTGGATGGAGACTTTGAAATTGGCTGTTGTTTCAGCACTATTTATAGCAGCAGATGTCTGGGAACAATGCATATGTCATTCATATAGGAACTGAGTAAACTAAGCCAGTTACGCACAACAGATTACTAAGCAGTTGCAAAAAGGAAAGAACTATATAGATACATGATTCTGTAACATTGTATATAACATTATCTCCAGGTACAGAATAATATTTATAGAATTGTATTCTTTGTTTGAAAAAGGGAAAAAATATGATTGTGTGTGTTTGTTGTATGTGTGTGTGTATGTGTGAGAGAGAGATTTCCTTATATATTCAAAAGAAACAATACAAGGATGAACCAAAAACTAATAAAAATTGTTAGTTATGGGGCAAGGTAAGAAGAGGTAGAAGGGACAGGGATAGAGGGTAGACTTCTCTAAATGTACCTTATTTGGAGTTTTTATTTTGGAGCCATATAAATGTTTCTATAACTTAAAAAAATTTAAATTGAATAGAAAAAATTCTAAAAAGTAGAAGACAAATCTAACCTTATGTCAAATTGAAAATTTAATTAACACATAGAGGAGAATTATTTCTGGTTACTTAAAAACAAGTCAGTATAAATATATACTACTAGTTGAATACATCCTATAAACATGAAGAATCGTAAGAAAATCTTAAACTATATGCACAGGATCATTGTTGGTTAGTTATACTGCCATAGTTATTTTGAAACTATTATATCATAAATAAGTAATCATTTTAATGTTATTAGAAGCCAGGATTTTTAGTAAATCCTTCATATTCATAAATATTAATATGAAATATCAGTATGAATACATAATTGTTTTTCTCTTTTAAAAACATATATATACTGTCTAAGTTCTCCCCACTGAAAAGATCTGGAAGGAATAACACCCCATAGCAGTGGAGCACCCCTGGAACTCATATTGTAGTCTCTAAGTACTATTTCCCACTCGGAGGAACCAGTGCATCTCAGAAAAGTCTCGTTCCTGGTCTGGGGCAGCAAATATTTAAGGTGAACCAGGAATATCTTCTTGTACCAGAGCTGGTCCTTACACATTTAAACACATACTAAAACATTTGTAGGTAAAATGTTTTGGTTGTTTTGGGTTGCTTTACCATAGTCTAACTTCCTCCCCTCCCAAAAAATGCAGAGATGAGGGATAGATAAAATAAGAAAGCAAAGTGTTGAAAACCATAGATGCTTAATGACAGTACATGGGAGTTAATTATACTATTCTCTCTCCCATTTTATGTGTTTGAAACATTCTGCAACAAATTTTTTAATTACCTTATTAAAGAGCCTTTTTTTCTATTTATATTAAAAAGGCAACACACTCATGCCTCATTCCTTATCACCCATTACCTTACATTGTTTTATTTATATCACCTATCACCACCTGACATGTCTTCCTTCCTTCCTTCTTTTATTTCTTCCTCTCTTTTTTTCTATCTATTCCTCTCACTAGAATATTTTTTTTCCCTTTGCTATCTCCTCCTTAGCACCTAGAACAGTGCCTGGCACTAAGTGGACATTCTTTTTTAAAGATTTTATTTATTTATCAGAGAGAGCAGGGGCAGAGGGAGAGGGAGCAACAGACTCCCCAACAAGTGGGGAGCCCCATGTGGGACTCAATCCCAGGACCCCAGGATCATGACCCGACCTGAAGGCAGACACTCAACCGACTGAACCACCCAGGCACCCCACAAAGTGGACATTCAACAAATATTTGTGAATGGATATTGGATGGATGGATGGATGGATGGATGGATGGATAGATGAATGAATGAATGAATGATTGAATGAATGAATGAATGAATAAGAAGTAAAGGAATTATCTAAATTATCTGGATCAAGTTCATGTGTCAAAAGATTCCATTTGAGACGTCTAGGTGGCTCAGTCAGTTAGGCATCTGCATTTGGCTCAGGTCTGGGATCAAGTGCCACAACGGGTTCCTTGCTTAGCAGGGAGCCTGTTTCTCCCTCTGCCTGGTCCCCCTGCTTGTGCTCTCTCTCTGACAAATAAATAAATAAAATCCTGGGAAAAAAAAGTTTCAGTTTCTTTTTACTGGAGAGCCGGCCTTTACTGTGCTCAATGTGTAGCCCACAGACCACAGGTATCAATGTGATCTGGATGCCCATTAAAAATGCATATTTCTGGACTCCTCATACTAGGTCTGTTGAACCAGAGTCTTTAGGTATAAAGTGTAGGTTAACCAGGATTCCTGGCACGCGTACCTAAGTTTGCTTTTAGGGGATTAGAATATGACCATGGACTTTACACTACTTGTGTTGACATCATAAACACACAGGCCCTTCTTAATTATAGTCACCTTTCAGTTAAACATAGCTACTAGAGTAGCTCATAATTAGTCTACTTGCTATATAACTCTGCTCCTACCTGGAAATTAAAAAAGGAATAAAAATTTAAAACTATGATCCCCTGACTTTGACCATATAAATATTCGGAAATTATCACTTTTCTGTAGCCTCACTTTTTCAAATTTAGAATTAAACATTATAGAAACACTTTCTTCTCAATCTTCACTCTATTCATAAAGACAACTTGAGCATTGTTTACAATGGCTTTTCATTTTTCCTAAGCCAAATTTTCAATCTTTTCTTATTCAAAGTCCCTCACCATCTTACCAACCTACCTTTCTAGTCTTCCCCTCAGAAATTCTCACTTCTGTTCTGGTTGCACTGACCTACTTACTGTTCTCCCAATACTCTTCATGCATTTCTGCCTCTCTATACAGAAGGCATTCTACCCATCCAGCAGACTCTTTTCTTCTCTTATCAAATAATACCAAACGTTTTTTTCAAATATCACATCCTCCACTTTCTGGTCTCAACATCCTTACTAGATGTGAACTCTATCCTAAACTCCCAGACTAGAGTCTTTTTCTGTCTATACTCATTTAATTCTTATTTACTGCCTGGTATTAATAATTTTATCTTCATATGTCTTGCCTCCCAAGGCACTGTTCCATAAATTCCCACTTACAGTGCCTTTACCTGCTTGGCAAGCATAATACACTGTTAATTATAGATGTAAGCAGTTGGTTGACGGCCAGGCTGGTTAGAAGGAGAGCCCACCCCTCCATTACATGTAATCATTGCTTTTTCTAATTCATGACTATGCTACATGTTTTTGTAAACACCCTGCAAAAGATGCTAAATGTCAATCAATGACTTACCGATGAGGGCAATAAGTCCCCAAAACAGGATAGAGGAGAGCATGGTTGTGAACCTTATCCTACAGCACCTATTATAATTTGAAAGAGAAACTGGTTAATTTTAAAACTTGAAAGTTTTCTGAAGGAAATATATTTTTGCTGATTCCAAGATATTAGACTCATAGGCTCAGTGTTATGGTTCATTGGATCACTCTTTCCTAACTATAATCTCCCAACTCATTTTAATCCAATTTCATATTGACATGAACCTACAAATATCTTAAATATGTTAGGCCAATACACACATTCCCATCCTATCTCCAAGCTTGCTCATATCATAAATTTGTTCCCATTCTTCTACTCTAGTCTTCTTAGAAAACCAAGAGAAACCACTGAGAAGAGCATCAGAGATTATGACTCAGAAGAGGTTTGCTGCACTCCCTACCTTCCTCCATCAACTCTATTTTTGGTTTCATTCAAAAGACAGCTTCAGTGTTCTACATGATACAAGAAGGTGAGCACTAACCTGGTTTGTGACCTTGCAGAGAAAGTCTCTCCTCTCCTTTTAGGAAAGTCCCCCGTCTTCAGCACTACCCTGCACAGCAGGCTTTAACAAAGCAGTGGCTTTTGTCCTAAAAGAAGTTAAACAATTTGAGAATCCATTAGTTGGTAGATCTATGGTTACCTGGCTTCAATCCAAGCAAACTTCAGTGTGGCTCTGCCACTGTGGAGGAGGTTCTGAACACCAACATGTAGACTTACCTGCTTCTTCTTACCTTCATCCTGTACCACTGATAGTTGGAGGAGCTTTATATATGGTTTTAAAACCCTCTCTTTAAATCACTGACCTCATTAGACCTGATTATAATAACACTTTGTACTTAGGTGGCCTCTTAATAAAAAGATTTCAAAGCATTTATTAACCACTATTAATTAATTAATCTAATGAACCCCCAAGTTATATTGGAGGCATATATTTGGTGGTTAGTTTCTGGGTATCTAAAATTGAGCTGGGTCAACAGCCTCTAAATTTGAGAACAAGAAACAGATAATTAGCATTGAAAAGATAAACAGAAAATATGAGCAGCTCTCATTTCTGGATTGGTCATTTGCCTAAAGGCTGAGCCCCCCTGCTCTTTGTTCCTCATTCCATTGTCACATGATCTGCATACCAATATGTCACATGGCTCCCTGCTCCAATTCTACTCTGACAAACAGAGCACAAGAGTGGCCACCTGCTCTGGGAGATCAGTACAAAGCCAGAGAGTAGCAGCATGAGTGCTGGTTTCCTGAACTATCTGAGGAAATGGGAAAAAAAGATTTGGCCTGGGATGAAAATTTTTTCAAGGACAAAGTGTCTTTCTTCACACTTATGTCCAAAAGAAGAGGTAAAGCACATTGTGCAGCCCTGGGAATAAAAAATGGAAAGGACATTCTTGTAATAGGCAAAGCACATTTTCCAAAGGGGAAGAAATCTGACACAAGTCCTTCCACAAGTGTGAGAAGTTTCTTAGATTCTACACAATCCTTCCATAAATCTACCAGGTGGACACAGATATGAGAGAGACTGAGCAGGAGGTGATGAAGATTAAGGCCCTCGGTGAAACAACTTACCAGGCTCCCTGGCCACGAATAAACCACAACTTCTAGGAAATCATACCCTCATGAAGCTGATCTCTGCACTACCTAATTGTATTCGCTTCTGCCCTGCCTGCCTTCCTGTTTGTAGAATAGATTTCCCTGTAGTGTCCTCCAGCCTTCCATTCTAGGGAAGAAGGGTGGGGTTATTCTGAACCAGTGATGATTCCTGCCTTGACTATCATGAAAATGATTCATGGCAGGGGCAGGCTCTACCACCATCAATGCTTGCAGTCAGGGCCACTCTTTAATAAGGGGTTTTGCATGGGTTCAGCTTCTCCAGCATGGCCCTCAGGAACACATGGGCCATCACCAGTTATAGTGGCAAAATTGCACTGATGTTGTGCTCATGACCCCCCCCCCCTTCAGTGCAGGACGAGGTAGAAAAAGAAGAAAGGAAGAAGAAGGAATAGAGGAAGAATGAAAAATTATATAAAAGATTCTAGGTAGAAGCTGAAGCTATCTCTAGATGCTCCTAGAGAACAAAAGTAAAAACAAAACATTGGAAGTACTGTTAAAACATTGGAAGCCTATTTTATTCCTCTCCCTGTTTTTATATAGTGGGGCTACACGTCCTTCTAGGTATGAAGTTCTTAATGTCCAGGCCCTCTGTAATTTAAGTAAATGCTTTCAAATTGATGTGGATTTTATTAAGTTTTGTTCAAATTGTGAGAATACAAATAAACATTTATTTGACACACATCATACATCAGGTTCCTATGTACATTATATCATCAAATCCTCCAACAGTTCTGTAAGATAGATATTATCCATATTTTAGAGATGAGGAAACTGAGACTCAGAGAAGTTAAGCAACTTGTCAAAGATGGCACAGCCAGAACATGGCAAAGCTGGGATCTGAGCCCAGGTATGTAAGATTCCAAAATCCATGCTCTCCTACTATGTCCAAGGTACTAGCGCTATGGACCAATGACCCTGCAGAGTAATTATTACAACAGGTTCAAAACAATCAATTTGCACACAAAGCGTTGTCTGTGGTCTGAATAAATCACTCTAGTAGCAGATATTTAGCAGTCATTTGTTCATAGATACTGTTATAATTTTTTTTTGAGAGGAGAGAGAAAAAGAGAAGGGTGAAAGAGGAAGGCAGATGGAGAGAGAGAGAAAGAATCTTAAGTAGGCTCCGTGCCCAACACAGAGCCCCAACATGGGGCTCAATCTCACAACCCTGAGATCATGACCTGAGCTGAAAACAAGAGTCAGATGCTTCACCAACTGAGCCACCCAGGTGCCCTGATACTATTGTAGTTTTTAAATACAAATATGAATCAACTGGATTCACAGGCTTTTTGTCACTTTATATCTTCGCCAATAACATGCATTGAGTTTCTATAGTAGGCCTGGCAGAACAGTAGTAAGGGGCATGGCCTGGGTCTGCATCCAGGTTTGTTGCACTCCAAAGCTTAACTTTTAGTTAATAGCCTAAAACCCAATGGATGGTTAAGTGTGGATGCTATCATATAAGGGTCTGAGAAAAATATTGACATTGAAAAGTAATTTACTGAATGAATGATTCCCCATCTCTTCCCAACTGTGCTAACAGTGACCATACATGTGAATTGTACTGACAGTGGCAGGCAGAGCTTGGAGGGACAAGTCATCTGCTATAATCTCCATCAGCCCCTTGTTTTCCCAAAGTAACAATATGATCTATATGCAAAAAACATCCTTTCTCGGGGCACCTGGGTGGCTCAGTCTGTTGAGCATCTGACTCTTGATTTTGGCTCTGGTCGTGATCTCAGGGTCATGGGATCAAGCCTGGCATCAGACTGTGCACTTGGCATGGAGTCTGCTTGGCATTCTCTCTCTCCTTTTCCCTCAGCCACCCCCCTGCTCATGCTCTCTCAATTTCTCTCTAGTTTTAAAAAAGTATTAGTATTACTACTACTACTATTACAAGATTTTATTTCTTTGATAGAGAGCATGAGCAGTGGGTAGGGACATCAGAAGAAACAGACTCCCCGCGTGACCTGAGCCAAAGGCAGATGCTTAACCAATTGAGCCACCAAGGCACACCTCTCTGTCTCTCTAAGTGAGTAAATAAAATCTTTCTTAAAAATGTCGTTGGGGCACCTGGGTGGAGGAATTCTTGGTTTCAGCTCAGGTTGAGATCTCAGGGTCATGGAATAGAGCCCCATATCAGCTTCTGAACTCAGCCCCCACACTCAGCCTGGAGTTTGCTTGAGATTCTCTCTCCCTCTCCCTCTGCCCTTTCTGCTCTCTTCCTCTCTCTCTCTCTCTCAAAAATAAATAAATACATCTTTTAAAAAGAAAATGTTCTTGCTGTACAAATGAAACCCTGACCAGTCCCCTGACTTCCTGCAATCTCCCAGAGTTGTCTACCTCCAAGACTTTCAAGATAACAATTTTCTAGTTGTGGTTCCTGGTCCTAGGGGTGAGGATTCCAGTCATCCCTAACATCGAAATGACCTCATCAAAAGACCTTAAGCCAAAATTATGTAGCTTCCACAAAAACAACTTGCTTTCCAGAAGTCTCACCAAAGCAGAGTGTGGCAAGAAGACCCGTAGCCCAGAAATCTAGGAATCCAGCTTGCAGTCTCAGATCTGCCCCTAAATCAGCTGAGGGCCCTTGGGTAGGTCACCAGTCTAGACATAATTTCCCCATTTATAGAGTAAAAAACCTGGATGACAGCAGATGATCTCCAAGCCCTCCCCTGGCTCCCACAATCTACTGCATCCAAAAGAGGGAATAAATGTAGGAGGTCAAACAGAGAGGTTTAAATATGGATTAAGTCTATATTACAATTTTTCAGGGTAATTTGGACTGCAGTTTATTCTCATCAAAATCACAAATGTCATGCAAGGCATCCTGTGTTTTAGGGTGGATTTCAAAGTAAATGTTCTTTTCTATCTTGCAACTCAAAAGTAGTAGAACTTTATCATATATAGGCCCAGAACTTAAGTTCAGGATCCTGATTATCAACCATTTTCATATTGACAAGGGAAGTAAGAAAGAGGTGTTATTTGTTCTCTTGCTTGCTTGCTTGCTTATTTGTTGGTCTCAGCCACAGTTACAGATTTCCCTGTCAGGCTGGGTGAATCGCAGAAGATATGAGCAAAGTCAATGAAAGTTTTAACTTTGCATTTGTCAAGAGTAGCCCCAGAATTGCCCAGAATAATGTAAATGACTGAAAAATATAGTAAATTGAAAAAGCAAGATTCTTTTTGTCATAACAGTCAGGAGACTCTTAGATCCAGGTTGTGATTGCTGTTGCTCATAGTCTGGGGCTAGGTGGGGATCACAGTCTGGGGAATCGTCACTCCTGTCACAATGCCTATTGCTCTGATGTTGAAGCCCAAGACAAGACTCTAATCCTCTGGCAATTCCACAGAATTTTTAACTTTTCTTTCTGCTGCTTCTCTACTTCCTAACCCAATGTCCTGTTCCCGCTCAGGTTAATCTGATAACAGAGTTATATTCATTAATGACGGAAACTTAAAGTAATATCATTTTCAGGTACAATTTAATTTTAAATTTTAACCAGGGTCTTCAATACCCGAAGTTTTGTTTTTTTCAAAGTGAGAAATGAGTCAGTCTGCCAAGGGGATGCAGAAACTAGAGGACAACCATCATACACACACACACACACACACACACACACACACACACCCCTCTTTGCAATGGAATAATTTTTTTTATAATAAAATACATGTATTTTGAAAAATTATTATGGAAAAAAGTAAAATCTGCATTAATTTTTTTAAGATTTTATTTATTTATTTGACAGAGAGATCACAAGTAGGTAGAGAGGCAGGCAGAGAGATGGCGGGAAGCAGGCTCCCTGCTGAGCAGAGAGCCCGATGCGGGGCTCGATCCCAGGACCCTGAGATCATGACCTGAGCCGAAGGCAGAGGCTTTAACCCACTGAGCCACCCAGGCGCCCCTGCATTAATTTTTAAGATAAAACACCAAATTCAGAAAGTTCTCTCGTTCGGCTCCCACTTGGAACTCTGTTCCAAACAACCATCCTATGCCGTCGAGAGAGCTTCAGTGAAAAAGTTTAAGAAGTGCTGTCCTAATTAATAGAATGAGAGGAATGATGATGGAATCTAAGGCACCGTGTATGCCCCAGGAAACAGATTTTGGTGGGAGTTCCTTAAAGGACTCCTCAGAACACATCACAGAGAGAGCTGCACTTGTGCCCTGTGCTAGCCTAGGTCAAGACTCTTGGGAGTTAAAAGAGTCCAGTATCTCAAGCTCTCTTGGTCCTCTTTTCTTCCTCATCCCCATCTACCTTCCTCTCAGGACTGGTCTGTGGTTTTAAAGACTGGGTTGCCCCACCATGTCACCATTTGGGAATCCCAGTGTCAGCTCTCCTTTCTCAAGAACAACCAGGGTTGATTACCGTGGGCAATTCATTTAAGCTCTCTGAGCCTTAGTTTGCTTCATCTGTAAAATGGAGATGATAATGATGCACCATGACTGTTCTGAAGATAAATATAAATTATATGTGTGAAAACATGTTATAAACTGCAATGCTTCCTATACATGCCAGTTATTACTGTGATGGTGTTGCATACAAATCCTGATGGTTTGGCTTCTTGTTGATTTATTCATTTGTTTGTTTATTTGTCCATGAGACACCAGGAAACATAATGAAGAGTTGACCTATAGGACAGGAAGTAACAAGTGAAGCTTCACTTCATCCAGGAAGGACATATGGCAAGACAAGCAAAGGCTATTACTGGGACTCTGCACGCTGCCTGATGGGACTGGAGGAATGACAATATCAGAAACAGTCACGCATAGCCTAAACACCCACTGCACAGCTTAGAAACTGAAGAATGAAGGGGCTGCCCAAGAATATATGGCAAAGGTATGTTGGAAACAATAGCTGGTGGGAAGGCAGAAGGGGAGCCCTTTCACAAAATTTCACTAAAAAGCTGAATTTAACCTCAAGATACTTCAATGCCTGGCTTAAACTACTGAATGCCTTTCTTTCATTCATTCTTTCTTTCTTTCTTTCTTTTTCTTTTCCTTCCTTTCCTTTCCTTTCCTTTCCTTTCCTTTCCTTTCCTTTCCTTTCCTTTCCTTTCCTTTCCTTTCCTTTCCTTTCTTTCCCAAATATGTTTATTTTATTTTTTCAGTGTTACAAGATTGTTCATGCACCACACCCAGTGCTCCATGCAATATGTGCCCTTCTCAATACCCACCACCAGGCTCACCCCACCCCCCACCCCCGCCCCTCCAAAACCCTCAGTTTGTTGCTCAGAGTCCACAGTCTCTCATGGTTCAAAGCCCCCTCCAATTTCCCCCCATTCATCCTTCCCTTCCTTCTCACAATGCCCTTCATGATTTTCTTTATACTCCACACGTAAGTGAGACCATAAGATAATTG
>CM052811.1:70167023-70184349 GCA_028533885.1 Nasua narica
CAATTTTGTGACCCCAGCTGGGTGTTCTACAATTCAGCTCAATTCTGACACTGTCTAGCTGGAGACAGATGGCAGATTAACAGCTCGGTCCTCTGAGACTGCCCCCGCCCCATGTCAGATGCCAATCAAAAGACCAGATACCAATCACAGGTGGTTGTCACCAGTGCTTCTGACCGACAGGCTATAAATCCAAGGTTCTAAAGACCTCTCCTTAGGGTCAATTAATTGGCTAATGGCTCCCAGAACTCAGAGAAACATTTTATAGTGCCTGGGTTACTGGTTTATTATAAAAGGATATAAATCAGGAAGAGCCAGATGAAGGGGATTTGTAGAGCAGGGTAAGAGGATAGGGTATGGATCTTCTGTGCTCCCTCCACACACACTACTGTCCCTGAATCTCCATGTTCACCAACTCCTTCCTCTTGGGTTATTCTTTTTTTTTTTATTAGTTTTTTTAATTGTGTTATTTTAGTCACCATAAAATACATCATTATTTTTTGAGGCAATGTTGCAAGATTCATTGTTTGTGTACCCAGTGCTCCATGCAGTATGTGCCCTCCTTAATACCACCACCAGGCTCACCCATCCCTCCACCCCCTCCCCTCTAAAACCATCAGTTTGTTTCTCAAAGTCCACAGTCTCTCATGGTTCATCTCCCCTTCTGATTTCCCCCAATTCACTTTTCCTTTCCTTCTCCTAATGTCCTCCATGTTATTCCGTATGTTCCACAAGTAAGTGAAACCATATAATAATTGACTTTCTCTGCTTGACTTATTTCACTTAGCATAATCTCCTCCAGTCCCATCCATGTTGATGCAAAAGTTGGGTATTCATCCTTTCTGATGGCTGAGTAATATTTCATTGTATATATGGACCACATCTTCTTTATCTATTCGTCTGTTGAAGGGCATCTCAGCTCCTTCCACAGTTTGGCTCTCAGATTGTTCTTATGGAAGCATTACTTAGCCATGACTGATTAAATCACTGGCCATGGAGCTTGAACTCAATTTCTAGCCCCTCTTCCCTACCCAGAGGTGGGGGGGAGCACTGAAAATTCCAACCCTTTAATCACAAATTATAGTCTCCCACCCCCCAGCCCAGGCCCCAACCTCCAGGGCTTTCCAAAATCCACCTCCTTAACATAATAAAAAGCACCTTTATTTTTTCTTATCCCTTAGGAAATTCCAAGGATTTTAGGAGCTGTGTACCAGGAATAAGGATAAAGACAAAATACATATTTGTTGTTTTTGTTGTTGTTTTAACAATCCAGTAGTGTCTTTATAAGACTTGGAAGAGATACTAAGATGCATGCATGCAGAGAAAAGGCCATTTGAGGACAGCAAGAGGGTAGCCATCTGCAAGCCAGGAAGCGAGGAGGGCTCAGGAGAATCCCAGTCAGCCAACACCTCGATTTTAGACCATCCATAATGTGACAGAACAAATATATGTTGTTGGAGCCCAAATATATATTTCTTATTACAAATCACAATAGCATATTCCCTCACCTCACTCCTACCTCAGCCTTACTTCACAGACAGAGGATCTTCTCAGTCTGAGTTTGTGCCTTAAAGGAATTTAGCTTTCTTACTCTTATCTTAAGGCTGGGTTCTGCATAGCATCTCTCCAAAGGAACACAAATTGATTGACAAAAGCCCCCCAAAAAACAAATATATAGCTTATAAGAAATTACACTGAGAGGTACCAAAACAAGAATCATTCTGCACATCACCAAACTTCCTAAAAATCCTCTTTGTCCATCTGTCTCTCCAAAGTTCCAGAAAGTGTCTGCTCCCAACCATATTATTTCTTCTCTAAAATGTCTCCTAAACAATATCCTTTTCCCCATCCTTCTTTCCTCCTGGTACCTCTTGGCATTTTCTAATAACCCAGTAAAATAATAAATATAATAAGATTCTGCTGCATATAGGTTGTAAGCATTTACTGAGCATATTGTGTCCTGGTTAGATGGGGGCCCAGCAGTATGGGCAGAAGAGAATTCACCCAAGGCAGAACAAAGAAGATAGAAGTTTATTGAATACACTGCAAGGGAGCAGCAGGCAGGACAGCAAAGTAGAGATTGTCTGTCAGGAGGAGGTAGTAAAGGGCCACAGTTATAGGATGGGGTGAGGGAATATGGGGGCATATGGAATTTTTCCTTTTTGTGTAATCTTAGCAACTGTGCCTGGTCATAATTGGTCAGTTAAGGCCTCTGGCTGTTTCAAGGTGGGTTGCTCAATGAGCCTGTTTGCATCAGTTCTGTCACTGTGGGCACTTTTGCCTCGACCAAGTTTCCATTGCTCAAGTCTGTTGCCTAAAAGTGGCCTCTACACATCTCAGAACCTATTGCAAATGTCATCTCTTTCACTCCTTACTTAAGCATCTGAGTTGACAGATGAGGAAATTACCTTGCTTGGGAATGGAGGGACTGAGTTAAGAGCCCAGCTTCTATCTTCCCCTGGATGCTGCATAAAGTAGCATTCAGCTCATAAATTCTGACCCATGATTTTTAGGCAGTTATTTCTCAGACTCCTGTTTCTTCAGCCTCCTCCCTACGCAGTGTTTAACCTTTCAACCACCTTCAGTCCTGAGTGGAGCTACTCTCTTTGGTTTCTATTCATGTGTCTAAGAAATGGCTTCTCAAGGACCTTGCCAATTCTGTGATGACTTCCAACTCCTCTCCACTGTACCTGGGTCTTCCAACCCTAAGAATCCTAGTGGTCTAAGGAAGCATTGTCCATAAACTCTGCTGGACACTGCATAAAAATGACAGAGTTATGTTTTTAAAGTATCCTCTGGCTGTCAATAGATTCAAGTTGAACAAGAGTTGAGAGATATTTCAGAAGACCATGTGAAAGATGGTGGTTGTACTAGGATTGCGTAAGAGAGAGGACTAGACACAGAAGATGAGGGAAAGAAAGAGGGCATAAGCAACTAGCAGAATGATGCTAAGTCTGGAATGTTAGAGATGGAGCAGCTTTGTGAAAGAAGACTAAGAATTGAGTTTTCAGACATTGGAATTTTGCAACATGATTTTTCTCAGAAACTGCCCCATCTCCAATTCTCCTATAACGCAGGTGAGTACCATGAGGGTAGCCATTTGTAACCTGACTCTGCTTCTTAGCCATAGTCTCTTGGACCAGGGATGGGAAAATAACCTGAGCTGGACCAGGAGGCAACATCGAACCAAGAGAGAGATGTGATAATTTCTCTTCAAATTGCTGAAACCAAGGACATGTAGATTTGATATCTGTCGGTAGTTTAGAACAGGGGTGGACAAACTGCAGCCCGAAGGCCACTGCTTGTTTTATAAATAAAATTTAATTGGAATACAGCCATGGACATTCATTTGCATATTGCCTATGACTCTTTTTGTGCTACAGTGGTAGAGGTAAGTATTTGTGACAGAGACCACATGGCCCACAAGTCTACCTGAGCCTTTAAGAAAAAGCTTACCAACACCTGGTCTAGACCAGGAAATGGTCTAGTTCCATTTGGTCTGAGGAACTAAAATAAAGCAGTTAGAGAGAAAAATCAAGTAGCAGCACAGAAGGAATGAAGAAGGAATAATTGGTGAGAGTCTTGACAACATCCTGAACAAAATGACCTTTGGTCCAACCACATTCCTGTTCTCAAGTTCAATTGAGACATCTCAATTGAATTATAGTAAATTACTCTTATTATTTAAAGTAGTTTGAGTTAGGATAATGATATCTACAACTAAACAGTACTATTATTTAATTTACCCACTTATTCAGCTCTCATTCATTCATTTGAAAATTTTATAAAGAGCTTATTCTGTGTCAGGCACAATGCTGGGAATGGGCCACACAGTGGTGAACAGCTAAGCCCCTGCCCTGATAAATAAAGCTTATATTCTAATATAATGTGTTAGGTTTCAGGTGCCTGTGAGATATCCAAGTAAAGATGTCAAGTGGCATTTGGAGCTCAGAAATGAGGCCTGGATTGCTGACTATAAATTTGGGAGTCGTTGCCATTCAGAGGGAAGCAAAGACAGGGAAATAGAAGAAAGTGTCGAGTTAGAATTGAAGTATGCCCTTTTAGCAGTCCCCGAGGAACCCCAATATTTAGGTATTGAGTAGAGGAAAAACAACTGGAAAAGGAACCCAAATAAGAGAGACCACAAAGGAGGGGAAGACCAGTAGCGCATTGTTAAAAAGAAACGACAGGTCCAAAATGGAGTCACTTTTGTTAAGCCCCATCAAGACTTAATACCTAAGCTAATTGCAGTTTCAGCCTCTCCCAGGAGTGGAATGTTAAACCTACCAGTCTGGAGTTTCCCAGATCAGCACTAATGGGGTCATTTGCATGACAATATCCCCTGCCCTTTTCCCTCTGGAAAGGTGACCTGGCTTTTTTTTTTTTTTCTTTTGCTAATTATTTCCTTATCAACTTTTCTGCCTATAAAAGTCATCCATTTTATGCAACTCCTCAGAGCTCCCCTCTATATGTCAGAGGGAATGCTGTCAGAATCATGAATTGTTGAATAAAGCCAGTTAGAGCTTTAAATTTACTCAGTTGAATTTTTGTTCTTTTACAGTATGATATATGGAAGCCATGGAGTTTGTGATATCTTGTGAAGTGCTGTTGAGAAGACGAAAAGAGATTATTGCATTTAGCTACATGGAAGTCACTCAATATCAGGCAAGAGTAATCTTGATACAGGTGTACCAGGATTTATTCTGTTGTAAGTAACTGAAAATTTGACTCAATAAATATTTATTAACTTACATACCAGGACTCTCAGAGGTAGGCTAAGTTTAAGAGATGCTTTGATTCAATAGTTCAACAATGTCATTGTGCACCTGGAATTTTTCTGCCCTTTCATTCTGCTTTCTTTCTTCTTCTTTTTTTAAATTTGAATAGAATTGACATACAATGTTACAATCATTTCAAGTGTACAGCAAGTGATTCTCTACACATTATGCTATGCTCACCACAAGTGTCACCACATAACACGATTACACCATTGACTGTATTCCCTATGCTATGCTTTCATCCCTGTGACTCTCTCATTCTATAACTAGAAGCCTGTACCTCCCACACTGTTCTTCACCCATTTTGCCCATCCCTCCACACCCCTCCCCTCTGACAACCACCGGTTTGTTATCTGTATTTATGGGTCTGTTTCTGCTTTTTTGTTTGTTCATTTGTTTTGTTTTTTAGATTCCACATATAAGTGAAATCATATGGTATATGTCTTGCTCTGTGTGACATATTTCACTTAGCATAATATCCTCTAGTATCACCCATGTTGTCACAAATGGCAAGATCTCATTCCTTTTTTATGGCTGAGTAATATTCCATTGTATGTGTATACACCCACACATACACACAGAAATACACACATCACATCTTTATCCATTCATTTATCGATGAACACTTAGGTTGCTTTCATGCCTTGGTTATCATAAATAAAACTGCAGTAAAAATAGGGGTGCTTTATATCTTTATGAATTAGTGTTTTCATTTTCTTTTCTTTTTTTTAAAGATTTTATTTATTTATTTGAGAGAGAGAGATCACAAGTAGGCAGAGAGGAAGGCAGAGGGGGGGGGGGGAAGCAGGCTCCCCGCTGAGCAGAGAGCCTGATACGGGGCTCGATCCCAGGACTCTGCGATCATGACCCCAGCTGAAGGCAGAGGCTTTAACCCACTGAGCCACCCAGGCGCCTCTGTTTTCATTTTCTTTCTTTTTTTTTTTTTTTAAAGATTTTATTTTTTATTTAACAGAGAGAGAACACAAGCAGGCAGAGAGGCAGGCAGAGGCAGAGAGAGGAGCAGGCTCCCTGCGGAGCAAGGAGCCCGACGCGGGACTCGATCCCAAGATGCTGGGATCATGACCTGAGCCAAAGGCAGCCGCTCAACCAACTGAGCCACCCAGGCGTCCCCTCTGTTTTCATTTTCTTTGGGCAAATATCAAGTACTCCACTCTGCTTTCTTCAGTGTCAACCTCATCCTAATGCTTTCTGTCTCCCCTATGCACCACCCAAGATGGTTTCCAACAATTCGCAGGATTCATACTTTCTCATTCAAATCTAGAGGAGAGAATCACTTTAGCAACTTTCTCAAAAAAGTGAGATGAAGTGCTAACTGGACTGAGATGTAGAGGCAAAGGGGGAGTATTTATTATTTACTTGTACAACGGGGACTAGGGAGATATCTCTGGACACTAACAGAAGGGACCCAGCAGAGGAACAGCTTGAAAATGCATCAAGGGAGTAAGAAGTAGAGTAGAAACTTGAAGATGACTGAGAGTAATGTCCTGAGTTCATGCCAGGGCTTGATTGGTTTTTACTGGGAAAGGAAAGCAGAGTGTCTGAAAGCACGACTTTTAGATCCCAGGGCTCTAGGTGACCTTTGGAAAGTTGATCTCTTTGAGCCTGTTTTCTTGGCTGTTAAAATAGTGGTAACCTCACAGGGAGGTTTTAAGGATTAAATGAGATAATGCTTGTAAACAACAATGGTATTTTTAGCATTCTTTGGAACTTCTCCTTTCCAGTTCCAATCAACACTACCAATTCATTTTAAGCTAGGGACAAACATTTGGACCTCGCAATCCAGTAAAGAAAAGGAGGAGGGAAAAGGGAGAAAGACCGATATAAATTTATATTTGTAAAGCCTTTTTCATCTAAGAACTTTCAAATTACTTACTGGAATCTTCAAATAAGTCCTGTGGAACTTTCCAAGGTGGCAATTAAACAAGTCCTGCTCACAAGGAGACTGGCTGCCAACAATGCTGTCAGCAGCGTCCTTTTCCCAGATAAAGGAGGGGCCAAGATGTCATTATGCCTCAGCCATTTTTGACAGCTTTACTAGGCCAGGGGCAGTTTTGGCCACAGATGCCAGGAAAGAAAGATTCCAGGCAGAAGGAACAAAATCAGAAAAAGGGAACTGAGAAAGGACCATTAGTGTAGGAACAAAATCAGAAAAAGGGAACTGAGAAAGGACCATTAGTGTTGGCTTTGGACACCACTGACATGCTATACTTTATTGTGGAAATCACTGAACTTCTTGCATACTTGAGTTTCTTCTGGTAAAACAAGAAAAAAACTTACAAAACAAATGAACCTTCCTTCTACTTAGCTCACTGGAATGGGCTGAATTGTTTTTAAGTAGAAGTATATGGAAACATAGGAGGTATTTTTCGAGTTATCTCAGTCCTAGGGCATTGTAATTGGCATTCAGTGCCCCCTTGAGAGATGCTGTTGACTTCATTCAGTAGTGCCTTCAGCTGTGCCAGTCCTTTGAGTTTTATGCTATTGTATGTGTTGAAGTCCAGGAATGCTCCTGGTGGCCTCTTGTAAGAAGTAGCTGGATGGGGCAGATGCTGCAGTGTGTTCTGCTAATGTTTCCTAGGGAAAGATTGGCAGCTTTTCTTGCCCTCCCCTGAGGCTGGTCATAGACACAGGTTTGAGGTACAGTCTCAGAGCATGTACCCAGTACATATGATATGACAAACACTCACTGGATAGGCAGGCTCAAGAGGGCTTTCTGGAAGCATCTTTGTTGTATTTTAATGAGAGCAAAGCACAAAACTGTCTGATGTGTGCTATAGAACCTTTATATTCATTTGAAGAGAACTTAGGATCATATAAACCTTATCATTGCTCTTCAAAATATATTAGCTAAAACACTAGGAACAATAAAATCTGTACAATTTCTTTTCATACCTTGAACACAGAATTTATGGATTTTTCTTCTATTTCTTTTCACACTGATGCCATCCTTAGAAACAAAAGTCTATATGTCACGCCAAGCATTATCATTGCAAAAGACCACGTCGTCCAGTTTTCATTAACATCAATGAAGGGGGGCATTCAGTGGCTCAGTTAAGCATCTGCCTTCTGCTCAGGTCATGATCTCAGGGTCCTAGGATCAAACTCCATGTGGGGCTCCCTGCTCAGTGGGGAGTCCTCTTCTCCCACTCCCTCTGCCCTGCCCCCTCCCCCCGCTTGTGCTCTTGCTCTCTCTCTCAAATAAGTAAATAAAATCTTTTCTTAATCTTTAAAAAGTAAATAAAAAAATAAAGTCAATGAAAGAAAGCAATGATTGAAATTTCAGTGTAAAAGAAGTTTACCTAAAACCATCAGATGGAAAAAGATGCCATGTCTAAATACACTGCTGGTTACAGCAAAGAACATTCAAAATCTTGCTGCTCTTCTTGTGTGGGATTGCTAAAGAAGAAGTAGATTGATCTCTCTTGCTCATGAGAAACCTCTTGCCAGATCTGTGGTTCAGAGAAAGTGACTTTTTCTAAATAGTCAAACCCCAGTTCATCGAGAGATTCTACCATGTTTGTCTTTTTCTGTGGAAAAAATTCTCTATTTTGCATTCCTACTTTTTTTTTAAGATTTTTTATTTATTTATTTGACAGAGAGAGAGAGAGATCACAATTAGGCAGAGAGGCAGGCAGAGAGAGAGGGGGGAAGAAGGCTCCCTGCTAAGCAGAGAGCCCACTGCGGGGGCGATCCCAGGACCCTGAGATCATGACCTGAGCCAAAGGCAGAGACTTTAACCCACTAAGCCACCCAGGCACCCCTGCATTCCTACTTTTTATCTTCAGCTTGGCACATCCCTAAATTATTTAATTCCCTTGTGTGTTGAGAGCAATGATTTAATACCAATTTATAAATGTGTGGGAAATCATATAAATTTAGACATGTAAACACACATCTTTTATTGACTTTCCCCTTACAACTAATAAAATCTCCAAGAGAATTACTTTTCAATTGTCACATGAGCCTGAAACTAATTTTGCCTGAAAGCATTGGGGATATTATCTACGAATGAAGGCTGGATCTTTAATGTGTTTTTAGTTTCTTCTGGTTTATGAAGAAAAAGAATGGGCATTTGAGTTATGAACCTGGTAAAGTTTTTTTTGTGTAGTTTCAGTTTATATTCATATAATGCCTTTTTAATAAGTGTAAAGTAAAATATTGACCCAATGTAAAAACAATAACAAAATATAACACAAAATCAAGAAAAAAAATAAGTGCTTGGCTAGCTTTGGAGAGAGGCAATTCCAGGAAGCAAGGAACAACCTTATTCCTTACAAAATATTTCTGTCCACCAATTAAATAAATGTTTACTTAGTGCCCACAATGGACCAGCCACTGAGTCACAGGCCAGGAATAAAAATAAGACAGCCTCTGCCCTCAAGAAGCTCACTGCCAGATAGTTGATGTGCTTTTTCCTAATTTCTATTGTGCAAAGGAGCTAAATTGATGGCTCCTCCTGAAGCCATATTAAACCTTTCATGTGCCGATCATAAAACTCCATAGAATCCATCAGTCATCCAGCAACAAAGTGATGAGGTAATGCTAAGTAAATTCTTTATTGTCCAAAGACATGGAAGAGTGAGACAAATAAAACTGTCTTATCCAGGAACCAATAAAACTTTTAGATACTGTGACTCATGCAATTTGTTTAAAATATCCCAAATATGGGGAAATGCCCAGGGGATCACTCGATCACACCTCACGGGTGTGGATTACTTCCCAGGTATAAAATACTTTCACATGTGCAGGCATAACCATTACCCATATTTTACAGATGAGCAAACTATGAAACTTAGGAATTAAATGACTTGTCCACGTTACCAAATTACCAAGGGGTCAATGGTCGATTAGGGTAGACTTGTTTGCCTTCAATCTTTTTGTCCTGTGACTCCCCAGAGAACATAGGGTTTCTCTCTTAAATTTAGTGGGATCTCTGTGGAGTACCATGATTTGGGAACCAGCATCAATCAAGGCCACAAAATGTTGCCTTTTATGCGGGCAAAATGGTCCACCATGATATAGAAGTGATTGTCCTCAGGTGGTGACTAGGATCCCAGGAATAGGATACATCCTTAACAAGGCTGGAGAGATTGCCATTGCCTCAGTTAGGAAATGGAGCTGTGTCTCCCATACCTTGGAGATTTGGATTCTGGAGTGGAGGAGATTGGATGCTCTCTATAGCTTCTGTAGAAGAGCATGGGTCTCCTGTGGTTATTACCTGAAGTCAGATGATGGAATAGTCATTAATACCAAGTCAAGGATGACTGTGGAAATTCTGAAATGGAGGCTTATCTCAGTAGTAGGATTTGTTTGCCTTGGGAAGCAAAGACCTGAGTGTCAGGAGCTCATTAGCAGCCAAAAATTCCAAGCCACTAGGGTCTCTTTAATAGTGGCCACTTGACTAATCAAAGGAAATCAGGAAATCCTATAATTCATAGGTAATCCTTTGAGATATAATTGCCTGATATCTTTTTTCTGATTTTTTTTATTGTGTTATGTTAGTCACTGTACGGTACATCATTAGTTTTTGATGTAGTGTTCCATGATTAATTGTTTGCATGTAACACCCAGTGCTCTATGCAATACGTGCCCTCCTTAATACCCATCACTGGGCTAACCCCAATTCACCAAGGAAATTTTGAAAAAGAAAAACAAAGCTGGTTGCATCACGTTGCCTGATTTCAAGCTCTGTTACAAAGCTGTGATCACCAAGACGGCATGCTACTGGCTCAAAAACAGACACATAGACCAATGGAACAGAATAGAGAGCCCAAATACGGACTCTCAACTCTATGGTCAACTAATCTTCGACAAAGCAGGAAAAAATATCCAATGGAAGAAAGACAGTCTCTTCAATAAATGGAACTGTCTGATATCTAGGTCAGAAAGAGCCTGTTCAAGACTGGCTAGGGCTTCCTATCGCACTGGCTCTGGATTAACTTTAATTTAGGTTGAGATGTGCCAGTTGGCTATTATGCCTTATGATCCTCAAATTAACAGTTTAATATTATGGGATCCACTAGACTTGTGGAGATGAGTGCAATTACATTATTTAATTCTATTTGGTTCTTCTTTATTTTTTTTTCTTTTGCTGAGACTTTTTTTCATTTTTCTAAGTAGTTTTCCCAGCGTGGAGTCCAATGTGGGACTTGAATTCACAACCCTGAGATCAAGAATTGAGCTGAGATCAAGAGTCAGATACTTAAGGGGTGCCTGGGTGGCTCAGTGGGTTGAAGCCTCTGCCTTTGGCTCAGATCATGATCTCAGGGTCCTGGGATCAAGCCCCACATCGGGCTCTCTGCTCAGCGGGAGCCTGCTTCCTCGTCTCTCTCTGCCTGCCTCTCTGCCTACTTGTGATCTCTCTCTCCGTCAAATAAATAAATAAATAAAATCTTAAAAAAAAAAAAAAGTCAGATACTTAACTGAGCCACCCAGGTGCCCCAGATTCTTTCCATTTGTTTAGATGTGTTTATAATTGATGATGCATTTAGAAATTTTCGTCAGATGATAAAAAATAATAAAAGCAACAACATAAAAAGAAGAAATCTTTGTCAGATAAGTCTAACATCTCTGTCATCTGAATATTGGTATCTATGGATTGCCTTTTTGCATTCAGTTGGAGATATTACTGGTTCTTGGAATCATGAGTGATTTTCAATTGAAACCTGGACATTTGAGGCACTATGTATGAAACTGGTTCTTACTTAAACCTGTTTTAACTGGTTTCCTCTGACATTGCTCCAAAAGGCGAAGGAGGAAGTACTATGTTATTACCACTAGGTGGGGATGGAAATCCAGGTCCCCCACTCTCAGTGTAAGGCCGTGAGGTCCCGTTAACCAGCCACCTTGTTCAGCCCTCAAATCCATTTGCTCTCTAGAGCAGAATCACGACCATGCAGCACAATTCCCATTGGTAGTATTGTGTGGTCACTCTTTCTCCTTCTACTCTCAAAGATGGAGATCCAGGGAAGCTTAGGTGCCAAAGTGTTAAATAAAAATTATAGTTAAGCCACAAATGTGGTCATGGAGGTGTTTAGAAATCACTTAGAAGGGGTTGGGGCTTCCCGATAAGGCCTAGAGAATCTTCCCAATTCCTTAAGAGAAAACTACCAAAAGTTGAGGTTGCTTGACTGGGAAATTATGCTAAGTTTGGCTGACTTTATGACATGAATCCCTAGCAAAAATCAAGGATGTTCTGTGTAAAAACTATATATATATATACATATATATATGTATATATATACACACACACATATATATGTATATATATTTATTTTATATATGTGCATTTATATGTATATATTTATGTGTATATTTTAATATACATATTAAACGTGTTTAATATAATATATACATAATATAATATATAAATTGTATATTATAATATGTGTATTTATATGTATATATTTAAATGTACACATGTTTATATGTATATTTATACGTATATATACATTTATTTTAAATGTACACAAAAAATTAGTTACCTCGGTATTGGCTTATAAATCATGAAATGTATCCTGTCCCATACATACTAAAAGACCATTTTAAAGTTCCTGGTTGTGAGCTTATTACTACTACTCTAAACACTGACTCCCTGTATCAGAACTCCTCAGGCCAAATCTCTAGCTTTTAGCACTCGTCATAGTTTACATTCCTCCTGGAATTTAGACATTAAATATCCAATTAACACCTTTTTGTTTCTAAATCTAAACTCTAAATATTCTTGTAGCTCTAATAACAAGAAGCAAAGAACCTGTTTGCTCCACAGCTTACCACCACATGATCTTGGGCAAATTTCTGAGTCTCTTCCTTTGTCTATAAAATGGGAACAAAAACAGTACCTATTTCGTAGGATTGTTGTGGGAATTCTTTGAGAAGAAATATTTATAAAATATCAGCACAATGTTGGCACAGTTAACTTATCACAGTGCCTGGCATATAAATGTTAATTGTGTTTAAAAAAAGAATCTAACAATCATAAGTCTTACAAAGATCTCATTGGCTTTATTCAGCAATTTATGAATCAGGCAGCATCCAATCTAACAGATAGGAAGGACTTCCAGAGAGGTATACCAGGTGAGAGAAGATTATGGACCAAAGTGAGCAGAAACAAGGAAGTTGTACTGGGCAATTGTTGGCTGGTTAAAGCAGGGTTATCCCTTATACGGAGCAAAGGGACATGTTGGAGCCGGGTCAGATAACTTGTGCTGAGCAGGCAAGCACTGCTTGGTTTTCCAATGCCTTCCTCTCCTGGGTGAGCTAAGCATAGAAACTTAGTTAAATTTTTGGCCTATTAACATTGGGCTTAGCATGAGCCATTCCATCTCAGACCTAATCTAGTTACTTTAGCAGTTGTTACATATAAATACATAGTTGGAAAGGCTAAATGGTATGTAAATAAGAAAAGGCGAATAGTGCCTGATAGATAGATAGATAGATAGATAGATAGAAAAATATATATAATAGAATATACTGTGTATTATATATATATTATATTTTATATTCTATTTCTTTAGAGCAGTGGTATTCAGTGGCTGCTCATTAGAATTGCCTCGGGAGCTTTAAAAACGACGGGATGCCCATGGCACATTCTAGGCCAATGACATCAGAATCTCTGGGGGTGGGCCCAGCAGGCATCAGTACCTTTTGAAGTTCCCCAGCTATGGTAGGCAGAGTAATAGCCTGCCAAAGAAGTCCATGTCCTAATCCCTGGAACCTGTGACCTGTTTTCTGTGTGTTACACAGCAGAAGGGAATCAAGGTAGCAGATGGAATTAAGATTGCTAATAGGTAGACTAGCCTGGATTATCCAGGTGGGCCCAATGTCATCACCAAGCCCTTTAAATGTGGAAGAGGAACGCAGAAAGAAGATGTCAGAGCAACATGATGTGAGGCTCCACCAGCCGTAGATGCTTTAGAAGATGGGGGAGGGCACCATGAGCCAGGGAATGAGTCTGCCTGGAGAAGCTGGAAAAAGCAAGAAAATGGATTTTTTATAGGGCCTCCAGAAGGACAGTGGCCTTGCTGACACGTGGATTTTAGTTCAGCGAGTCCCATTTCTAATTTCTCACTCCCTAGAATGGTAAGGTAATAAGCTTGTTGTTTTAGGTCACCACTTACCTTGTTTTAGGTAACTTTTATGGCAACAGCAGAAACAGATACATGCAGCCAAAGTTAACAGCCACAGCTGCAGTTTCTGTTGGCTCGCGGCCATAATTTGCCAAAGCCTTTTGTCCGATTTTTCTGGATGTGGCTTCTCTTGTCTCAACTGTTTGCAGTTCTTTTTTACTTTTTTTCTAAATTTTTAAAATTGAGCTCTAATTTACATATAACATTGCACCCTAGGTGTAGGTGTTGATTTGATAGGTTTATAGGTTGCAATATTATTACTACCATAGTTTTAGCCAAAACCTCTGTGGTATCACATACTTATTTCTTTTTTGTGGTGAGAACAATTAAGATCTAGTCTCTTAGCAATGTTGAAGCATACAATACAGTATTGGTGCCTATAATTGCTATGCCGATCTTTAGAACTTATTCATTTTCTGATTGCAGGTTTGTGCCCTTTAACGACATCTCCCAAATTCTCCCAACTCCTAGTAACCACCGTTCTTTTTTTTTTTTTTTTAAAGATTTTATTTATTTGACACAGAGAGAGAAAATCACAAGTAGGCAGGGAGGCAGGCAGAGAGAGTGGGAGAAGCAGGCTCCCCACCGAGCAGAGAGCCTCATTCAGGGCTCAATCCCAGGACCCTGAGATCATGACCTGAGCGGAAGGCAGAGGCTTAACCCACTGAGCCACCCAGGTGCCCCAGTAACCACCGTTCTATTCTGTTTCTAGGATTTTTGGTTTCTAGATTGCACATATAAGTGATATCATACAATATTTGTCTTTGTCTGACTTATCTCAGTAAGCGTAATGCTCTCAAGATCATCCATGTTGTCCAAATGGCAGACGTTCCTTCTTACGGCTAAGGAACATTTGTGTGTGAGTTCGTGTGTGTGTGACAGGTGGTTTATCCACTTATCTATTGACAGAATTTAGGTCATTTCCATATCTTGGCTATTGTGAATACTGCAATAAACATGGGATTGCAGATAGCTTTTCAACATCTTGCTTTCATTCCTTTGGATATATACCTAGAAGCGGGATTGATGAATCATATGGTAGTTCTATTTTTTTTTCTTTCTTTTAATTTTTTTAAGATTTTATTTATTCATGAGAGACACAGATTGAGAGAGAGGCGGACGCAGAGGGAGAAGCAGGAAGTCTGACACGGGACTTGATCCCAGGACCCTGATATCATGACCTGAGCCAAAGGCAGACAGACACCCAACTGACTGAGCCACCCAGGCACCCATATTTTTCTTTCTTTTTTAAAGTAGCCTCCATACCAAGTATAAAGCCTAGTGTGGGGCTTGAACTCATGACCCTGAGATCAAGACCTGAGCCAAGATCAAGAGTTGGTCACTTAACCAAGTGAGCCACCCAGGCGTCCCAGTCACTCTACTTTAAAATAGAACCTTTTTTTTTTTTTGAGGAAACTGAATACTGTTGTCCATAGTGGTTATGCCAATTTACCTTCCCATCAACACTGTACAAGGGTTCTCTTATCTCCACATCCTTGCCAGCACTTGTTATCTCTTGTCTTCTTGATGATAGCCATTCTAACAGGTATGACGTGATGTCTAATTGTGGTTTCTTGTTTTGTTTTCAGTTATTTATTTTTCATTGAAGTACAGTTGATGCACAAAGTTAAGTTAGTTTCAGGTGTACAACATATTGACTGAACTAGGCTCACTACAAGCATAGCTGCCATCTGTCCCCACACAACACTTTTATAATACCATTGACTCTATTTCCTTTGCTCTAACTTTTATCCCCATGACTTATTCATTTCATTTCATTGTGGTTTTGATTTGTCTTTCCCTTATGGTTAGTAATGTTGAGTATATTTTCATGTACTTGTTTGCTACTCTGAATGTCTTTCTTCTATCAATCACTCTGCCCATTTTTAAATTGCATTGCTTGGGTTTTTTTGTTTGTTTGTTACTGAAATGTATGAGGTTTTTTTTCATATATTTTGGATATTAACCCCTTGTCCAATATGTTTGCAAATATTTTCTCCCATTTCATAAGTTGCCTTTTCATTTTATTAATAATTTCTTTTGCTGTGTAGAAAATGAATTTGATGTAGTCCCCCTTCTTGATTTTTGCTTTTGTTGCTTATGTTCTTGGTGTCCTTTTTTTTTTTAAAAGATTATTAAAATTTTTATTTATTTGACAGAGAGAGAGAGATCACAAGTAGGCGGAGAGGCAGGCAGAGAGAGAGAGGGAAGGAAGCAGGGTCCCTGCTGAGCAGAGAGCCCGATGCGGGGCTCAATTCCAGGACCCTGAGATCATGACCTGAGCTGAAGGCAGAAGCTTTAACCCACTGAGCCACCCAGGCGCCTGGTTTTTGGTGTCCTATTCAAATAAATTATGATAAATTAAGAATAATTTAATAAATATTTAATTTAATATTTTTTAATTTAATGAATAAGTTAAGACCAAGGTCAAGAAAATTTTTTCCTGTTTTCTTGGAGTTTTATAGTACCAGGTCTTACATTTAAGACTTTCATCTGTTTGGGGTTTATTTTGGTGTGTGGTGTAAGATAAGGGTCCAATTTTCTTTTTCTGCATGTAGTTGTCCAGTTTTCCCAACACCATTTGTTGGAGAGACTATTCTTTCCACATTAAGCATTCTTGGCACTTATGTCAAATAATAGCTGATTGTATATGCAGGATTTTATTTCTTGGCTCTCTATTCAATTCTCTTGGTCTAGTTGTTTATTTTTATGCCAGTACCATACTGATATAATTACTAAGGCTTTGTAGTATAGTTTGAAATAAAAAAAAAATGTGATACCTACCTCTAACTTTGTTCTTATTTCTCAAGATTGCTTTGGCTATTCGGAGACTTCTGTTGCTCTATACAAATTTTAAGGTGTTTTTTTTTTCTGTTTCTGTGAAATGTGCCATTGGTATTTTGATAGGAATTGCATTAATTGAAATTAATTAATTGCAAATAGATGGAATGGACATTTTATTTTATTTTATTTTGTTATCTTTTTTTTTAATTTTTTTATTAACATATGATGTATTATTTACCCCAGGGTACATGTCTGTGAATCATCAGCCTTAGACATTTCACAGCATTTGCCATAACACATACCCTCCCCCGTGTCCATATCCCTTACCCCCCACCTCCCAGCAACCCTTAGTTTGTTTCGTGAGTTTAGGAGTTTCTTATGGTTTGTCTCCTTCCCCATCCCATCTTGTTTCATTTCTCTTCCCCATCCCCCCATAACCCCCTGCCCTGCCTCTAAAATTCTTCCTATCAGAGCGATCATGTGATAATCGTCTTTCTCTGACTGACTTATTTCGCTTAGCATAATACCCTCTAGTTCCATCCACGTCATTGCAAATGGCAAGATTTCGTTTCTCTTGATGGCTGCATAGTATTCCATTGTATATATATATACCGCCTC
>CM052811.1:70184849-70197079 GCA_028533885.1 Nasua narica
TGGTCTTTTCTGGTTCCATATAAATTTTAGGATTATTTGTTCCATTTCCTTGAAATAAATGGATGGTATTTTGATAGGGATTGCATTAAATGTATAGATTGCTTTAGGTAGCATAGACATTTTCACAATATTTGTTCTTCCAATCCATGAGCATGGAACGTTTTTCCATTTCTTTGTGTCTTCCTCAGTTTCTTTCATGTGCACTTTGTAGTTTTCTTAGTACAGATTCTTTGCCTCTTTGGTTAGGTTTATTCCTAGGTATCTTATGGTTTTGGGTGCAATTGTAAATGGAATCGACTCCTTAATTTCTCTTTCTTCTGTTTTGCTCTTGGTGTATAGGAGTGCAACTGATTTCTGTGCATTAATTTTATATCCTGAGACTTGATTGAATTCCTGTATGAGTTCTAGCAGTCTTGGAGTGGAGTCTTTTGGGTTTTCCACATAAAGTATCATATCATCTGCAAAGAGTGAGAGTTTGACTTCTTATCAAAGAACATCTTGATACAAAGAGCCTCTTCCTTGATCTCTTGCTTCCCCCCAGTTACGGAGGTTGCACCTCAGTACTGTTGGTGCTGCTGGAGAGAAATGCGTTTTTCCAGCAGTGTGCTGCACAGCTGGGGTACCTGGACACTCACCACTCTCCTTTACTGTCGATGGAGAGGTCACCACCTGCTAGTTCATCCCCATGCTCTGTTACCTTGGGAGGCCAGCACTGACAAAATTCTTCTTACTTCCTTAAGTGTATCCAAATTTATAATTTTTAAAAAATCCAATAGTATTTTAGAATCTTCCCCTCAGGAAGGCTGGAATTCTACAAAGTCTCTTGCCTGAGAGTGTTGGCCGGTCAGCACTCTCCATATTTTCCCTGAGAGGAGCTGGAGGCAGTTTCTCCAGCTCCTGCTGGCTCCACAGAGTATATTGAGCCTGCAGGTTCCACAGCCTGTACAAGATACCCTGTTTGCCTATTACCAGATGCAATAAGACTTCTCCTAAGTCCTTTTGCATTTGGCACTGGATCCCACAACAAGTGGCAAGTGGCACTTGTTCATGGATGGATGCCTAATTAGTTTAAAAAAGGACAAAAGTGAGGGACATCTTATACCATTACATTGCTGATGCCATTGCCTGTTTCCAGTTTTCTTGATCAGGATTTTCCCCTTATGAGATTCAGCCTGCTTTATTTTTATTTTTGTTTTTATAAAACATTGAACTTTTATTTTTATTGTGTAATTTAAAACATAGAAAACAGTTTAAAATAGAAGGAGTTTCTTCACAGGGAATCTAAGGACTAGCACAAATTTAAGTTGATTCAAAAATACATGTAATAAGAATTTGTATCATGTACAAGAAAAAAGGGCAAAAGAATCCACCCCCATACATTTAATGGAAGAAAGGCTAGAAAAGTAGAAGGCTCATGAAAAGGGTGTCTTAACTTCTTTGCTTGGATGGACCTAGGAGGAGGAGGTTAAGAAGTGTGGGGCCACTCAGGAGTGGAAAGTAGAGAGGAAAAACCCTGTCAGTCATCTCTGAGGGCAAAGATCGTAAAAGATCTGTACCATCAAAGAAATAGCAAAGGGAGCCATATGTTCTCTCTCACTGAGCCAACTCCTTCCCACCAAGCAAATCCACATCCCGTGGGATGGCTTCCCAATTAATCCTTTTGCTTGGAACATACTTTAAAACTGGAAGTTCTGAAGAATTTTTATGCCCAGCCTCAGACATTTCAGTGGGAGTGATATATTCAGTGATAGTTTTTTTTTAATCATATAATTAAATTTAAGGTAGCTCTTCGGGCTATTTCCTAATGTGTAATATATACTTTATATTTTATGATCACACAAAATCTGGTAATTTCCCCCCCCAGACATCTTTTTATTTTATTTTTTTTTATTTTTTCAGTGTTCCAAGATTCGTTGTTTCTGCATCACACCCAGTGCTCCACTTCCCAGAGTTCTTTAAAGATTTGGCTACGTCTTCTTTTATGGAAGAGAAGGAAGAAAGGCATTGTCAAGATCACCAGCTCAGTGGAGTCCACATTTTACTTCTGTGGAGCCAATGACATAAGACAAGTTCTTCATCAAATAAGGATTTTGAGGTATGCTAAAAAGAATAATCTAGGTTTTTCTCCTTCACATTTGCCTGATTAGGAAATATTTTCATATATAGTAACTGTATGATAAAATACTTTGCATTCATTTAGAGAGTTGGCTCTACATGTATTGATGTGGGAAAATGTGTAAGCTATATAGCTAAATGAAGTGAAAAGCAAGTTGTAGAATAGAATGTACTGAACTAGCCCTCTTTTATAAAAAGTTATCCTATGTTTAGAAAGTGAAAATTTGGGCCCCTGGGTGGCGCAGTTGGTTGAGCGACTGCCTTCAGCTCAGGTCATGGTCCCGGAGTCCCGGGATCAAGTCCCACATCGGGCTCCCGGCTCCATGGGGAGTCCGCTTCTCACTCTGACCTTCTCCCTTCTCATGCTCTCTCTCACTCTCTCTCTTTCCTAATAAATAAATAAATTAAAAAAAAAAAAAGAAAGTGAAAATTTGGGGGGGGGGAATGCACCAACTCTTGAAAAAGGTAAGCATTGAAAGATGAGATTACAGGACATTTCTACCCGGCATGTTTCATATTTCTGTAATTGAAATGTTGTTTACCTTATTATTTTTAAAACTAGAAAAATAACAATAAAATTGCCCATCAAGTCTTCCTCCCACCCTCCATTTTCTGTTAGCTATTTAAGATGTAGTAATTGGGTCCTACAAATTCAATCATTACAATGTTACCATCAAATTTCTACTTTCAAAACCATCTTCTCTCAGCATCAACCATCATAATCATTGTTAGTCTGATGAAAAGTATGCAGGTCACTTATTAACAGCATATTCTGTTTAAAAAAAGAAGAAGAAGTCCAGAGGCTCTCTTGACCTCTGCAGGGTACCTCAGATCTCCAGCTTGCCTCTGACAATCTGAGCAGTGGCTTCTCCTGCCCTTTCTACATGTCTCTAAAATTATTCATATCTCTTACCTATTCCCTTCCTGCCTCTCAGTTCATTCCTATAGTCCCCCACAATCATGACAGTACATTATGGGTTTTCCAGAACATTTCTATTTTATTATATATTTTTATTCAGTAATGGTGACTCATCAAAGGCTATTCACTCTTTGACCATTGAAAGACTGCATATAAATACGTTCATAACTCAGTCAAAATCCATCATGTGACCATGTTTTTCAATTACAGGTAAAGAAAATAGGTTGTTTGTTTGTTTGTACTGAGGGCACTGTGGAATAGGTTCTCTTGATAATTGCTAATGACTTTCGTATTGTCTCTTTTTACCTTAGCCATCTTAACTCCTTTGCAGCATTTAGGACTGCAAAAATTTTTTTTCTTAATTCCTTTTGTATTCTCTTTTCTCCCCACCCTACTACCGCTTCTTTCCTTGGATCTCCTAGACTGGTGAAGGAGAGGTACTTGGTTGATTTATTTTCAACTACGCCTTCTACATACTTCCAGCAACTGAGCACCACATCCAATCTATCTCCAAACCCTACCCTTTTCCCAAACATTTCTAGTAATTTTCTTTGCTTTCTTCCATCTTCTCTGGTACTGCCCTTGCTCAAACCCACATCCCTTGCCACTGTGCCTCCAGTCTCTCTTTGATCAGTCGTAAAACTATGTCTTGCCTTGGAGAGTTTTCATTCAATAACACAGAGATAACTATGTAAAGACACTCAGAGAAAGGGGTACCTCTCTTCTAGAACTGAACAGAGTAAGTGGAAAGACCATCAAGTAGGCAGGTGAGTTATCCAATCTCAACAATCATATAAAGATTGAAGAATGGGTCAATGGGCAGAACTGGTTTGAGCAGTAAAGAATATGATACAAGTTTCCCAGGAGCCAGTTTCTGAGAAACCCACAGCATCCCTTTTTGCAGTGTGTTAATTAGACTGACCCGAGGGGTATTCTTTTGTTTCAGTGGTTATGACTGAACAAGTTGGGGTTAAGTCATTATTAGAACTGTCCTGTGGTCTTTGTTTGGACTGAAAAGGAATGCTTGTTTCTTAAGAATTGGGCAATACTCTTAAGAAACATATTTAGAAAGTAATGTTTTAGATGGCAAAACATAACTGCCCCCACAATTGTGGCAAACATTGTCGAACTGTCGCTATCAGTGTCATCCAGACAGGACACTTCCTGTAAAATAACTAGAATAAGGGCTCAGGTGCAGGGGAGCAAAGTGCATTTACTCATCTGATCTGTAAAAGGCTCACTGGTCAAGAATGACCAGAATGTCAAGAATGCTGGTTTCTTTTATTTAGCCACACTATTAATCGGTTGGTCTTGCAGGGGATAGGGAGTAATGTTTATACCCTACAGCACACCTACATCTTGCAATACACAGGACAGACACCTCCTGTACAACAAAGGATTATCTGATCCAAAATGTGAATAGTGCTGAGGTTAAAAAGCCCTGACTCAAACCGACTTTCCTTTACTTAGCCTAATTAGTTATCCTTTATCCAAAATCGTGTATGAAGACTTTGGCTAAGATTGCTCTGGCATAAAGGAAAATTTGATCTGCATGGCTACTTTGAGGTTTTTCCCTTTTGTTTTTAAGATTTTATTTATTTATTTGACAGAAAGAACAAGCAGGGGGAGTGGCAGGCAGAGGCAGAGGGAGAGGGAGAAGCAGGCTCCCAGCTGAGAAAGAAGCCTGACTCAGGGCTCAATCCCAGAACTCTAGGATCATAACCTGAGCAGAAGGCAGAAGCTTAACTGACTGAGCCACCTAGGAGTCCCTATGTGGCTACTTTGAATATTGGAATGTAATAACTAAACCCTAACATACTTATTTAAAAAAAAAACCTAACATATTTAAAGGAAAAAAGCTTACAGACCATATAACTTCCACCCCAACACCAACCTGCTTACAGATGACCAAACTGAGGGCCAGAAAAAGATACCTTACGGGGTAAAAGATTTAATTTATTGTAACTTAGTTTTCTCATTTTGCCCTAATTACCTAACACTTTTCAAGGCCCAAATAAGAAAACTTAGGAGAAACACTTTGTAAAATACAAGGATTATCTGTCTATTTATCTATCTATCTATCTATCTATCTATCGGGATTATTACTATGTTGTTGTTTACTCTAATTCAATACATTTTTAAAGCTCTTTTTAAATCTACACATCAGTCTACACAGTAAGGAGGAAATTGAAAACATGAAGAAAAGTTAGTCCCCATCCTCCTGGTGTTCATAGTCAAGTTGATACAATATAGAGTAACTCGTTCTATTCAAAATATATACTGAAGTAAAAAAAAAAAGTTCTACAACCATATAGGTCATTTTACCACAATAATCTTAAATGAGTATGATCTATAACTGCACAACCCAAAATGAGCAATTAGCAAAATCATCTTTAATGATTTGCTGAGATAATAAGTGTTTATAATAATGACCAAAGGAGCAATGATCCAAAACTCTTGGAACTATAAATGTAAACACTAGATCGTGTTCAGCATAATTTTGGTATGAAGTCTGACTTTGAAATAGTTGAAAATGGGAATCCAAAAATTAAATAAATGGGTTATTTTCAGTATAGATTCTTCTGTATTAGTATTTCTTGTTTTGTGTAATTTAACAGAGTATTTCACCAGGCAATTTCCCCATGCAGTGATGGTGTATGTGAAAGTAATACCAAGTCACTGTTTGACTGAAATATTTTTTTTCTCCTGATTCTTAGAGCATCTATATGTTAGGAGAAAAAATAAATCACCATGCAGGGGTATTTTCTGTGTGTTTAACAAATAGCTTCTGGAGTAGGATACTTGTTGCGCTAAATCTAGAGGCATTGAGAGGAGCTTACACAGATTTCAAAAACAAGTGGGATTTTAAACTTCATTCAGCATCATTCTGTGTTCAACATCTGTTTTCATCAAGCCAAATAATATTGAGTGTAAATAAACAGCAGGGCATAAGCTTTAGTTAACATCATAAGCATTGACGACATGTTCTGGGTCACCTCAGTCTCATTTATGATTTCCTCAAGAATCGTCAACAAATCTTGGGGCTGGCCTCCTTCTGTGGCTTGAAGGCACAGGTGTTTGTTGTTATTGGTATTGGTTGTTTTATTTTGTTTTCCTTCACCCAAACCAGATTCTGCTGCTTTCTTAGATGCGTTTGAAATGAGGGTATATGTAGTTGGGGCAAATAAATGTCCCAAATGCCGCGATTCTTCAACCCCATAACCATAGCAGACATGGCTAATCAATCATGGCACTCTTTCTGGTCAAACTTGACTATGACCTCGGAATCTTTACGACTATACTCTAGCCAGCTATCACCTACCAATGAAAGGGAGCTGGCCCTGGAGATGGCTGCTATCCACATGTGCGCATATCTGTGAATATACTAAGAACAATTGAACTGTGCATTCCAAATAAGTGAATTGTACAGTATATGAATTATATCTCAAAGCTGTCAATTTCTGGTCACCAAGGGAAAAATAAAGTGCCTTGAACAGCTCTTCTCTGTGCACCCCCACCACCCCCAACACACATACACCAAAAAAAAAAAAAAAGTCAGAAAAGGGAGTTAGCACTCCAGTGAAAATCTATTGGTTTGTCCAAGCATAAGATTTTTAAAAAATAGATGACCTATCCGCTCAAAAGGGTAGATGTTCTTTTTCTTAGTGCGAGGTTAAATCCTTTCATAACAGCTTCTATCACACTTGTGGCACGTAGTAGAATCTCTTGGAAGCTTTGTTGAAACACAGAATGCCACCTCCCCAAAATTCTGATTCAGTAAGTCTGTGGTGGGGCTTGATAATTTGCATTTCTAGGAAGCTTCCAAGGGATGCTAATGCTGTCTTGCTTGGCCTACACGGAGTAGCTGCATTGGTTTAAGTCACTTGACAAAACCAGAGAGCCAGGACAAAGACAAACATTGTATTAAAATAGTTCCAAACCCAAGATAGCAGGCAATGACATCATGTTCTTAGAATGCGGTTACCAAGGAACAGAATGGAAATATTTATCCATGAACAGCAAAAACCTGTCACAAAAGCAAATGAGTCCCTCTCTAAGAAAGAAAATAGAGGGAGGAAGTTTAACATAGAACTGAGCTATGGCAAACCTGAAGCATGGCTTTTAAATGATACGTGGAGATAGAGGAGGCATTGTAATTTCTTTTTGTTGCCTGTTAGGTTTCTGAATTTTTAGATAGTCTCTGCATAGCTTTTTTTTTTCTTTGAGTTGTATTACCCTTTTGATGATTAGGTTTCTCTGAAAAAGTCCCCATAGGCCCTTTATCAAAGATAAATAAAAATGCCAGTATATAAGCAATTGGTCTTTTTAAAGTTCAACTTATTTTTTGATTAAGGAGGAAGTAGTTAGCTACGTTATGAAATAACAGGAATACAACTTTTGGGAAAGCGGAGGACTCTGTTTATAGGAATGAATTAGAATCTCAAGTTTATACCTTAGGAATCAAGACACGGCTTAGTTGTTCAGAAAATCATGTTTTGGCTTCATACTCAACTTACACACAAAATGACGAAGGAACGTGCTACTGAGGGCTAGTGAGCTACAGAAATGGAACGTGGATGCAGATTGTCTGAGATGATGGAGAGCTACCCATAGAGAAGCAAGCTCTTGCTTTGAGCAATGATTCTCAGCAGAGAGAGGTAGAGATGGGGGTGAAGATAAGAACTGCCCTACTGTGAGAAATTGAGATTGAAAAACTCAAAGTCTGATACAACATCCTAGACAATTGTTATCAAACTTGAGCTTGAAGACCGAGAGAGGTCTCTACCCTAAAGACTGATCCAGTACATTTGAGGTGAGGCCTTACGTCTTTGAACCCTTGAGTACAATGCTGTCCTAAGGCTTATCTAAATCCAATTGCACGTTCCCATCAGTGGGACACACGTTGAGAAACTGCTTGGGATTAAGAATCCCTGTAACAGCAAATGTGCTGACAGATGGGGTACATCCCTCAGATATATGGGGGTTGAGAACTATAGCTGTGAAGGGAAAACAGAGCTTAAAAACAAAGAACTCAGTGTTAGCATTAACATTTCTTTCAACTGAGATGAAGTGAAAGTCTGGGATACTAGTCAGGCTAATCCCTGGGTATATATTCCTCACTAAGCACTTCAGGGCTGTGAAAGGCCTGGTACACTTGGTGTTGGGATTCAGCCTGGTCACCATTTAGGTAGTGCGATAGGAAAGAGTGAAGAGGGGACTTTAGCTCTTGGGAAGGTATCAGTACTTAGGTGAAGTTCCTTAGATGAGTGTTCCAGTTAATCTACCTAATATGATTACTTTTTTATTTTTATTTTTTTAAAGTCTGAACTAAGCACAAAGCAATTTATATTGCTTTCCTTCATCTATAGCATAGATAGAATGTTATAAAATGGGTATTGATAAAACACACATTATGCAGAATATTAAAGATTTGGGGCACCTGAGTGGCTCAGTCAGTTAAGCTTCTGACTTTTGATCTCAACTCAGGTCTTGATCTCAGGGTTAGGAGTTCAAGCCCTGTGTTGGGTACCACATGGGGGCATGAAGCCTACTAAAAAAAAATTTTTTTTAAAGACTTTAAGATGCATTTGGAACACCTGGGTGGCTCAGTTGGTTAAGCATCTGCCTTTGGTCATTATCTCGGGATCATGGAATCAAGCTCCGCATCAGGCCTGCTCCTCAGGGAGCCCACTTCTCCTTCTCCCTCTCCCTGCCATCCCCCTGCCTGTGCTCTTGCTCTCATGCTCTCTCTGTCCAATAAATAAAATCTTTAAAAAAGAAAAAAAGTATTTAAGATGCATTTAAAAAATTTTAACAGAGGGCGCCTAGGTGGCTCAGTGGGTTAAAGCCTCTGCCTTCTGCTCAGGTCATGATCTCAGGGTCCTGGGATCGAGCCCCGCATCGGACTCTCTACTCAGCAAGGAGCCTGCTTCCCCCTCTCTCTCTCTGCCTGTCTCTCTGCCTACTTGTGATCTCTCTCTCTCTGTGTCTTTCTCTCTCTGTCAAATAAATAAATAAATAATCTTTAAAAAATTTTTTAACAGAAATGTCCAAAAAGTCAAGGTGGTACAGCAGCATCTTCTGGGAATGACCTGCACACAGGGACTCAGTATGTCATGCAGGGAAATGCCCCACATGGGTGGCAAAATACCTGATGGGAAAGTCCAACCACCCTGGTGTCCTGTGCCTTCTCTGTCTTAGTCTATTACCAAAAATATGTGGAAGAGGCAAGGATAAATGACACACTGAGGTTCTGTGTGCAGGGGGTAAAGCAGCCTGGAACAGAGATTCTGGACTGTAAACAGCATGAAAGGCACTAATCTCTTGTGGTTGGGAGAATGGAAAGCAAAAATATGTCCTTCACACATACCATCTTGTGTCATCCTGCTAGCCTGGAATCCAGTACTGGTCTCTTCCAAAACACCAGCAAAGGACAGTTTCAAGAACTCTTCTCATCTGAAGGTAATTGTTAGAAAGGAATCGACACAGTTAAAAAAAAAAAAAAAAAAGATAATAAAAGGAAAAAAGGAAACACAAATGGAAGACAGAGATCTCTCATCAGAAAAAAGTCACCCCAAACATAAAAATTTAAAACAATTCCACCTCACATACTCTAAATCTTTTAATAAGTTAATGGAACTTGGTTGCTAGTTGCCACTTATAAAACAAGTGCCTGGGTGGCTCAGTTGGTTAAGCGTCTACCTTCAGCCCAAGTCATGATTCTAGGGTCCTGGTATCGAGTTCCACATAGGGCTCCCTGCTCAGCAGGGAGCCTGCTTCTCCCTCTGCCTGCTACTCCCCTGACAAACAAATGAAATCTTAAAAAAAAAAAAATCTAAAACAAGTGGCCAAAGTTAAAAAAAAATGAGATCTGTCCAAAATGAGATAACACATTGAAGAGCAAAATAAAAGGAGGGTGTCTTGACTATGTTACCTTATAACAAAACATCCCAAATCTCTGAGGCTTAAAACCACAATAATATAATGCTTTCATGAATCTGCAGTTTTGGCTGGATTCAACAGAGATAGCTCATCTCGTCTCTATGAGGCATCAACACAGGCACTCCAACTGGACTGGAGAATCCACTTCCAAGGGGCTTGCTCACTCACATGGCTGACAAGTTGGTACTAACTTGTGGCTGAAAACTAAGCCAGGGCTTTTGGCTGCATGGGTCTCTCAACAGGGTTCCTTGGACCTATAGGCCACAGGCGTCCACAACATGGTAGCCATGTTCTAAAACCAAGTAATTGAGAGTCAGAAAGTGGGAGCTCTTGTTCTCTTAAGGCTGGGCCCAGACACTTGCAGTGTTCCTTCTTCATCTTCTATTGGTCAAAATTCAGCTGACCCTTGGACAACAGGGGTTTGAAACACATGGGTCCACTAACATGTAGATTTCTGACAGTGTAGTATTGTAAATGTATTTTCTCTTAAGATTTTTTAAGTATTTTATTTTCTTTAGCTTACTTTATCATAAGAATACAGGATATAGTACATATAACATATATGTGTTAATTGTTTATGTTATTGGTGAGAATTCTGGTCAACAGTAGGCTGTTAGTTTAAGTTCTGGGGAGTCAGTAGTTACATGTGAATCTTCTATTGCATGGGAGGATGGCGTCCCTAACCCCCATGTTATTCAAAGGTCAGCTGTAGTTACAGAGCTCAACCAGATTCAAGATTAAGAGAATGAGACCTATACCTCTTAGCAGGAGGGATGTCAAAGACATTGTGGCTATCTTTAATATGCCACCAATGGCGTACTGGAATCAGAAAAAAAGAGAGTCTGAAAAATTGGGAAAGACTGTGGAGGACAAAACTGAGAAAGAGGAGTGTATTAAACAAAAGTGAACAGTTAATAAGGATTAGAGAGAAAATTATAGATACGGGGTATGTATATAGGCATAGTTAGTGACTCTAAAGAGAATGGAAAAATCTTAAAATATAATTCAAAGGGATTTTCATATCTGGCAGTAGTCCTAAAGAGAAATCCTGAATACATTTCAATTATTTTTAAAAATAATTTTATTTATTTATTTGACAGAGAGAGAGCGCATGCACAGGCAGGGGGAACAGCAGGCAGAGGGAGAAACAGGCTACCCCACTGAGCAAGGAATCCAAATCCCCGAATCCAAGGAATCCCTGAAGCAGGATTTGATCCCGGGACCCTGCCTGAAGGCAGACACTTAACCAACTGAGCCACCCAGGCGCCCTACATTTCAATTATTAAAATAATAAAATATTTTCCATGCAGTATGTGCCCTCCTCAATACCCACCACCAGGCTCACCCAACCCCTTACTCCCTCCCCTCCAAAACCCTCAGTTTGTTGCTCAGAGTCCACAGTCTCTCATGGTTCATCGCCCCCTCTGATTTCCCCCCATTCACCCTTCCCTTCCTTCTCACAATGCCCTCCATGTTTTTCCTTATGTTCCACAAGTAAGTGGGACCGTAAGATAATTCACTCTCTCCGCTTGACTTATTTCACTCCGCATAACCTCTTCCAGTTCTGTCCATGTTGATACAAAAGTTGGGTATTCATCCTTTCTGATGGAGGCACAATATTCCGTTGTATATATGTACCATATCTTCTTTATCAATTCATCTGTTGAAGGGCATTTTGGTTCTTTCCACAGTTTGGCGATTGTGGACATTGCTGCTATGCACATTGGGGTACATGTGGCCCTTCTTTGTACTGCATCTGCTTCTTTGGGGTAAATACCCAGTAGTGCAATTGCAGGGTGGTAGGGTAGCTCTATTTTTAATTTCTTGAGGCATCTCCACACTGTTTTCCAAAGTGACTGCACCAACTTGCATTCCCACCAACAGTGTAAGAGGGGAAACTAGAGAAACAGTAGAACGCATCAATGAATCCAGAAGTTGGTTTTTTGAAAGAATCAATTAGATCAATAAGCCACTGTCCAAACTCATCCAGAAGAAAAGAGAGAGGACCCTAATTAACAAAATTATGAATGAAAGGGGAAAGATCACGACTAATCCAAAAGAAATAGAAACAATCATCAAAAATTATTATCAGCAGCTATATGCCAATAAGTTAAACAGCCTAGAAGAAATGGATGCATTCCTGGAAACCCATAATCTTACAAGACTGAAACAGGAAGAAATTGACAACCTGAATAGACCACTATCTAGTAATGAGATTGAAGCAGTGATCAAAAACCTCCCAAAAACCGAGTCC
>CM052811.1:70197179-70430167 GCA_028533885.1 Nasua narica
ACATTCAAGGAAGAAATAATACCTATTCTCCTGAAACTGTTTCAAAAAATAGAAACAGAAGGAAAACTTCCAGACTCTTTCTATGAAGCCAGCATTACCCTGATCCCCAAACCAGGTAAAGACCCCATCAAAAACGAGAATTTCAGACCAATAACCCAGAGGAATATGGATGCCAAGATTCTCAACAAGATCCTAGCTAATAGGATCCAACAGCACATTAAAAAGATGATTTATCACGGGGCGCCTGGGTGGCTCAGTGAGTTAAAGCCTCTGCCTTCAGCTCAGGTCATGATCTCAGGGTCCTGGGATCGAGCCCCGCATCAGGCTCTCTGCTCAGCAGGGAGCCTGCTTTCCCCTCTCTCTCTCTGCCTGCCTCTCTGCCTACTTGTGATCTTTCTCTCTCTCTCTCTCTCTGTCAAATAAATAAATAAATAAATAAATAAATAAATAAATAAATAAATAAATAAAATTATTTTTTAAAAAAGATTATTCATGATCAGGTGGGATTTATCCCTGGGATGCAAGGGTGGTTCAACATTCACAAATCAATCAGTGTGATAGAACAAATCAATAAGAGAAGAGAGAGGAACCACATGGTCCTCTCAATTGATGTGGTCATCTTTAATTTATTTAGGTGATGTTTTATAGTTTTTAGTGTACAGGTATTTCATTTCCTTGATTAAGTGTATTCCTAGGTATCTTATTCTTTGAGTACTTTTCTAAACTGAATTGTTTTCTTAACTTCCTTTTCTGATTATTCTTTGCTAGTCTGTTGTCAGCACATTGCTGATTTTTGTGTGTTCATTTTATATACTGCAACTTTGCTAAATTTGTTTATTAGTTCTAATAGTATTTTTTTTTTGGCTTGTTTGTGTATTCTTTGGGATTTTCCATTTATAGGATCATGTCATCTATAAATAGAGATAGATGGATTCTTCCTTCCCAATCTGGATGCCTTTCAGCTTTTTCTTACCTAACTATTCTTGGCAAGAACTACTAGGACAATGTTGAAAAACAGTGGTGAAAGCATGCATCCCTGTCTTGTTTCTAATCTTAGGGGGAAAATTGTCAGTGTTTGACCATTGAGTAGGAAATTGGCTTTGATATTTTATATAAATCATCACGAGGAAGTTCTTTCTTATCCCCAGTGTTCTGAGTGTTGTTATCATGCAAGGGCATTAGATATTTTCAAAAGCTTTTTTTCTGCACCAACTGAGATGACCATTTGGGTACTTTTTTCTATTACATTGATTTTTTTTTTTTTTTTTAATGTTGAACCATCCTTGCATTCTGAAATAAATCCCATTTGGTCATGGTGCAAAATCCTTTTAGTAAGCTGTTGGATTGCTGTGCTAGTACTTTGTAAAGGACTATGCATCTATACTTAGAAGTGACTTTGGTTTCTTGTGCTTTAGTGTCTGTCTGGCTTTGTATCAGGGTAATATGGTCTTATAGAATACATTAGAGAATACATTCCTCCTTTTCTATTTTTTGGGAGTGTTTTCGAGAGATTAGTGTTAATTCTTCTTTAAATGTTTGGTAGAATTTGACTGGTGAAGCTATATGGTCCTGGATTTTTTTGTTATTGTTGAAAGATTTTTTTTTTTTTTTTTTTTTTTACTAATCTCTCTCTTTTTTAAAGTGGACTAATTCAATCTCTTTACTCAATATAGGTCTCTTTAGATTTTCTAGACCTTCCTGAGTCAGTTTTGTTAAGTTGTGTATTTTCTAGGAATTTGTTTATTTCATCTGGGTTATCTAGATTGTTGGTATATAATTGCATAATATTCTCTTATATTTCTTTTTAATTTCAGTAGTAATGTCCTTGTGTTCATTTCTGATATTTATTTACATCTTTTCTCTCTTTCTTTATTGGTCTAGCTGTCAATTTGCCAATTTTGTTGATCTTCTCAAAGAACCACTTTTGGTTTCATTAATTCTCTTTATCAATTTCCATTTCATTTATCTCTGCTTTAATCTTTAGTATCTCCTTCTGCTAGATTTGTTTCATTTGCTTTTCCTTTATGACTTCATTAAGATGTAATGCTTGCTTATTAATTTGAGACATTCCCTCTTTTTAAAAAATAGAAATAATTATTTTATTTATTTTAGAGAGAGGTGGGGGGGGGCAAAGGGAGAGGGAGAGAGAGTCTTAAGCAGACTCTGTGCTGAGCATGGAGCCTGATGTGGGGCTCGATCTCAAGACGTTGAGATCACAACCTGAGCCAAAACCAAGAGTCAGTTGCTTAACCAACTGTACCACCCAGGCACCCCCAAAATAGACATTATTTTTTAAGATTTGAGAGACAGAGAGTGCACACATGTAGAAGCAGTGGAAAGGGAGAGAATAAGCAGACACCCCGCTGAGTGCAGAGCCCTACTTGGGGCTTGATTCCACGACCCTGAGATCATGACCTGAGCCCAAGTTGGATGCTCAACTGACTGAGCCATCCAGGCATCAGAGAAATTATCTTTAGAGTAGTTTTAGGTATATGGGAAAATTGAGTGGAGGGTACAGAGATTTCCCACATATTCCATGTTCTCATTTATGCACAACCTCCCCCATTACCAACATTCCCTACCAGAGCAGTACATTTATTACAACTGATGACCTACAATGACATAACATTACTACCCAAAGTCCATAATTTATATTAGGATTCATTCTTGGTGTTGACTTTTCTATGCATTTGGACAAATATACAATGACATGTGTTCATTATTATAATATCATACAGAGTAGTTTTACTGCCCTAAAAATGCTCTGTGCTGTACCTTTTCATGCCTCCCTCCCCTTTAACCCCTGGTAACCAGTCTTTTTATTGTCTCCATCACGTTGTTTTTTCCAGAATGTCCTGTAGTTGAAACCATACAGTATATAGCCTTTTAAGATTAGTTTCTTTCACTTTGTAATATGCATTTAAATTTCCTTCACGTTTTCTTTATTGCTTAGTAGCCCATTTCTTTGTGCCACTGAATAATACTCATCTGGATGTACCACAGTTTTTATTCATTCTATTACTGACGGATATCCATGGCTTCTCCTAAGTTTTAGCAATTATGAATAGAGCTGCTATAAATATTCATGTGCAAGTTTTTATACAGAAATAAGTTTTCAACTCCTTTTGTTAAATACCAAAAAGTGTAATTTCTAGATTGTATTGGTAAGAGGATGTTTAGTTTTGTAAAAAATTGCCAAACTGTCTCCCAAGATGGCTGTACCACTTTGCATTCTTACCAGCAACAACTGTGCATTCCTGTTGCTCCACACCCTTACCAGCATTTGGTGTTGTGTTTTGGATTTTGGCCATTCTAATAAGTATATAGTGGTATATCACTCTTTTAATTTGCATTTCCCTGATGACATTTGATGAGGAACATCTTTTCAGGTGCTTATTTATCATCTGTGTATCTTTTTTGGTGAGGTGTCCATTTAGCTCTTTGGCCCATCTTTTAATTGGGTTGTTTCCTTATTGCTGAGTTTTAAAAGTCTTTGTGGATTTTGGACAATGGTCCTTTATCAGATGTGTCTTTTTCAAAATATTTTCTCCCAGTTTCTGATTTGTCTCCTTGTTCTCTTGACACTTGTTTTCACAGAGCAGAAACTTTTAGTTGTAGTGAATTCCAGCTTATCAAATATTTCATTCATGGAGTGTGCCTTTGGAGGTGTATCTAAAAAGTCATCACCATACCCAAGGTCATGTGATTTTCTCTTGTGTTATCCTCTAGAAGTTTTAAAGTTTTGTGTTTTGTGTTTAGTTCTGTGATCTATTTTGAGTTAATTTTTGTGAAGTGTGTTGTCTGGTCTGGATTTTTTTTTTTTTTTTGTACATGTGGATGTCCAGTGGTTCCAGTACCATTTGTTAAAGAACCCTATCTTTGCTCCATTGTATTCCCTTTGCTCCTTTGTTGAGATCAGTGGGCTATAATTATGTGGGTCTGTTTCTGGGCTCTTCATTCTGTTCCATTGATCTATTTGTCTATTCCTTAACCAACAGTACGCTATCTTAATTACCGCAGCTCTATTGTAGGTCTTGAAGTTAGTGTCATTCTTCCAACTTAGTAAAGCACAACTTTAGACCTTTAATAATGTGGTAGGGTATAGGGGGAAGGAAAATGTTTTGTTCTATGGTTATTTCTCTACCTTTTATTGAACCTATATATATATATACATATATATATATATTAAGATTTATTTATTTACTTGAGAGAGAGAGAGAGAACACAAGCAGGGGGGAGCGGCAGAGGCAGAGGGAGAAGCAGACTCCCTGCTGAGCAGGGAGCCTGATGTGGGGCTCAATCCCAGGACCCCAAGATCATGACCCAAGCCGAAGACAGACACTTAACCAACTAAGCCACCTAGGGGCCCATGCCTATATTTCTAGATCGTGAATGAACTTCACGCATGCTTCCCCCTCTCTGGGGTGGGACAAGATGGCAAGAGGGGGCTGGAGTTGGGGATATCCTTTCCCCAGGGCCATTATGCTCTGATAAAAGCCCAGCAGGTTAGGCTTTGGTAATAATTTTTCCTGAGGGCAAACCTGGTTAAGAACAGAATGCTCTGGCATACTTCAGAATGGTTCCTTTTCCCCTCTTCCTGTCAGAATCATGAGGGGATTGTTTTCTGATATTAACTTTGAGAATCGGATAGAGACCCAGGGAAAGCTTAAAAATGCTTGGGTTCTCTCTACCTCCATGAGTGGGTCCCCTTGGAGTTTTTAACTCTCAGAGCTGTCTACGTGCCTCAAGAAATTTCCCAGTTATAGTTCAGGTTTCTCTACCCTGGCACTGGTTCTCAAAGAAATTGCTGCTCTGGTAAGATGTGATTCTCTATATTGACTGTTGATCTGTCTAATTTGGGGGGCACTGGTTTGACCTAACTTCTCATAGATACAGTGTTGTTAATTTTTTTCAGTCTGTTTAGCTTTTGACATGTTAGAATAAAATGGTGACTTCCAAGGTTCTTACATGTTAGCCTGGAATCTGGAAGTATCCCTCTTTTTAAAATGTGTTTACTGCTATAAATTTTCCATCGACCTCTGCTTTCATTGCCTTTCACACAGTTTGGTGTGTTGTTTTTTTTCCCTTCATCTCCAAATATTTTCAGTTTTCCCTTGTGATTTCCTCTTTGTCCTCTGATTTTGTTGTTTAATTTCTTCATATTTGTAAATTTCCCAATTTCCCTTTTGTTATTGATTTCTAGCCTCGTTTGGGGACAGAAGATAATTGGTATAACTTGAGTCTTTTTAAATTTATTGAAAATTGTTTTATAGCCTAAAATATGGACTATCCTGGAGAATGTTTTGTGTGCATTTGAGAAGAATGTATTCTGCTCTTGTGTGGTGTGTCCCATAGGTGTTTGTTAGGGATAGTTACTTTATAGTATTGTTAAAATCCTCGATTTCTTTTATAATTGTTTTATCCATTATTAAAGTCTCCAAATGTAATAGAAATTTCCATTTCTCTACTTCTGTCAAAGTTTGCTTCATTATTTTGGAGTTCTATTGTTGGGGACATATATTTATAATTGTTCTTGATGAACTAATTCTTAAAGATCATATGCTCTTTTTTCTCTCGTAACAGTTTTTGACTCATGTCTACATTGTCTAATTTAGCGTAAGCACCTCAGTTCTTTTTTGGTTACTATTTGCATGGAATATCTTTTTCATGTTTCCACCTTCAATCCGTTTTTTGTTTTGTTTTTAAGATTTTATTTATTTATATGACAGAGAGTGTACACAAGCAGGGGGAATGGCAGGCAGAGGGAGAAATAGGCTCCCCGCTGAGCAGGGAGTCTGATGCAGGACTCAATCGCAGGACCTTGGGATCAATCATGACCTGAGCTGAAGGCAGATGCTTAACCGACTGAGTCATCCAGGCGCCCTTCAACCGGTTTTTGTCTTTGAATCAAAAGTAAATCTGTCATACACAGCATATAATTTGATCATGGGTTTTTGTTCATTTTGTTTGATTTTATCCATATTCCCATTCTCTGCTTTTGTCTGGAGAGTTTATTCCACTGATAAGAAAGAACTTACTTCATCATTATGCTTTATTTTTTTTTTGGAAGCCTTATATATTTTTTGTTCTTCATTTCCTCCTTTATTGCACTTTTTTGTGTTTACTTGATTTTTTTTTTGGTAGTGTACATTTTGATTTCCTTCTTATTTCTTTTTGTGTGTTTAAAATTTTTTTCTTTAATTGTTATCATGGGGATTATAAAAAAAGCTCTAAATATATAACAATCTAGTTGGAATTGGTAACAACTTAGCTTAAATATACAAAATTCAACTTCTGTACAGCTGTCTCCTATCCCCTTTATGTTATCATAAATTGTATCTTTATATATTACATTCTCACTAACATAGTTTTATAATTATTGTTTTACACATTTGTCTTAAATAATATAGAGTATTTAAAAAGAGTTACAAATCAAAACTACAACAATAATGACATTTATATTTACCTATATAGTTACCTTTAATGGAGGGTTTTTGTTTTGTTTGTTTTGGTATGAGTTGTTACCTACTATTCTTTCATTTCAATCTGAAGACTCCCTTTAGCATTTACCGTAGGGCAGGTCTGCTAGCAATGAACCTCTCCTCCCAGCTTTTATCTGCTAGTGTCTCAATTTCTCCCTCACTTTTTAAGTTGTGCCAAATATAAACTTCCTTGTTGATATTTTTTGTCAGTACTTTAGAAATGTCACTCCACTCTTTCCTTTTCTCCATGTTTTATGAGAAATTTGTTGTTAACATTATTGAGGATTCCTTAGTTGGTTCTCTGACTGCTTTCAAGGTTCTGTCTTTGTCCTTGGTTGTCGACAATTTGATTATAATGGGCTTAGTGTAGATCTCTTGGTATTTATCCTTCTTGAAGGTGCTGGGCTTCTTAGATGTATAAATTTGTGTCTTTTATCAAATTTAGGACATTTTTAGCCACTGTTTCTTTAAATGTCCTATCTATCCTTCTTTCGGATTCTCATTATGCATATCTCAGTAGAGTTGAACTAGGTGGCACAGGTGTCTTAGGCTCTGTTCATTTTTCTTCATTGTTTTTTGTTACTCAGACTTCATAATAGAAATTGATTCATCTTTACATCTACCAGTTCTTCTGCTTCCTAAAATCTACAATGGAAACTCTCTGGTGAGTTTTTCATTTTAGTTATTGTACTTTTCAGCTCTAGAATTTCTTCACAGTGAGTAAGGGACACGTGGGGCTAGGTGGGGAGAGATAGATGGGGGGCTCTGTGATCAGGCTCAATGAAATCCCCAAAATGTGGAGGGGTGGGAAAACCAGAGGTAAGGGAACCAGACTGCCCTGCCCTAGGGGTGGGACCTAGGTCCACTAGGTGGTCTGTGTCATTTTTATGGTAATCACCTGTGACCAACAAAGAATACAAGAAATACAACAAAGAATAACCAGACCCTAAAAAGGAAGCAAGCCATTGAAGGTGTTATCAATAGTCCTTGCTCAGTGGTGATACTGATAGAGATGTTGAAAGGATTTAAGTTCCCCCGTTAGCTTTCTATAAAAGACCAACAATAAAGGCCCTCATTGGCAACTCTGTTGGACCTCTCTCACTTTTGAGAGATTTTTCTGTATCTTCACTTAATAAACTTCTATGGCTTTACTCACTCTTTGTTGTCCGCGAGTTTCATTCTTTGACTTAATGAGACAAGAACCTAGCTCTCCTGCTTTAATAGTTCCTTTTTACAATTTTTACCTATTTATTGATATTGTTTATACATTGTTCTGGCTTTCTATAGCTTTTTGTCCATGTTTTCCATAAAAGTGTTTTAATATATTTAGAACAGTTGATTTAAAGTTTGTCTAGCTAGTCCAATGTGTGTGCTACCTCATGGAGAGTTTCTGTTAATTTCTCCTGTGAATGGGCCTGTCAAACTTTGTTTACATGCTGCATAATTTTTTTTGTTGAAAACTGGACATTTTTAATATTATGATGTGTTGGGAAAGCAGGTTATTCAGCCTCCCCACAGCTTCTTATTTATTCATTTATTTATTTATTTATTTATTTATTTATTTATTTATTTATTTATTGCATGCTGTTGGTGTAGCTGTTCAGTGACTTTTCTGAACAATTTTTGTAAAACTCTATATTTTTTGGTCACTTGTGCTTTGGAGTTTCTGTACCTTTAGCTTGTGTTCAGCTTTTTACAGAAATTTCCTTGAACACCAAAAGGGCGAGAGGGAGGAGGGAAAAAGGCAGATTAAAAGCCCCTGTCATTCAGTACTGGGATACCTGGGTTAGAATATCTACACCTCTGCCTTTGCCTTCATTTCTTGCTTTTACTGAGCACAGAGTTCAGCCTAAAGTGGAAGCTCAGAGTCCTCTCTGGTCTTTTCAGACCATGCATCCTACCTTGGATATTCATAAAACTTTTGAAATTCCTCAGTGTAAAAATGCAGCTTTGAATGCCCTAATATTTCCGAAGAAACTCTCTCCCTAGTCTTTCTTCACCAGCTTTGGTGCTCAGTTGTATTCTTCAAAAATAGTCTTTTGCCCAAGTGGCTGCGCGTTGCTCATTTACCTTAAAAAGTTTGTGAGGAATGCCTGCTGCTTTTCTTCCTGGAGTTCTGAGTTAGGCAAAATGGAAATGAATTCCCTGTGTCAGCCCTTCAAGTAGTGCCCATACAGGTAAGAACAAACAAGTTCTTTGCAAATAAGGTCTATTCTGCTCTCTTCAGCATCGGGGAGCAGGATCCCCCATTGGGAATGCAGGCTACTATCTTCATGACCACCACACATTCAGGAAGGGGGTGGGACAAAGGCAAATAAAAATGGCAGAAAGATTTCCTACTGTCTTAAATTTTTTTCTTGATTCAGCATTTCCTTGGTTGTTAACTTTTGACTGTTTTCCATAATTTTGAAAAGTTGCGAGTTTATGCTTGATATCTTTCCAATTGGGTGTGGGAGGGGTGGGGGTGGAGAATGTACCCTTGGAACTGTCTACTCTACAATTTTTGCTGATCAGAATCGGATTTAGTTTGAAGGGCAAATATATTACAATTCCCAAAAGCCTTATACTTGAAATTCTCAAATCATTTCCTGGTGTCTGAAGCTTGTTGTTCAGTAGATAACTCATTACAATATTCTCTAATTTCTTGCATAATCATAATTTTATGTATGGTCTTATTTCTTGAAGTTTAGTTGGCTGAATATAAAAGCCTTGGTTCACATGTCCCCCTTCTAAATATATTAAATATATCACTCTGTTTCTTTTGGCATCAAGTGAGGTGCATAACATTTCAATGCTAACTCAATTTTCTTTCCCATATAAGTAACCTGGCCTTTTTGCCTGGATGACCAAAACCTTACTTTCTTCTTCTCCTTTAAAAGTCAGTAGTTTTATGAGTCAGTTTTACTAGTATTTGAGATGCCTTTCTAATATATAAGTTTGAATCTTATTATTTCAGTAGAGTTTTATTGAATTATCACTTTGGGAATGTCTTCCTATTCAATTCCTTTGGTTTTCTTCTTCCACAGCTTTTTTTTTTTTTTTTTTTAAGATTTTATTTATTTATTTGACACAGAGAGAGATCACAAGTAGGCAGAGAGGCAGGCAGAGAGGGAAGCAGGCTCCCTGCTGAGCAGAGAGCCCGATGCGGGGCTCGATCCCAGGACCTCAGGACCCATGGACCCCAGGACCCATGATCTCAGGATCATGACCTGAGCCGAAGGCAGAGGCTTTAACCCACTGAGCCACCCAGGCGCCCCTTCTTCACAGCTTCTTATTATAATTATGGTGGATCATCTTTGCCTGGCTTCCCATATTTAACATTTTTTCTAAAGAGTCCTTTAAATGTCTTCTGTTGCCTACTTCCTCCTGTTATTTTTTCTCCTTTAAGCTTCTTTTGTGAAATGTTTTTATTTTTCCTTCCTGAGTTCTACCAGCTTTTTCATATTCTCCTGTTGTTCTTGTTATTTACCTTCCCATTTGTTGCTCCTTTATAGTTTCTATTACCTTTAAATGCTTTGTTGAGATGTATACTTTAAAAGGATGAATTGTATCCAAATCAAGTTTTGGACATTTTCACCATCCTAAAAGAAACTCCATATAAACATTGGTCACTCCCATCCCAAGGCAACCCCCCCATCTTAAGCAACCACTAATATACTTTCTGTTCCTATAGATCTGAGTTTTCAGGACATTTCATAAATAAACAGGATCATACATGTAATCTTTTGTGACTGGTTCTCTAACTTAGCATGTTTTTAAGAGTCATCGATATTATAGTATACATCAGTTACCTTATTCAGTACCGTATAGGTCTCTGATCCATTTTAAATTGTATATTTTAAATCTGTATATTATGTGAGGTAGAAGTTCAACTTCATCCTTTAACCTGTAGATATTTAGTTGTCCCAATGCCATTTGTTGAAGAGATTATTCTTTCCCCCTTGAATTGTTTTGGTACCTCTGCCAAGCATCAGCTGACCACAAATTATTTCTGTACTCAATTCCATTGATTTAAATGTTTCTCTTTATGCCTGCATGTACCATAGTCTAGATTATTGTAGCTTTAAAGTTTTATCTCCTCTGCTTGTTTCAGGTTTAGTTTGTTCTCTTTTCAATATTGTAAAGGGATGGGGGGTGCCTGGGTGGCTCCGTGTGTTAAAGCCTCTGCCTTCGGCTCAGGTCATGATCTCAGGGTCCTGGGATCAAGCCCTGCATCGGGCTCTCTGCTCAGCAGGGAGCCTGCTTCCCCCGCACCCCGTCTGCCTCTGCCTACTTGTGATCTCTCTCTCTTAAATAAATAAAATCTTTAAAAAATATATTGTAAGGTGGGTTTGAGTTTTTTGTATCCTTTAAAACAGGTGCTTACTGCTATAATTTCCCTTTAATTATATTTAATTTCCCTCTAAGTACTGCTTCCATAAGTGGCATTTTAAGTGGCATTCCATAAGCTTCGGTATGTTGCATTTTAATTTTCACACAGCTCAATGGGTTTCCTAATTTTATCTTGTGATTTTTCTCTTTGACCCATTGGTCAAACTTATGGAGTGCATTAATTTTTACACATTTTTGAATTTTCCAGATTTTTGTTACTTATTTGTAATTCCATTCCATCATGACCAAAGAAGAGAACTTTCATTATTTCTTTTGCATTTATGGAGGCTTGTTTTGTGTTCTGGCATATGATCTGTCTTGGCGAATGTTTCTTGTGAGCTTCAGAATTGTGCTGTTGTTTTGTGAATGCTCTATAGATATGTTAGGTGTAGTTGGTGTATAGTGCTATTCATGTCTTCTGTTTCCTTGATTCTCTTCCTACTTTTTCTATTCATTGTTGAAAGTTGGGTCATGTCTCTATTATTGCCGAATTGTCTATTTTCCTGTGAATTCAGTCAAGTTTTGCTTCAGAATTCTGACAGCAAAATACAGAATTATCAAGAATTTATGGGCTGTGTTGTGAGGTGCAGAGATGTTTATACTTGTTCATATTCTTTTTTTTAAGATTTTATTTATTTATTTGACAGAGAGAGAGATCACAAGTAGGCAGAGGGGCAGGCAGAGGGAGAGGGGGAAGAAGGCTCCCTGCTGAGCAGAGAGCCTGACGCGGGGCTCCCTGAGATCATGACCTGAGCCAAGGGGAGAGGCTTTAACCCACTGAGCCACCCAGGTGCCCCTTGTTAATAGATTCTTGATGGATTCTTTTATCTCTACAAAATTAGCCTCTTTCTGGAGGAAGTTTTTATTTTCAAATCTTTGTTTAGCCACTTCAGCTCTCTGATGGTTCCTGTTTGCAATGGTATTTTCATTGTATTTTTACTTTTGAATCCAAAGTGTGTCTACTGGGGACAGCATATAGTTGGATCTTGTTTTTGTAATCCAGTCTTGACAATATTTAATCCACTTACATGTAATGTTGCTATTTATATGGTTGAATTTATGTACTTTTTGATTTTTGTATATGTCATATACCTTTTTTCCTGATTTCTTTTTCAACTTTTTTTTTTTTTAATATTTTAGGTAGGCTCCACACCCAGTGTGGAGCCCCAACACAGGGCTTGAACTCACGACCCTGAAATCAACCCCTGAGCTGAGATCAACAGTTGGATGCCTAACTGACTCAGTATTTTCTAGTGTATTATTTTGATTCCTTTTAGTAAGCTTTTTTTTTTTTTTTTTGGTATTTTCTTTATACTTTCTCAGTGGTTACTCTAGGCCTTTACAAGTTTATACTTTGTTAGAATCTACTTTAGCTTTATAGTAATTTAATTCCAGTGAAATATAGAAATGTTACTCCTATAAAGCTTTTTTTTTTTGGTTATATATGTTGCATCTTTATATGTTAAAAATGGACCAATACATTGTAATAATTTTCATAATTTTGTGTTTCAAAAGAGTTGAAAGAACAAGTATGTATAGTTTTTTGTCTTTTTTTAGTTATAAAATTTAATTGTAAAGATCAAGCAGTGGTTACTGGTCAAACCAATCCACATTAAAACCTGTGAAATATGCAGACACTAGTTCTTAAAGGTGACAAATACCAATCAGATTCTTATAATACTGTTCAGGGTCTAAATGTGATTCTGGACATTATTCAACCCATAAGGCTAACTGAATGATAATACAATCATCAATAATTAAATGAAAGGCATAATTTTCCAAATCACTTTTTGTTAAAGCCAGAATAAATTCTGGCTTTTTAAGTCTAAATATACAAAAAACTCAAAGCAATCTGTTTTTCTACCTGAGATCAAAACAAGTTTCTTATATCCTATCTCAACATGATTCTTGACATTGAGGTAAATCTGAGTTCACATAATATACTTTGTCAAACTTTTCCAAAAAAACTTAAGCCCTGCTTTAGAAATTCTCATGTTACACATACATATGTACAAGGTTAATAGGCATGTTATGGGACCATGATACTACTAATAATGTGAAAATAAAAAATCATTCATTTATACAAAGTGTTCCTGTACGATGCAGTATGAAATGGGATCACTGTCTGTGTACATACACAAATCACCAAATGTTCAGAAACTAACCCCACTTTAAGAAAAGTAGTTCTATTTTTCTGGGGCAGAGGTTGCCAAGTGGTGATGTATAACAAAAATATTGTATAACAGCTCTGAAACCAAGTATTAGCCTAAATTGGCAATAACTGCAACTTAAATTAAAAATTAAACCCAATTAGATCTTTACTGTGGCTATGCAACTTTTGCTTTGGGGTCTACTGGTTTCACTGAGGTAACAACCTCTTATCTCTTGCCTCTCTCTCCTCCTTGCACTCCCCCTGCCTCCAGCTTCCTTCTTTATGGCTGTCTTTGGCGATGCTTCCAAATCTTAAAAGCAAAGGAACTTGCTAGAGAAAATAGGAGGATGAAAAATAACACAATATATGATGTACAAAAACCAATCTAGGACTATGAACCGAGAAAAAAGTACTAGAAGGCTGAGCAGTAGTGTACCCTCAAGAGAAAGCGAACATAAAAAAAATAGGTCTGTACTCCTGGCCCTTCTTGCACATTATCTCCTGATTGAGAAGAGCATGGAACCAAAATGTCAAACTCTGAAAAGGTGATGACTTTGAAGGAGGAGCTAGAGAAGTGAATACATGATAAAGAAGTACAGCAGCAGCTTTAATTGTCAATGAGTTTCTGTGCTCTGGCATTGGCAACATCAGTATGCTCTTAGTTGGTGTCAGCCTTTTCTGTGATCCGGTCTATTTGTTGATTTTGGGACTCAATCTCATTGCTCATGTCCAGGGCCATGTTTTTAGGATACCGCCCACTTGAGTCAGGTTCTCTTCCACCTCATCTTCTCTTGTGTCACTGGTTATAAGTTTAATGTATCCACTGCTAGCTGCTCCAGTGGTTGGTGGAGGCTGACCGTTTGTCACTCCTCCATTGCTAGGAGAGTTGTCTCCACCATCTCCCCATGTTGCCTCGCAGACCTTACCAGACTCAAACTTCTTTGTCCTATCACATGGGCAGACGCAAAGGCCACAGCACTTGTTGGGTTCCGTTAAAATCTTCTGTGCCTCTCTCATGTCTTTATTTGGTCCAAGCCTCCTTCTACACAATTTAGTTGTTCCCTTTGTTCATCCAGTGTAGTGATAGTCTTGATTCCCGCATCCCGAGACTCAAGGGCTAAACCCAGGATTCTCCTTGTACTTTCCAAAGACTCATCAGTAACCTGGTGGGCTCTCAGCTGAATTTCGTCTGATGACAGATTACCCATGATGAATTAAAACTTTTGATAAGTACAGAAAGTGAAATGGAGATATTCAAGCAGTTCCGGCCACTCCTCTCACGCTGCAATGGCTTAGACACCCCCAGACCTGACCTGGAGCTGCATCCTCCTAGTGCCCGCTTATTTATAGTTTTTTATATTAACCTTTTTATTTACCATTTCATGTTCTCATTTCTTCCTGTGGATTCATTATTGAAATATAGCTTTGCTTCCACTACCTGCTTTATGGTGTCACAAATATACATTTCTACGTTATAGATAACACAATTATATACATATTGTTTTATAGTATTGCTTTTTAAATTAGCTGAGGGAGGAATAGGTCATTACTATGCCTTTTATAATTTCCTATATAATTATCTTCACCAGCATTTTTTTTATGGGGATTTGAATTACTGTGTGCTCTCACTTCCTTTCAACTTGAAAAACCTTCAGTATTTCTTGTAAGGTCAGTATCCTAGGAATTAATTCTTAAAATCCGAGAATGTCATTTTGCCTTCATTTCTGAAGGACAGTTTTGTTACAAGATTCTTGGTTGATGGTTCTTTTTTCCTTTCCAGCACCCTGCATGTTATCATCCCACTGCCTTCAGATCTCTGTTCTTGATAAATCAACCTTTAATGGGGTTTTCTTGTATGTAAGTGGTTTTTGTTTTCAAGATCTTTGTCTTTTCAGTATTTCAATCTGACATGTATGTTGGTGTAAACCATTCTACTTTCTGTAAGAATTTACAGATTTTCTCAGATTGTTTTTCACCAGATTTGTGATTTTTAAGCATTAAGAAATCTTCAAACAATTTTTCTGCTTTTTTTTTTTTTCCTTTGGAAATTCCCATTACACTTATGTTGGTGATTCATATTTCTTCAAGTTATTTTTCATTCCCTTTTCTCCTGCTCTTCAGATTATTATCTGCCTTATTTAGTTCTTTTAAAATAACTTCCTTTGTTCTCTATTTGATGAAATATTATTATACCTTTACCTCAGCATGGTTTTAGTTTTTAAAAAAATACATTTATAGAGCTGCTTGTAAGGTTTTTGTGCTTCCAACATCTGTGTCCACTCAGAGGCAGCTTTCTTTTTACTATTTTGACATCCCCTTGTTTTGGGGACACACTTTACTTTGTTCCTCCACAAATCTTGGAACTTTCTGTTGAAAACTGGGCAGTTTAGATAATATAGCAGCTCTGGAGACTCACCCTCTTCTCTTCCCAGGGCTTTTTAGTGACTCAGCTGGACTCTTTAAGTCCATTTACCCTGCACTGTACGGCCTCCGATGCTCCTCTGCAGAGGGCACAGCCTGAGGATGCGCAGTCACCCTGGACTCCTCCCGCCAACCCCAAGGACAGCTTTAGTAGGGCTTTTATGGTTCCTTTCTCTAAGGTTCTAGTTTGTCCGCCTCCACCGTTATCACACTGTAATTAACATCCACTAATTGTCACCTATTATTTTGGACAATGCACTGGGGCACAAATGGCTACACAGTTTGATCCAATTAAATTCAGGCCCTTATAGTCTCTTTGAGGCTTGTTCTAGACCTAGGACTACTCTTAGCTGCCTTCCATTCTCTGTTAGACTTATCACGGGTTTTCCCTTTTGCCTGTTGCTATCATGGAGTTATCAGTCTTCTCTTGTCTGCTCTACCCCCACTCCAAATATCCTTTATCTATGGCAGCACCCTTATACTTGAACTTAGAGGATGCTATGGAAGCTCTTTTTACAGTTTGCTACTGCCTCAGAGTTGGGGATGGGGAGAGTAGCCTGCTTTTCTAGGAGTGATATCTGTGGTCTATAAATAGAGCAGTGGGTGACAGCTCCTGGTCGTGTCTCCCTTTCCTTGCTTGGAACCTCCACTCATAAGCTGGGGCAATAGTGATTAGAAAATAGTATTCTTGGTCTGCCATTCCTGGGGTAGATCTTCAGTGCTCTAAGTGGGGATTGGGTGGAGGGAGAAAGGTCCAGACCTCTTTGCTACCGTTACCTGAAATAGAGCTTCTGTGACAAAAGAACTTGCCGGGAGAGGGTGGGTAGAATGAGAAATGCTAGCAGTCTTCTCATCCTAGGGAGAAATTATAGGCTGAAACTGGGAGCTAGGGAGAGAAATGATGTGGGTCATGGCTCAAATGCAAAGGGAGTCACTACTCTTACCAAACTTTAGTATTTTTTTGAGTAAATGTCTGTAACAAATGTTTTTATTTGCTGTATGCTTTTATGACAATTCCCAAGACCTTAAGTAAAAAATATACATATATTTACCAGTTATGGTTGTTGTCACTAAGGAGTCTGCAGATCACGTTGCCACTCCAATTGTGCTTCCTGATTATTTTTGAGAGATAGCATGAGGGAGGGGAGGGCACAGAGGGAGAAGATCTTAAGCAGCTCCCTACTGAGTGCAGAGGACCCCAGGACCCTGAGATCATGACCTGAGCCAAAATCAAGAGTCAGACACTTAACCGACTGAGTCACCCAGGTGCCCCTTCCTGATTATTTTTTAATGCATGTCTTAAAATACAAGCAATCAGAACCCTTTAAATAGGCAGTATGCTCAAAATCTGAAAAAGCTTTCTGCTGCCATCAGTTGATTCATTATCAACACACAGCCTACAGAATAGGCAGTTCTTTAATAGTTAAATATATTCCAGAAGCAAGGAGTGCTATAATTCATTTACAAGTGAGTCTGTTACACCAGTAAATATTGTTTGACCTGTTGTATAAAGTAAATAATGCTGTGTAAGAATTATTCCTGGAATAGTTTGCTGAATTCCTATTTCCAATCCAGTGGATTAAAAACACAATTGTGAATGGTATAAAGATGTAAGAATCATATTGTGATAAAATCAATCTCAAAAATAGAGAATCTAGACCCTTGCTGGATAATTTAAGAACTCAGAAGTTTTCCTCAACTTAAACATGAGTGTCACACAGAAAATACTGAAGATATCTTTCAATGTGATGAAACTGTACAAAACTCTAGAACACGACCATTAGATGACTAACGTATCAAAACCAACGGGATTTAGAAAACACATCTAATTCTGAAGTAAGCAGAAATAAAAAGACAATTTACAAAGAATTATAACTAATTTCTAATCATCATCAGAGTCTGAATCATATTTCTTCCCTCGGATTGTTTTCTTTTCCAGCTTTGTGAAGTTTGTTCCAAATTTCTTTTGGCTCTGAAATGGTGGCTCCATTAAATTTCCACTAAAAATAAAGCAAATTTGAAAAGCATTTATTCTTTAGGATTTAGTACAGTTGGTATGCTAACCAGCGCAAAAATCTCTTTTCTTCCTAACGTATGGAATAAAGTTTTCTTTAAAATGCTGGTGTCAAGGAAGATGTATATTATTTATATTGATGGTTAAGAGTTTTAAACCCTATTTTGTATTACTAAATGTTTTTGATCAGTGTTTTCTCTTTTCATTAATTACTAACATATCACAAGATGTACCAACAGAATTTCTACTGAAAAGCACAGAAGGAAATGAAAATTTTTCCACCTGTTTTAGAGATGCTGAACTTGGATTAAATCCTTTTCACTATAAGAATGACACAGGAAAACGATCTATTTTTACAGCTTGTGATGGCCGGTATGATACTGTATCACATTTTTTAATGTTTAGACAAACATCAATAAAACTCATGGAATCCATTATCATTAACCTGGAATTGGTATGAAATTTTTCAATCATACTTGAGAAATAATTGAGACATTTTCTTCTTTCAAAAATACCTAGGAAGATTCCTGGCACTTGGATTCTGGTTGTGAAATATCACTTGCCACGGAGAGGAACCACAGTGCCTTGAGGAAAGAGTTAATTCTAGGGAGAGTCCCTCTAAGACTTCTTATTTGCACCAGAAAGAAAATGCTGGAAGAACTGCAGGGACATGTAAAAAGGAAATAGAAGCCTGAATGACAGGGGCTCTCACTGGGAAAATCTGGGACAATTTGGGCTTCAAAATAAATAATATTAGTAACCAGCTATAACCTACTGGATAAAATAAGCTACTGCCCATTCTAATATGAAGGAATGAAAAAGTAAATTAGTGAGGGATATGGAAAAGTTCTTCTTAAATCACTATTTGGCTTGGTAGACAACCTGTTACCCAGTGCTCAGGGATCCACCACCAGAAATGAGACAAAAAACATTCTATACCTCCTGCTGTGCTATGCCAAGAAGAATCCAATGTCATTTCTATCATCTACCTCTGAGAAAATGCATAGTCCAAACCTAATCTTGAAACATTAGACAAACCTAAACTGAGGGATGCTCTACGAAATAAGTAACTTGTATTCTTCAAAAATGTCCAGGTGTTGAAAAATAAGACAAGTTGTGATAGATTAATGTGAACTAAAAATACATTGAAACCACATGAAACATTTTAGTATGTAGGACATTATTGGGACAGTGGCAGAATTTGAATAAAGTCTCTAAATTACATAACACTTCCTGTCTTAATAATTGCACTAAAGTTACATAAGAAAAAGCCCTCAATGTTGGAAAATACACAAGGAAATATTTTGGAGTAAAGAGACAATACATCTTCAGCTTCAACTCAAATGGTTTTGAAAAAAAATGTTTATGTATTCAGAAAAAAATGATAAAGCAAATGTAAAATGTTTAAAATTGAGAGACATGGGCAAAAGATAAATGAGAATTCTTTGTACTAGTTTCCAACTTGTTTGAAGACTGAAATAATTTCAAAATACATTTAATAAAAATTAGTATTTTATTTGTTGTTAAAAAAGTAAAACCTAAAACTTCAAAGTCAATTTTTATAATGTAGGCATAATTTAGGCACGTGTAGGAGAGACTGAGAGAAAAAGGGAAAGGGAAAGAGAACTTTCTACTTATTGAAAAGTGCTATGACTATAGATTGATAACTGTTTAATTTTATCTGTTAATTTTGCAAATCCAAAACAGGCACAGAAGGTAAAATGACAGGTTCTGATTTGTAGAATCAGATAAACCATTTGGCAAAGTGGACAAGGAGATAATGAAAAATGGAAGTTGGATTTTAGACCGTTTTCAAATTGAGACTGTCTCCACAATAATTTAAGCTGATCACAGAAATGAGATTATACATTTTATCAGATTCTACAAGACAGGAATAGCTACATTAAAAAATCTGATGTTCAAGATAAGTCATTATCAATTTGAATAATCTGGTTTAAAACAGGGAAGAGTCAATTCTGAAGTGTCATTTTGGGTTTCCAGACTACTAAAAATTAGATTCAATAGGATCTGTTAGGATGAAAACTTTTATAGTTAGGTGTACCCAGCAAGACTCAATTTTATCTGTAACTCTGATTTTGTTGTTAGATCATGCTAATAATGTACACTTTAAGAAATGTGTTTTTCGGGACGCCTGGGTGGCTCAGTTGGTTGAGCGGCTGCCTTTGGCTCGGGTCATGATCCTGGCATCTTGGGATCGAGTCCCGCATCAGGCTCCTTGCTCCGCAGGGAGCCTGCTCCTGTCTCTGCCTCTGCCTGCCTCTCTCCCTGCTTGTGTTCTCTCTCTGTTAAATGTATAAATAAAATCTTTAAAAAAAAAAAAAGAAATGTGTTTTTCATTTGTGAAACATTTTCTACATCTAACCCAGAAGATCTTACTTAGTTCCATAAAATGAATGTTAACATAAAAAAAAACTTCTCTAAAAATATCAACTGGATACGGAATTAAAATCAGTTATTTTACTAAAAATTACCTGTAATTGAGGATATCGGAACAACCCAGCCTCCATTCTAAAGTTTCTGTGGTGAAGTCATCTGTATTTCCTAAGTCAGTAAATCCAACAACATAATCTTGTGTTTTTCCATCTTTTACCAGTGCTAGTGTGGGAATGACTTTGATACGCAGTCTCTCACAAAGGAAAGGTGCTTTTTCCACATTCAGCTTCAGAAATTTGGTCTCAAGATGTTTCTTAGACAGTATTACCAAATGTCGGTCTAATATTTTACACCTGTAAATAAAAGCATATAGAAAAATCAAAAGGTAAAACAGATTTTTCATTTTAAAAGTAAGTATCATAGGGGTACATCTAATTTTATAGTTTTTCTGCTTGAGTCTTATAATTTGGCAGCCAACCCATGCTTGTGTCAGATGACCTCATTTCATTTCATAGGTTAGTTAACTGATGAAAGGCAGAAAAATCGTCCAGTATTTTAGAAAGTGAGATGTGCCTTAATGATACTTTATAAAAAACAAAATACTAAATATACGCTTTCAGGTACAAGTGGTTCACAAATTTGTCATGTTCATGGTAAGAATAAAAAACTGTTACTTCTCTTATGCATGTTTCCTGGTGTCTCAGACACAGAGCTCGAAGGGTGACAAATGTGACTTGATAGAACTCAGAAGAGACTTTTTAGGATTAGAAATGTACACACAGGGGCGCCTGGGTGGCTCAGTGAGTTAAAGCCTCTGCCTTCGGTCAGGTCATGATCTCAGCGTCCTGGGATCGAGCCCCGCATCGGGCTCTCTGCTCAGCAGGGAGCCTGCTTCCCCCTCTCTCTCTGCCTGCCTCTCTGCCTACTTGTGATCTCTCTCTCTTTCTCTGTCAAATAAATAAATAAAAATCTTAAAAAAGAAATGTACACACAATGCCATATCTCGAAGTCATTAAGACTGAATGGTGTCACTGAGAAGAAACTCTTCTAACTGCAGTTGTCATTAAGAAGCATACGGTAAGGGCTATAAATATGGTTACATGGTTCTAAAGAAATGAAAAATACCAGTAGTAACTTTTATTAGGCCAGTTTCTATTGAAAAGAAAAATGGAAATGCCATTTTCTAAAAGTCAAAATGTATTTTAAACTGGTCGATCCTTTAGTGTTCCTGAAACAAACTACTGTAATAATCTTTTTAAGCAGTAGTTCTTAATCACAGGAGTTCACAAGAGTCAGCTTTTATTTTTATTTTTTAAAAGATTTTATTTATTTATTTGAGAGACAGAGAAAGTAAGAGAGAGTATGAGAGGAGAGAAGGTTAGAGGAAGAAGCAGACTCCTCATGGAGCCGGGAGCCTGATGTGGGACTCAATCCCGGAATCAAGGATCATGACTTGAGCCGAAGGCAGTCGCTCAACCAACTGAGCTACCCAGGCGTCCAGCTTTTAAAATATATGAACTAAAATTCTCTGGGAGTGGAGATGGGAAACACACAAGTGATTCTCATGCCCCATAAGGTTTGATAACTACTGCTTTAGATGATGAAGACACCAAATGTTTCATAGTTGTTACTAGTAGGCTTTCTGTACACTTCTTGGTATAGAGTTATTCCTGAATTAGGACTGGGTCCAGCAAGTTCTTGGTAACCTTGATGCCTCATCACTCTACCTCTGAATGCATCTTTTCATATATCACCCACGTAATATAGCAATGGGATTATAGTGAAAAATGGTAGGAGAGAACAAGTTAATAAATGGTTCCTGAATGAAGTACAAAAACAAATAATAAATGAACTATTATATGAGAAATATGTTCTTGAAAACTTGTAGATTAAGTCAACTCCATGGTTTTACTGGAGTTATATGGAACCTATTTTAGGTAAATCTATAACTGTGCCATTTGTTAATGCACTTTAAAAAAAACCCCAGAAGCGGCAGGCACAGTGTAGTTAAAACAGCTGAGGCTTAAATCGTGGGTTCAAATCCTCTTCTGTTATTTAGTAGATGAGTGACATTAGGTGAGTCACTTAATCTCTCCAAGTCTTGGTCTCCATGCATGAAGCACTGGGATTATACCTACATACCTACCTCAAAGGGTCACGTGAATGTTCCAGGATTTTATACATGAAGTTTCCAGTCTACTATGTACCAAGAACTCTCATATCTATTAGATCTACCTATAAAATTCTCTAATGATTTTTCTTTTTTTGTATTTTTTAGGCAATCTCTATACCCAACATGGGGCTAAACTCAAGACCCCGAGATCAAGAGTCGGATGTTTTACCGGCTCAGCCAGCCAGGTGGTCTCTTGATTTTTCATTTTTGCTTGAAAGTAAGTACTCCTGGTGTTGCACCGTTTATACAACCATAAAATATATTTACTGAGCACCTACTATGTGTTAGCCATTGCTGCTCTAGGGGTAGAAACTTGGGAGCATGGTAAACCACGATAGAGGCAAACTCTCCGTTTTCACAAAACACTCTAGAGGACAAAAACATCTAATAAACATCAAATGATATCAACCTTAGAGACTAACGTGATATTAATATACCACCTTATCACATATGTCAGAGGTTGGCAATTTGAGAAATGTGTGCCAATGGGAGAGGAAAGAGTACCCTTTCTTTCCTAATCCCTTCCCACACTTTCCTTTATGGGAGATTTCACCATCTCAACATTTTCCTTCATTTTTATTACCTCAATCAGTACGTCCCAGGCAATCAATCCCTGAAAGATGTTAATTAATAACCAAGTTACTGGGTGGTGAGTTTAAGAAAAGGGCCGAGCAGGCTATGGAAATGGGAGAAGAGGGCAAGGCTGAGAGAGCAGTGAATGATGGATACTCTACACTGGAGTGTGTGTCTGTCTGAGGGAGGTGGCTGCTATTCAGTATTAGCAAACTGCCTTCCTACTGAATTCTAGGTCTGCTATTAAGTTACTTGATTTTTTAAAACATTTGAAATCTGGACTTTTAAAAAATTTTATGTCTCAATTTTTAAGTGTTGGCAACTAATCAAATTTGGGCGTTAAAAGAAAGACTTAAGATACGAGCTTTTCTAGGTATTTTCATTATACAAGGACTCTGCCTCTGTAGAGAGGCTTGCAGATCTGGGTTATCCAGAAGAAATCACTTTCCTCTCCTTCCAGTCAAGCCTGGCACTCCCAGTGATGCTTCTAGTAAAAGGCTTGGTCAAACCATTGTCTCCCCATGAGTTGCTGGCTGAGGAGTTAAGTGAATTCAAAGCTGGTGTTGGTCCCACTACTCCCAACATTGTGCCTATACCATAATAGTACCAGAAAAGGGAGAAATAATTCTTGTATTGACCAAAAAAAATTTACATGTACATCTCTTAGATGGTTTTAAAGTTACCTAGTGAAAATACAGGAAATATAGCCAGTTCTATGGAAATAATCTTGATTTTCGATAATGTTCATTTGTACATTTTTATGTAACAGGTTATTAAGTTAACCTTCAATATAACAATTGTTTGACTTTAATGGAGACTTCTACGGAAACACAAAGAAACAACTTACAAGTACTTCCTCTAATTTTTAAATTTCCCTATTATGTTAGTATATCTCTACTCAAAGATCTCATCATTTTAAACAAGTCACTAATGGAAACAAAGTTACCTGAATGTGGAGTCTCTGTAGAAATGACAAACCACTTTTTTACTCTCCTTGACTTCTTGAAAAAAGTCTCTCTCACTAGGGATTTCTCTGTATTCCCCATGTCCTTTTGAAAGCCATTCCTAATTTGGAGAAAAGGAAAATATTACACACCTGAAATATCTTTCAGTACATCCTTACATTTATTTTGTGTCTAAATCGCTATAATATTCTGTAATGAAGTTGATTTTATTTTGTAGAGAAATCAATTCCTCTTAGTGATTTCCTTTCCTATGTCTCTAGTTTCAGTGCAAACATACTCTGTGGGCAGGGACTATCTTTCAGCACAGTTCGTGTTTAAGACAATCATCTGTCTTGGTACCTTCACACATATGTTTTCTCAGAACTTCAAAAATAAAAATTTAGACTCCATAGACTTAAAATGTAAATATTCATTTAATTTCTCTGCACTCAAACTACTAAAACCAGAAGCATTAGGTCCAAGTTAATGCCAAGCTTTGAAAAACAATGCTCATGAGATAAAGCTACTTGATATCTTTGTAGGGAGGGGAAAGGGTGAGGTGGTTACTGCGGCTCCCTGCAGCTCAAGAGCCCAGTTTGCTTAGAGATAGGGCCCACTTCTATACTGGCCACCAAGGGGTAGTATCCTAGGAAGAAAAAAAAAAAATCACATGATGTCCAGAAACAATACAGATCCCACATGATGTCCAGTCATCTAATCCAACTTCTCAACCCAGTGTATCAACCCTTATCAATCATGCCTGACAGACCTTTCAGTTTCTCAAGCTTCCTGCTACAGGAAAGGTTTGTCGTCTCTACTGGAAGCTTGCTTCCTTTTTCAGGCAGCTGGTTTTAATAAAAAGGAACATTGGGCTTACAGGGCATAAGGCATGGGCTTGAATAATTGTTCTACCACTTATTAGGCTAAGAATTCTAATAATCTTTCTGAGTCTCTACTTCCTCATTTGTAAAGTGGAGATCACAAAGCAACTACCTCATTGAATTGTGGAAGTAAGACTATCAACATGATAGCATCTGGCACAGGTACTTAAAAAGCAGTTGCATGTATACTCTCTAACTTTTTGAAAGGTTTTCTCACACCTAACTGCAATATATCTGTAACTTTAGTCTTTGGATCTCAGCTTGGACCTAAAGTTAGAAAAGTTCTAAAGTCTTCCACACATCAGCCCTTCGGATATCCTATCTCACCTGTCCTTTCTTCTCTACCTCTCCCTTCATTTTCTTTTGGCTGTTTCTCATATGAAATGATCTCTACATTTCTTACTTTCTGATTATCTTCCTCTGAGCAGAGACTAATTCCTCCTTGTCCTTTTAAAAAGTGGCAGAAGTCTGAATGCAGCCCTCCAGAAATAAGTCCACCGAGAAAGGAGCAGGAGAGCCATCTCCTTTCTTCCTCTGGACTTGAGCTAATGCAGACTGTATTAATAGTTTTGGTATCCATTTCACATTGTCTTATGCTGAGTTGATACTCATAGGAAGCCCGGGTGTTTTCTCCTTATGTGACATTTCTCTGGTCAAGATTCTATGAACAATTTAAACTCTCAAATACAATTCCTTAATGGCAGGTTAACATTTCATGACTTTCTTGACTCACCAATAAACACTGCCCTTAAAAAAGAGAATTTGTTTTTTAAAAAAGCTTTAAATTTTATTTATTTGAGAGAGAAAGTGAGAGAGAGCATGAGAGGGGAGAAGGTCAGAGGGAGAAGCAGACTCCCCACAGAGCCGGGAGCCCGATGCGGGACTCGACCCCGGGGCTCCGGGATCATGACCTGAGCCGAAAGCAGCCACCAACCAACTGAGCCACCCACGCGTCCTAAAAAAGCTCTTTTTATTATTAATTCTTATTTATTTATTAGAGAGAGAGAGACTGAGAATGAGAGGGGAGAAGGTCAGAGGGAGAAGCAGACTTCCCGCAGAGCCGGGAGTCCGATATGGGACTCGATCCCGGGACCCCGGGATCATGACCTGAGCCGAAGGCAGTCGCTTAACCAACTGAGCCACCCAGGCACCCTATTATTAATTCTTGTATGTTTAATCTACAGGTGGAAGACCTGAACCTTTCCAAGTTCTTAAGAGGGAGGCAAGCCTACTCTGAACCTCCACCAACACATGGCATCTCTCCCAAGACACTCAGCACACCCCTGTGCTCTTAGTACAGTTTCTTTCAGAGTTTGTGCTCCGCAGGCACCTGCTGAATGGAATCAAGCAGGATGGGCAGAGATCATAGTGCAGGCTGAGCCTACCCAAGGCCTGGCAGCTGGGCAGCACCTAGCTCTCACTTAGTGGCTATCACCCAAGCCTTTGGATGGGCTCTTCCTATTTCTCACCTGTCCTACTGCTTACTGCCTAAGTCCTATGTCACTAGCTGCTGTAACAGGAAGAGAGTACTCGGTTGACTAAGGCATATTGATTTGAATCAGCCTATCAAGTGCTTATGTCATTGCATATACTCATTTCCTGATACCTACACAGATTAGTAAATCAAAATTACTATGCAATCTATACTACTCTTTCAAAAAGAGTATATATAAAAATCATTAAAGCTTCTTGTCTACTTCCTTAAAAAAACATTTTAATAAAAAAGATCTATTACAGGGGTGCCTGGATGGCTCAGTGGGTTAAAGCCTCTGCCTTCGGCTTAGGTCATGATCTCGGGGTCCTGGGATCGAGCTCCGCATCGGGCTCTCTGCTCGGTGGGGAGGCTACTTCCCCCCGCCCCCCTCCTCGCCTATCTCTATGCCTGCTTGTGATCTCTGTCTCTATTAAATAAATAAATAAAATCTTTAAAAAAAAAAAGATCTGGGCCCCTGGGTGGCGCAGTTGGTTGAGCGACTGCCTTCAGCTCAGGTCATGATCCCGGAGTCTCGGGATCGAGTCCCACATCGGGCTCCCAGCTCCATGGGGAGTCCGCTTCTCACTCTGACCTTCTCCCTTCTCATGCTCTCTCTCACTCTCTCTCTTTCCTAATAAATAAATAAATAAAAAATCTTAAAAAAAAAAAAATAAAAAAAAAGATCTATTACAATGCAGTGAAAACTGTAAAATAAGACCCTCTCAGTTATTCTATGACAAATTAATTTTAAATTGATTTACATATTAATTTTAAAAAATCCCTAAAGGCTGTAGTACTCAGGTTTTTAATGATAAATATTCAGACTATTGTTTCTAACTTCTGACAGTTTCATTTAAGCCATTATGTATGTTGCTTACTGCAAATCAGGTAGATTGTCTTTCTACAAAAACATCCCGGTTATGACTTTTTTTAGTTGAACTATTAGCAATTAGTAGTGTTACTTAACTGTGATTGTGAAATAGGAGTTTGTAGCAGAATCTCACCATACATTACCTTAGGTAGTTATTAGCATTCTAATAAGTCTCCTGGCTTCAAAGTCACACACACACACACACACACACACACACACACACACACCCTATTTTAGAAAACTCAAGCTATAAAAATAGAAACTCAGTCACATTATAAAAGATTCTTTCCTTTTTGTAGCAATTCTTATAAACACTGAGAGTATAAACATTATCAAAAAGATGCTACAGCAGCACAAACAAAACTCCCTGTTGCTTTAGAAAAGTTAAAGCACATGTTTTATTCACAGCTAACTGATGAGGAACCAGAATTGGTAATAATCTATTTCAATTTGACAAAAAGCAATGAAAACATTTTTAATCAAAATTAAATTTACAAATTTTAACCCAATTGGTTTTGATCAGAGTGTAAGAGGCTGTTCCACACTCTAAGAGACCAATAAGGATAGAGCTGTGGCCACCCTTCTTTGTGATGGAGCATGCATTCCTTTGAATAAATAAGCCATGTAATTGTTACAATGGAAAGGCCTGAAAAATTTCAAGGGAGATTGCCTTACAGCTCTCACCTCACTTACACTGCTCACAGCTAAATTATAATCGGCTTTAGAATTACTTAAAAGGGAAACCACTGACTCCCAATGCTCTTCCTAGCAAAAAAATCTGAGCTCCAAAAATGATCTTGGGCACATGTTCTTTTACTTGACTGTGGATTAATAAACTGAGCAGGCTAATTTTTAATGTGTCTTTAAAACTAATTTTTTTCCCCAGCAAATTTTTAACAGTGGTAGTACTCTGCAGTAAAAAACAAAAACAATGCTAAAAATAAGGACTGAAATATAACTACATCAGCACATGTATATATAAGTTGTTAGGAGCATACTGTTAAAGTAATTTCAGAAAGCAGGGCAGAGAGGTTACTTGTTTCTGCTGTTGAGCTTTCTTTAGTGCCTCAAGTCTCTTTTCTTTGAGGCGTTCCAATTCATCTTCGTCCATCTGATCCAGTTTCTGAATTTCAGAATCCAAATGTTCTTCTACTAGTTTCGTAGTCTGAAGCAACTGATTTTCCAGGACTTTTGAAAACATGTCAACAGATGCGTTAGCTTCCATTCTTCTAAATGGTATATAGTTCAGTCTTGGTGCTAGGGAGAATGTTTGCAAAGTTGGAAAAAAAAAAAAAAAGAACAAGTAAAGTTTCCTCTCTCCTTAACAAAAATTCTAGCAAATTTATAATTTGTACTCCACAAAATGTTCTGCTGACAACAAAGCAGTTTATGTTACATTTGAGAATTTTTACTTAAAAATTTTTTTTTTAGATTTTATTTACTTATTTGACAGAGAGAGACAGAGACAGCAAGACAGGGAACACAAGCAGGGGGAGTGGGAGAGGGAGAACTAGGCTTTCCACTGAGCAGGGAGCCCTATGTGGGGCCTAATCCCAGGCCCTGGGATTATGACCAGAGCCGAAGCCAAACCCCAATGACCGAGCCACCCAGGGGCCCCTAAATATTTTACTATTTTCAGAGAGGGAGAGAGAGGGAAGGGGAGGAGAGGGAGAATTTTAAGCAGGCTCCACACTTGTTGAGGAGCCTGACACAGGGCTAGATTTCACAACCCCGAGATCATGACTTGATCTTGCTGAAATCAACAAGTCGACTGAACCACCCAGACGCCTCTTACTGAAATGTTTTAAAATTGAATTTTCCATAGGTTATAGTTAACACCACTCAAAGATTACTTAGAGCAAAGTTTAGGTGCTTCGGATTTAATTTGTGTTTTATTACAATAAAGCAAAGACAAGTGTATATAAGACCAGAAAGAAATGGGTACTTGGAGTTCTACCTAATGTCATATATTAACAATGTTTCTTTTTTTAAACCAGAAGAGAAATAAAACAGAAATGACTGAAAAATAGTGAAGTTTACCTGAGTGAGGTTTTACACATATATCTACAAAACAAACTTTGCTTCAGTACAGCACAGAGTTGAGCCAAAAATCCATTTTTCAAGGTTTCTACCTAAATGATTTTCATTTAACTCCTGAGAAAGTGCTTTACAATTTATGTAAAGAACAGTGCCTGGTGTTCCCTAAATTTTAATTTTCACTGCTGTTCTTTATGACCTAACAAAATCTATGATGCTACAAAGATTGATACTGGTATGGATCTACTGGCAGTGTTCTTAACTTTGATATAAAACAGTATCACTCCAGGGCGCCTGGGTGGCTCAGTTGGTTGAGCAACTGCTTTTGGCTCAGGTCATGATCCCGGAGTCCCGGGATCGAGTCCCATATCGGACTCCCGGCTCTGCGGGAAGTCTGCTTCTCCCTCTGACTTTCTCCCCTCTCATTCTCAGTCTCTCGCTCTCTAATAAATAAATAAATAAATATAAAAAAAAAAAACTTATAAAAAAAAAAAAAACAGTATCACTCCAAATGTTAAACATACTGATTTTCTCATCACTCCTTTATGTAACATAGAGGAGTTTAAAAACAGAATCTAATTCAGATAGGAAAGGAAGCTCTATCTCAATTACACATTTTATAAGATGTAGTATTTTCTGTTAGCAACAATAAGATGGAAATTTTATGTGCACCCCTGGGTTATTACTACAGAATATAATTTATAATTTGCTTATGAAAGCAGGAAGCTGTTGCATTTCAATTAACTATAACACAGTTGCAAATACTACTCAAGAACCTTAAAAAAAAATCTTAATAAACTGAGAACTCACGGATCCAGCTACTGACACATAGCTTGGCCCACACAAACCCTCTACAAATGCTGAACTGAGAAGTAGTATTGTTCTTGCAAACTTCACTTTTGATTCTTTTTTTCTTCACAGGAAAAGCAGTTGAAGGCACTGATTTCATCTTTGTATCCCCAGAGCTAACAGTGCTTGGAACACAGCAACTGCTCAAAAAATATTTAATTTGGGGACGCCTGGGTGGCTCAGGTCATGATCTCAGAGTCCCAGGATCCAGTCCCACATCGGGCTCCTTGCTCAGCCAGGAGCCTGCTTCTCCCTCTGCCCCTGCTCCGACACACTCTCTCTCTCTGACAAAATAAAAACTTCTAAAAAAAAAATTTAATTGTGCATGAACATGTGCCTACTTTCTGTTCAAATTATCCTTAAGTTTCAAAAGTACTTGAGTTCAAAAAACCAAACTGTAAGCTCCTCATAAATGCTATACTTTCAAGGAATTGTATTTCAAATGTGGCAAGATAATTTCACACTTCCTATCTCCAAAGAAAAATGTCAGTGTGACTGTTTCTCTTAGGGTTGGAGCCAGATGAGGCAGAAAACTGGTTATTAAGACACTGACTTGTCAGAACCTGTTCTTACCAGAGATATAGCGGAGGCTGATCCCTGGAGTTTTATGAGATGATCTCAGAATTTAATTCTGGGATAATTGGGTACAGAAGCGAATAACAGGAGTTGTTCGGGGGACAGGTGATGGTGGTCACCGCATTCACAAAGGGGAAAGGAGATGGTGTAGCAATCCCGATAACTTTTCATTCTTCAAACTACAAACCCGATTCTTCCTTTTTACAGTTCATCGGGAACAGTGGGAAGGGGCTTCCCCTCAAATTACCTAACCGTTTTCTTGACTCCCTTACATGCACCCTCCAAAACAACCTTAACTGCATCCGAGGCACCTTCCAAAAAGCATCCTTGCCACTCCCTGAGCCCAGAGAGAGAGACGATGGCGGAGTTCAGGTGGCCGGGTCTTCAACACCTCCCGGGGCGCATGCGCAGAACCCGCCTCCGCCTCACTGATATCGACGTCTGTGCCGCGCCCCTCCCCCGCCCTGGCCGGATGTGGAGTGGTGAAGTGTCCGTCTGCACCGGGAGGCGGTGGCCGGTTTTTTCACACCATCCTCTGCCTCACCTGAGCTCTCGGTGACACCTGAGAAGTGAGGAACTAACTGCTCCAGAAAGGCAATCCACTCTGGCTTCACCCTCGCAGCAGCTGCCGGTGGCTGCGAACTGGGCGTCACTTCCGCCTCCCCTTTGGCGGCGGCCCTCACGCGATACAACCTGCGACGCCCGAGGAAGTGGGGCGGGGGAGGAGGGCGTGCGTACGGTGAGCGCTTCTGCGCGTGCGTAGCTCCCATCCTCCGCCCCGAGATTTCCGATTCTTAGCCTCGCACTGGGTAAACGGCCCGAGGGGAGGGAGCGAAGTATTCTGGAGGTTGTAGTTTATCAGTGTTCAGTCTGGCCGTTCACTTCACTAGTCTCTGAGCCTCAGTACATATAATGTTGCATCAGAAATGAGAGAGCTACGATCTTGCTCTGGAGTGACACTCCAACTTCGCTTCCGTCGTGTTGAATGAAAACTTTTTTTTTTAAGTTGAGGTATAACTTACACAGCATGATTAGTTTTTACATACTTAACACCCGTAGTATCACCGTCCAGATCCAGTTATTAAACATGTTTACCACTCTAGTAGGTTGGTTCCTTTCGTACTTCCCTAACTTTGAATATAAAGATTAATTTCTATTTCCGGGAATTAAGGGGCGTGTCCTTGTTTTGTTCATGGTAATTATTTTTTGGTGACTGAACAGACTTTATAATTAAAGGACGTTACGGAGAGTCCCAATTTGTCCTAGATTTATTACCTGGAGTGCCTATACTGGTTCATTGTGTTACTTTACTGAACTGCGTGCGGCTGAGAATACAAAGATACAGAGAGCTCAAGGCTTACTTCTGAGGGGAGCTCCAAAACTCCACGTCTGCGTTCCCCTCAGAGACGGAGCGGACAAGGGGAATTTTCAGCTTCATTGTCTGTCTCAAGGTTCTAGAACCAGACGACCCCGCTGTTATCCGTGCGCGGCGGACGCTTGCGGAAAGGGGGCGCTCGGGCTCCCGCCTGGCCGGCGGGTCAACTGGAGACGCTCTACCCAAAGCGCAGCTCTCGATGAGCCGCGCCCTGCGTCCCCACGCCGAGGCGGCGGGGCGATGCGCTTGCGCATTGAGAGCTCACACCATATGTGCCCTGTCCCAGTGCGCGGGTCTGTGGAGAACCGGGTGCGAGAGGCGGCAGTGCGAGGGGAAGCGAGCGGAAAAAAGACCAAAGTCGGCTGGGGGACAGTGGGTCTGTGAGAGACCGAATAGAGGGGCTGGGGCTACGAGCGCCACTGACACACGATGGGGAAGAAGCAGAAAAACAAGAGCGAAGACAGGTAGCCAGTGACTGGGTTCGCACGGCGGCGTCCGGCGCAGCCCAGTGGTTCACGCGGGTTCCTCCGGCGCGGGGTGGACCGGGGGCGAGGCTCGCGCCAGGCACCGCGGGGCACCGGGCCTGGGTCCAGAATGGGCGGCACGGGGCTAAGACCTCAGTTCCGGGCGGGCTCAGAGGGCCTCGGCGGCGAGCGGGTTCTTCCAGTCGAGTCTCCGTCCCGCCGCTACACCTCGCCCGGCCTGGAAAGAGGGGTTTCCTGCCCGAGGAGCGGGGCAGTGGTTTGGGGGTTCCCTGCCCCATGGGGAAGGACTCGGGTGGCTTCGCTGGGCCGGGGACGGCCTGGCCGGGTTGACCCCGGCCAGCGTGTGAGTTGTTCTTGCGGCGCTACTATTGGCGAGGGTCAGGAAGAGTTCTTTTTGTGTCTTTGTACCTGTGAATACATGAAGAGGGAGAGGAGTTCGAATGTGCGTGTACCTACAGCTAGGTTTCTTAACTCTGAGCCGCTCAGGTGAGTTGGAGTTACAGGGAGGCGTTTAACAGGTAACTCCCTCTTAACTTCATCTAATTTGGCTACAGTTCCCAATTATTTAAGGTCTGGTTGTCCATACTCCGTGCTTTTCTCTTTCCTTCTTCCGGCCCGTCTTTTGGTGATTTCTTTGCTCTTTAGCACCTCCCTCTAAGAAAGGAGGAGGAGACAAAACCAACCAATCAGGGCCTCTCCTTTCTAACCACTTAAAAGGCTTTTGGGGGGAGGGAGTGTAAGGGTGAATGTAGAGTTACGTACCCCGAAATTTTTGTACCATTTCCATGTGTCCTATTTGATTGAGTCCTTTTACTCTTGTCAAAGTTTACTCCCTGAGTGTGAACATCTGTTCCATTTCACCTTTGAATACCACTCACCAAACTTAGTTCGAATACGAGGGGGAGACTAAGGTAAATTAAAACAACAACAACGACAACAACAAAAACCCCAAAACGAGCAACCTCTGATAGTTCATTTTGACTCAAAATGGGTATCCGGTCTTAATGCTATGTTAAAATAAGATTACTAATTATAATTCCTGGATTGTTTGCTCACCTGACACCACTGATGAGTGAAATTAAGAGACACTAAGGTGACCCTTGTATTTCAGCTGCGGATCTATTGGAGGAAGTTAATTGGTTTGCAGTCTAAAACTTGTTACTCAGACCAGGTAAATGAGAGAAAATAAGAGACTTCTGGGTGATTTAGTGGGACAAAAATTTCTCTGCTTTTGATGGGATGTTTTGACGCATAGGATACATTTTTATTTCAACCGTGTACAAAAAGTAGAGGAGTATAATAAAGCTTTGTATAATAATTAACCTGTTTCAACCATGGTTATCACATGACCATTCCGGTTCCATCCTCTGCTGAGATATTTAAAGGTACCTCAATCTTCATGTGTTAATCCTTCAGGTGTATCTGAAAGATAAATACTTGAGGGAAAAAGCAGTCTTGCTGCAGTCATCATCAAGCCTAAGGAATATTAAGAAGGATTTCTTAAATTGAGTATCTACTCAGTTTTCTAATTTCCTTGTCTTATTTAAATTTTTTTTTTCCTCTTGGTTTGTTTGGTTCAAGATTATGGAAGTCCCGTTCTTTAGATTTTAAAAAAAATACATGTGTATGTTATTCTTTTCCTTACATCTTTTGCTTTGTAAGCTCTTTCATATTGGAATAAAGCTATTCAGAGGGGGAGATACTTATTCTTGTTTATAGAAAAAAGTGAGTGATTCTTACTGATTCATAAGGATTTTGGTGAGTGATGTTAAGTGTAAACACCGGAGCCTTGTTAAGTAATTGGTTTGGTAGTATAGGAAGAATGCTACTACTGGTTTGTTTTTTGGTGGTTTTTTTTTGCCCCATCAGACTAATTTGTGGTCTTATATTTTGGCTCATTTTGAAGGGAAAGTGGTAGTGTAATTGAAAAATTTCTTGTTTGCCAATATCAAGTTTTGGGGTTTTTTTTTCAAATGCTTCATGGACTCCTTTGCTTGAATGCCTTTCAATGTCTAAGAAATTCCAAGGTTTTGCAGAGGTTCACCTTTGACTGGAACTGCTAGGCCTTTTTACTTTGGCATTCCTAGTAAGATATTTTGGAGGGAAGGAGGACAGGGAAGATATTTTGGAGGTGGGGAGTGAGGAGGGTAGCAGGGAAGTTCCACTACTTGGGAATTAGTTTGCTTTGACCTTCTTATATTTAAATACAATTTTCTTCAAGGATATTTTGCATCTTTTAAAAAGAAACAAAAACATACACTGGGAAGAAAGTCTAGAAAGAGAGAGCCCTATTTTAGGATTAATATTCTTGTTTGTGTAAAACAAGATATTTGTCCGGTTTTATTCTCATATAAAGATCCCCATTTTTAAAGATTGTACATTCGTACCACCACTCCTTGCCTTTCAAGCTATATTAAGCTGAACGTGTTTTCTGACCAGGTAGAATGGGGTGAGAAATGAGCAGCTGCTTGTTAGTTATCAAGATACAGGGAATTGAGTCACTTTTCAGGTTGGAAAGAGCGAAAAGTACTTAATTGTTTTAATCCTTACTTTCTTATATTTAATCCTTATTTTAACTTCTGCGCCACTTAGTGTTTATTTAAAATTAGGTTTTATTTCACCTGAGTATCTAATTTTATTTGGGTAATAGATGCTTTGCTCTATCAGTGATTTTTGTTTAAAAAATGAGTTTTCAAATTTTGTTCCAGCTTGTATAATTCTGAGAATGAGATTTTGATAAGATATTCAGCAAGTTTTCCTGCGTTTTTTCAGTTGATAGGAGAAACTCTTGATGAGATAAGGGCTAGGATTCAGTATCTGTAGATCATACAAAATATAAGGCCAGTATTTTCATGATTCTTGCAGTCATCAGTTTACATAATGGGACCTTATGGGATCTTGTGTGTTCTAGTGATGCCCTTCTGTTTCTGTTGACAGAATAGGATTGATGTTCTCTTACTGATGAGTGTAAAGAAAAAGAGGATCTAGGTTATTTTGTTTTTCACAGCCTCCAGTTCTTTTTTTTTTAAAGATTTTATTTATTTATTAGGAAACAGAGTGAGAGAGAGCATGAGAAGGGAGAAGGTCAGAGTGAGAAGCGGACTCCCCGTGGAGCTGGGGGCCCGATGTGGGACTCGATCCCGGGACTCCGGGATCATGACCTGAGCCGAAGGCAGTTGCTCAACCAACTGAGCCACCCAGGCGCCCCAGCCTCCAGTTCTTTACTGTGGTCCCTTTTGTGTTTGTTTGATCCCTTACGTATGGTAGTTATATTTTTCAGGTTATAAGGAAGTTGGTGTGTTACCTTAATAGGATTAATACTCCTATTATTACTCCTACCCCCACCAAAAGAAAAAAAAAAGGATACAGAGGGAAGGAAGATAATTATTTCATCTATCTCACCATCAGCTATTATAGAGGTGGGGATGTCACTCGGGAAATAGAAGGTCTTTCAGGATTCCGTAGAGTTCTAGGGTATGTTCAGCATCGGGTTATTTTTTGCCGAGGTTCTCTATACCAGCAGTGAACCAGCATAGTGATTCCACTATTCTTTGTTTTAACTCAGATATTATTCCTGTCATTACTGGCAAATTCCCTGGTTTCTTGAGAGTTCTAGCTATCTCTCAGACAGTTGCCTAACTATTAGATGGTTGCCTTAATGTTAGACATTCATCCTAGTCAGTCAGGTATGATTGGGGTACCAAGGTCCTCCCCTGTGATGGAAGACATGGTGATCTACTTAAGGAATCTGCCCAGAAGGAGCTCTGAGTATAGCGGGTAGTCTAGAGCTTTCCAGAGAGGGAGTCGGCTAAGTGGCAAATGGTCTAGCTTAACAAAGGAATTTATTTCTCATTTGTATATACTTGAATTAATTAAAAAAAACCCTATCTGCACATACTAGATCAAAAAAGAAAAAAAGATATATAATCCAAGAGTTCTCTTGTTTTAGCTTGTTTCTATACTAATACTTGAGGAAATTAATATGTAGAAGGAAGAGAAGTCCTAGTTTGCCATAAATGATTAAGAAAGCAGATGATAAACTTTTGTTGTTAGCTTATAGTAACTTTAACCTTCTATAGTGGTGATCTCTGGGGAGCTGAGGCAGTTATTTTTGATGTTGCTTGCCCACTAATTGTGCTTTATTCATCGAAGTTTCTTCCATTCTTTCGTTTGATCCCTAAGGTGAGCAAAGCATTGTTTAACTGAAGAACTAAGTGACGGTGGTTAGGTTAGAACAGCAGTTCTCAAACTTTGGTCCTACCACCCCTTTACACTCTTAACTTACAAAGGAACTAAAAAGGTTTTGGTTTTTGTGGGTTATATGGATACTTAACTATATTACAAATTGGAAGTTCTTAAAATAGTTATTAATTTAAGAATAAAACTAGGGGCTTCTGGCTGGTTCAGTTGGTAGAGCATCCAACTCTTGATCTTGAGGTGGTAAGTTCAAAGCTCATCTTGGGCAAAGAGTTTACCCAAATAGAATTTAAGAAGCTAATGAGACACATTACATATTAACATAAATAGCACTGTTAAATAATCATTGAGAAAAAATAATGAGCAGACTGATATTACAGTTTTGTAAACTTCCTTATTGTCTGGCTTAGTAGAAGAGAACTTGATTCTCATCTGTTTGTACATTCAATGTTGTAGCAGTATCACACATCATGTGACCTCTGGAAAACTCCACTGTACAGTTGTGAGAAAATGAGAATGAAAAAGTTAATAGCCTCTTAGTATTACTTTGAAAATACTTTTGATCTCTTGAATTAGTTTAGACCCCCTGAACAGGTCTTGGGGACTACTTTGAGAACAGCTGATTTAGGGATTCCTAAACTAGATTTGGGCCTTTGGTAGATATTTTCCAAGCTCTTTGACTGTCATTAATGTTTGTCTAATAGATAATAGAAATGCTTAAGAAGTACTCAAGGATGGCTTAAGACATCTGTGGTTGTGTTCGTGCTCTTGATATTTTACCGATTTAAGATTTTCTTTTTTGATGTAATAGGTGAATTTATCAAGTTCTATTAAAAATCTTTTGGCATTGGTTTTAATTGGTAGTCCCATTTTAATTTTTTTAAAAAGATTTTATTTATTTGACAGAGAGCGAGATTACAAGTAGGCAGAGAGGCAGGCAGAGAGAGAGGAGGAAACAGGCTCCCCACTGAGCAGAGAGCCCCATGTGGGGCTCAATCCCAGGACCCCGAGATCATGACCTGAGCGGAAGGCAGATGCTTTGAGCCACCCAGGCGCCCCCCATTAAGTTTTTAGAATATTTACTACATTTGTCATCGTTGTGGTATTGCATCATCTCATTCAAGAAATTGTCTGCTTAATCACTTAAGTGCCAAGTGTTCTAGGTGCTCAAGTTATAGTGGTAAACAAATCACTAATAAGACATGCTTCTCCATTTAGTTAATTGTATATCACTAAATTTTTTTTTTTTTTCATTTGACTTCTTAGAATATTTCTTGTTTGGCTTATTCCTAGGCATCTTATAGTTTCGTTGCTGTTAATATAGTAACAGCTTAATAAGAAACCTTTCAATATGGTTATCTTGTGTTTGACCAACTTAGTGAATTCTGTTACTCGAATAGATGTGTAAAGGGTGAGGACTAAATTGTGATTAGGTTATTAGTTTGTGATAATAGGTAAATAATAGTAAAGGGGGGAAGGGAGAAAATTAAAGACATTACAGCAGCATTCAAATGTTTTAGTGACACCCAAATGACTCCTTTTTCTTACCCTTTCTAATTTATGCCCTATGACAAATATGAACTGTTGAGAAAGTATAGTCCAAAATATACAGGTATTTGGAACCCTTATTAAACAGTATTGAAGTAATCACGATAACACAGCTTGTCCTAGCAGTAACCACAGTATTTATGTGATTTTAATGAAAATACTTTATGTAGGGATGCCTGGGTGGCTCAGTTGGTTAAGGGTCTGCCTTCAGCTCAGGTCATGATCCCAGGGTCCTGGGATCGAGTCCCACATCGGGTTCCCTGCTGAGCGGGGAGCCTGCTGCTCCCCCTGCTTGTGCTCACTTACTCTCTTGCTCTTTTTCTCTCTGACAAATAAATAAATAAATAAATCTTTTTTTAAAAAAGAAAATACTTTATGTAGAACCAATAACCATGTTGTAATTAATTTGAGAATCTGGGATGAAGGGAAAAATATAGAGATTTAAGAACCATTATATAATGTATGGAAGAGGAAAGTGGGATTTAACCTAATAATGTACTTGAGGTTTAGAACCTCTCAGCTATTAAGCCAAATCCAACTCTAGAACTTAGGGCTTTTCACTGTGGTATACTAGTTGATTTAAGAAATGTTGATATTCCAAAATACAGACTTTCCAAAGAAGAATTAATATCTGCATAGGATCTTTACTGGTGACAGAACTATTAAAGATTAAGAACTCAAAAAAAGGAGGAAGAATAGAAAAATGACAGCCATTGTCTGTAGGTCAATCAGGGCCGAAATTTCTTTGAAGACTAATTTCTTTCTCCCTTAACCAATTTAATTATGTAACTGCATGTCTGTATGTTTAAAGTGAAAGCAATGATGATTTAATGTTTCAGACCTAGACCGTCAGACATGGTCTATAAAGTTTCAGATATGTTCTTTCAGAGGAATCTCTACTTTTCACCAAGTAGCAGTTATTTTTTCAGAATAATTGGTTTTCAGTCCTCCTTTTGGTGATAGAATTATATTTTCCACTGAAATATAAAATACTTGTTTGGCTTTTCTGAAACTTCATTCAAACCGTAAACTTTGGATAGCAGCCCCTAAAAATACAGTTAAGCACAGTTTTAACTCAAATTATGTCATTAGTTTTCAGGTACTGAGCTTTGATGAAGCTAAGAGGTATGACTGATGATATTGTAGTTGGCGTTTCTTCTAAGTCTAGAATAATGTTCTATTATATGAATGCACCACATTTTACTTATTCATTCATCAGTTGATGGACATTGGGGTTCTACTTTTTGGCTATTATGAATTATACTGCTATAAAAATACCTATCCAAGTTTTTATGTGGACATATGTTTTCAGTTCTTGGAGTTTAATCCTGGGAGTGAAATTGTTGGGTCATAGGGTAACTGTATGTTTGACTTCTTCAGAAACTGCCAGAAAGTTTAACTTTTTTCAGGAACTGCCAAAGCTGCTGCTCCATTTTACATTCCAGTCAACAATGTATTAGAATTCCAATTTCTCCACATCTTCTTCAACACTTAACATCTGACTTTTTGAATTATAGCCATTCTAGTGGGGTGAAGTGGTGTCTTCCTGGGATTTTAGTTTGCATTCCATGATGGCCTAAGATGTTGAGTATGCCCTCATGTGCTTATTGGACATTTCTATATCTTGTTTGGAGAACTGTCTGTTCAGATCCTTTGCCTATTTTTAAATTGACTTCTTTATTCTTGAGGAATGAGTTCTTTATATATTTTAGATACAAATCCTTTATCAGATATGATTTGCAAATATTTTGTCCCATTCTGTGGGTTATTTTCTCCCTTAGGAGATTGTTATTTCTTCCTTCCTTCCTTCCTTCCTTCCTTCCTTCCTTCCTTCCTTCCTTCCTTCCTTCCGTCTTTCAAGATTTGAAGTAATCTCTAGCCAGTGTGGGGCTCAGACTCAAAACCCTGAGATCAAGAGTTGCATGCTCTACTGACTGAGCTAGCCAGGTCCCCCTGTCCTTTCACTTTCTTGATGGTGCCCTTTGTAGCCCCAAAGTTTCTAATTTTGACGAAGTATGATTTATCTACTTTTTCTTTGGTTGCATGTGCTTTTGGCGTCAGATCTAAGAAACTCATCAAATCCAAAGTCATAAAGATGACTTAATAGTAATTAAGTATTAATATTTGTGTACTGGTATTTTTCTTTCTAGTTTTAGAAACTAGAAAGTTTATTTTATTTTTCTTTTTTAGTTTTAGGTCTTACAGCTTGATGTTTGAGCTACTTTGAGTTACTTTTTGTTTATTGTGTGAGGTGGGGGATTCAGCTTTATTATTGCATGTGGATGTCCAGTCGTCCCAGCACCATTTGTTAAAAAGACTTTTCTTTTTAATTCCTTGTCAAAATCAATTGACCATATGTGTAGGGGTTTGTTTCTGAACTCTCAATATTGTTCCATAGATTTTTGTGTCTTTATGGCAGTACTGCACTGTCTTGATTGCTCTAGTTTTGTAGTAAGTTTACAAATTGAAAAGTGTGATTTTTCTAACTTCTTTTTGAGATGATTTTGGCTATTCCATGTTCCTTACATTTCCATACGGATGTTAGGAATCACTTTCCAATTTCTGCAACAAAAAAAGAAGGCAGTTGGGATTTTGATTGGGATTGCGTTTCATTTGTAGGTCAATTTTGGGAGTGTTGCAAATATTATGCCTTCTGATCCATGAATGTGGGATGTCTTTCCACTTACTAGGTCTTCAGTTTCAGTGAAATTTTTTTTATGGTTTTTATTTTTATTTATTTTTTTTAAAGATTTTATTTATTTATTTGACAGAGAGAGAGAGAGAGAGAGAGACAGTACAAGCAGGAGGAGTGGCAGGAAGAGGGAGAAGCAGGCTCCTGCAGAGCAGGAAGCCAGACGTGGGGCTTGATCCCAGGACTCTGGGGTCATGACCTGAGCCGAAGGCAAATGCTTAACCAACTGAGCCACTCAGGTGCCCCTTTTTATGGTTTTTAGAGTACAGCACTTGCAGTTCTTTAAAAAAAATTATTCCTATGCATTTAATTCTTTTTTACATTATTGCAAATGGAATTAGTTTCTTTTTTTTTAATTCTTTTTAAGATTTTATTTATTTATTTGAGAGAGAGAGGGCGAAACAGGCTGAGCAGAGAGCCCGATGCGGGGCTCCATCCCAGAACCCTGAGATCATGACCTGCGCCGAAGGCAGAGGCTTCAACCTACTGAGCCACCCACTCACCCCATGGAATTAGTTTCTTAAGTTCATTTTCAGATTGTTCATTACTAGTGTATAGTTTAAATACAAGTAATTTTTCTAGTATACCCTCATTTATTAGCTCTAATGGTCTTGTGTGTGTGTGTATTCTGTGGACACGATCATGTCCTCTTCAAGTTCAGATAGTTTATACCTTTTCCAGTCTGAATGCCTTTTGCTTTTTGGTCTTGGTGAAAGCTCTGGCTGGGTTGTGCAGTACTAGAAGTGGGGAGAGTAGACATTCTTGTCTTGTTTCTGATCCGAAGGGGGAAAAGCTTTCAGTATTTACCAATTAGGTATGATGTTAACTATGTTTTTGTTTTGCCTGGATTCCTTTTCCAGATTAAGGAATTTCCATTCTGTTCCTAGCCTATAGAGTGTTTTTACCATGAAAAAAGTGTTGGATTTTGTTAAATACTGTTTGTTCATCTACTGAGATGATCATGTGGTTTTGTCTTTTTTTCTGTTTACAGGTGTTGTATGTTGAATCAACCTTGCTATCCTGGAATAGCTCCAGGATATTCCACCACTTGGTGGAATTCCACCACTTGGTCATGGTGTATAATTCATTTTGTTTTCGGATTTTGTTCCTAATGTTTTGTTGAGTATTCCATTTTTTCCCTTTTAACCTTTCTATGTAGCTGTTTTGGGTGCATCTTTTGGTAAACAGTGTAACATTGAATTTCTTTCAGGATTTGATAACAGGATTTGTTATTTGTTTGTTATTTGTTATTTGTTAACAAATAACAGGATTTGATACCCTATCTTTAAGGATTTAAAGTCACTTATATTGCTTGTATTAATTATATATTTGACCTGCCATCTGTTTTGTTTTCATTTGTACCAATTCTGCCATCCTTTATTTCTATTTTTTTTCCCTTTTATCCTGGGTTAGAATTTATATGTGCTATTCTTATTTTTTTTAAGTGGCTAGATTTGAAATTTTACTTTGCGTATAGAAAGTCAGTATTTAATGATCCATGAAACAGTACTAGGACATGCAACTGTCCAATATTTTCATTTTATTTTATAATCCTTCACTTCAGACCTTTTATTTAAAGTTAGATACTACTTAAATGCCAGGACTGAACCTAGAAAAAAAATAGGCACTTACTCAGTGGATTTTTGGTTTTCAAGAATTTAATTTGCACTAAAGTCAAATAATGAAAAGTGATTTCCTCTTTTAGGCCCATTAATAGCTGAAAGAGTCTCAAAGGAATGAAATGTTAGGAAGGCATTATCATCCCAGACTCCAGAAATGATGAGACAAAGTAGTAGGTTCCTGATTCATTCCAAAGTTTACTTTCTGTTTATGCAAGTTTGTAATTTTTTTAAATATAGAAATTTAACTTTAATATAAAAAGTTCAAGCACACAGAAAATTTGAAGGAATAGTATAACGAACCCCCATATACTCATCACCTAGATTTAAACATTACTAGTATTTTGTCCCCATTTTTGTTATATGGACTTCATTTTATAAATACTTTGACTTTTGCTCCCTAAACGTTTTTTTTTGTACAACCACAATACCTTTATCCCACGTAGTACAATTAACACAAATTCTCTAATATTTAATATTCAGTCCACATGTCAAATTTCTAGCTGCACGGTGGCTTTTCACAGTGTTGAAACCAGGTTACAGACAAGGTTTACACAGCATTTAATTGTGGTATAGCTTATAATTTTTAAAATTCACACTTTTGTTATAGGTAATGTGGCTAAAATTATTTTTTTCTATGTAAATTTTTTCTCCATGCTTCCACTCTGAACTTATTTAGAATGATCAAAATTGGGTTATCTCAGCCTCTTAGTAATATGAAGAGGGATTTATTAGACTTATAAGTGGTAACTGCATTCTTTGTTGTTTAAGGACAAAATTGTTTTACTGGCCTACAAACTTACTACTACTGAATGATGAATAAAGTGTTAAGTTATATTAACTTGCTTTTAATGATATGTAATCAATTTTGTGAAGTTTGAGGTGAAATTCACATAACATAAAATTAACTATTTTAGGTATGTAATTCTGTGGCATTTAATATTCACAGTACTGTCCTGTCTCTTCTATTGAGTTCCAAAACACTTTCTCTCCTTCAAAGGAGATCCTGTACCCATTAAAGTCACTCCCCATTTCCCTATTCTCCGAGTCCCTGGCAACCGCTAATCCATTTTATGTCTTTCAGTTTCCCTGTTCTGGTCATTTTGTATAATGGAATCACACCATGTACGACCCTTTTTTTTTGTTGTTAAGATTTATTAGAGTATGCTCGTGTGCATGCAAAATGGGGGAAGGGCAGAGAGAGCGCGAGAGAATTCCAAGCAGACTCCCTGCTGAGCATGGAGCCCACATGGGTCCCAATCTGATGACCCTGAGATCATGACCTGAGCTGAAACTAAGAGTCCGGTATTTAACAAACTGAACCACCCAGGTGCCCCTTTATGTCTGGATTTTTTGACTTAGTATAATATTTTGGAGGTTCTTCCATGTTGTCGAATGTATCAGTACTTCATTTTGTTTTTATAGCTGAATAATATTCCATTCTGTGTATATATGCCACATAATGTTCATCCATTTATCCAATAATGGACATTTTGATTGTTTCCACCTTTTGGCTACTGTGAAAAGTGCTGCTATGAATATTTGTGTACAGATATTTGAATCTCTGTTTTCAGTTCTCTTGAGTATATACGTAGGCATGGAACTGGTTGGTGGGTCATATGGCAATTCTATTTTTAACTTTTTCAGGAACCACCAGCCTTTTTTTGAGTGTAGTTGACTCACATTATTACATTAGTTTCAGGTGTACAGCGTAGTGATTGGAGAAGTTAATACATAATGCTAGCTTACCATAGGCATTGCTACCATCTACCACCGTACATTGCTATTACGATATCATTGACTGTATTCCTTATGCTGTTTTTTATTCCTTTGACTTATTCATTCCATAACTGGAAGCCTGTATCTCCCACTCCCCTTCACCTATTGTGCTCATCCCTCTACCCCCTTCCCTCTGGCTACCATCAGTTTGGTCTCCGTATTTACAGGTCTGTTTTGTTTTTTATTTATTCAATCATGTTTTGTTTTTAGATTACACATGAATGTAATCATATGGTATTTGTCTTTCTAAATCTGACTTTTTTCACTTACCATAATACCCTCTAGGTCCATCCATGTTGTCATAAATGGCAAGACCTCATCTTTTTTTATGACTATATAATGTTTCATTGTGTGTGTGTGTGTATACACACCACATCTTCCTTTTCCATTGTCTATCAGTGGACACTTGGATTACTTCCATATCTTGGCTATTATACTGTTGCAGTAAATATTGGGGTGCCTATATCTTTTGAATTGGTGTTTTCATTTTCTTTGAGTAAAAAGCCAGTAGTGAAATTATTGGACCGTACTGCATTTCTTTTCTTTTTTTTAAAGATTTTATTTATTTGACAGATCACAAGTAGGCAGAGAGGCAGGCAGGGTGGGGAGGGGAAGCAGGCCACCTGCTGAGCAGAGAGCCCGATATGGGGCTTGATCCCAGGACCCTGAGATCATGACCTGAGCCAAAGGCAGAGGCTTTGAGCCACTGAGCCACCCAGGCACCCCCGTACTGTATTTCTATTTTTAATTTTTTGAGGACCCTCTGTAAATTGCACCAATTTACTTTCTGGGGTGCCTGGTAGCTCAGTTAAACATCTCCCTTTGACTCAGGTTGTGGTCTTGGGAGCCTGCTTCTCCCTCTCCCACTCCCCCTGCTTGTGCTGTCTCTATCAAATAAATAAAATCTTTAATTAAAAAAAAAAAAGGTTTGGTTTCATTCTTTTACATGTAGCTGGTCAGGTTTCCCAGGACCACTTATTGAATAGATTTTCTTTCCCCCATTGTATAGTCTTCCCTCCTTTGTCATAGATTAATTGCCCATGTAAGTGTTGGTTTATTTCTGGGCTCTCTGTTCCATTGATCTATATGTCTGTTTTTGTGCCAGTATCATACTCTTTTGATTATGTAGCTTTGTAGCATATCGTGAAATCAGGGATTGTGATACCTACAGCTCCCTCCCCCACCCCCACCCAAGCTTGCTTTGGCTATTTGGGGTCTTTTGTGTTTCTATATAAATTTTAGTATTACTTGTTTTAGTTTTGTAAAAAATGTTGTTGGAAAAAATCACCATTTTACAGTGGCTGCCACATTTTACATTTTCACCAGCAATGTAAAAGGGTTCTAATTTCTTTATATCTTTGCCAGTGCTTTTGTTCTTTTCTTTTTTTTTTAAGATTTCATTTTTTTATGGCTAATATTTCTTTGCGTATATATATATACACCACATCTCTTTTTTTTTTTAAGATTTTATTTTATTTGACAGGGAGATCACAAGTAGGCAGAGAGGCAGTTGGGGGACGGGGGAAGGAAGCAGGCTTCCTGCTGAGCAGAGAGCCTCCAGGACCCTGAGAGATCATGACCTGAGCTGAAAGCAGAGGCTTTAACCCACTGAGCCACCCAGGCGCCCCTCTTTTTTTTTTTTTTTTTTTTAAGCCATCCTTGTTGTGAAGTGGTGTCCCATTGTAGTTTTGATTTGCATTTCCCTGGTTACTAATGATGAACATCTTTTTTTTATGTGTTCACTAGCAATTCGTGTGTCTTGTTTGGACAAATTCTATGTCAGTCCTTTACTCATTTTTAAGTTGTATTTTTAAGGTTGAGTTTTAAGAATTCTTTGTATATTCTGGATACTTAACTCTTCTCAGATAAATGATTTGTAAATATTTTCCTCCATTATATGGATTGTTAGCCATTGTGTTGGTAGTGTTCTTTTTACAAAAAATTTTAATTTTGATGAAGTCGTTTTTTTTTTTTTTTTTTTTTTGGTCATGTTGTTGCTATCATAGCTAAGAGTCTATTGCCAAGTCCAGGGTCATGATGATTCACCTGTATTTTTTTTTTTTCTTAAGAGTTCTGTTGTTTTAGTTCTGAAATTTAGGTCTTTAACCTATTTCGTCAATTTTTGTGTACGAGATGAGTTAGGGGTTCAGTTTCTTTTATACGTGAATATCTGGTACCATTCGTTGAGGAGACTTGCTTTTACTATTGATTGGTGTAGGCACTGCTGTCAAGTCCACTAACCATGATGAATGGATTTATTTCTGGAATTTTTATTCCTTTGGTTTTATTGAGCCTTATGCCGGTACCACCTTGTTTTGATTATAGCATTATGAATTTCCTTAAATGAAAAATTTCAAACACATGGAAAAGTAGAATGGTTCATGAACCCATATGTGTCCATCACTTAACTTCAAATGTTACAGATAGATGGCCTTGTTTCATCTATATTCTATGTACTCCTTCCCCTTCCTTTTTTAAAGATTTTATTTAGAGAGAGAGTGTGTGTGCATGCACCCAAGTGGGGGAGAGGCAGAGAGAGAGGGACTAGCAGACTCTGCTGAATGTAGTGATCAATTCCACAATTCTGAGATCATGACCCAAGCCAAAATCAAGAGGTGACGCTTAACCAACTGAGCCACCCTCACCCCCTTCTTCATTGTTTTGAAACAACCTTAGACATTTGCAAATATTTCAGAAGGTTATGTAATCAGTTATAAGAAAGATTTTACATCTTAACATTTTAAGTAGTGGTGTATTTCCACTTATTTGGAAAATTCTCATACAGTAGAGTCTTTGTTCAGGTAAATGAAATGTCATTGCACTTTTCTCTTAGTGGGATTTTTTAACTTTGAATTTGTTTCAGAAAATTCAACTTGGAAGTTTGGTGATCATAATAAATTCACTAATTGTTATAGTGGTAGCATGGTTTTTATTAAGCTGCTGTGGTGAACCTGCCTTCCCTATTGTATGAAAGTCGTAGTTGCTATTCCAGAATAGGGCTTTTTCTTTATTTAATACTATTAAGAATGTGTTTCATCGCTTGGTCATCATTCATTGTAGAAGGTAGGGAGGTGAATTGGGCATACAAATAGGAGTTTTCTAAAAGAATCTTACATTTTGATACAGCAGATAGGCTTATGTACAGATAATACAGTGAGGAGATGCAGAGAGGATGTAGAGTTTAGTTTAACTAGGGGAGTGCCATCCTTCAGATTGCAAATTTGCCTCCCCAAGTTATTATGTATTTATTATGTATGTATTTCAAATTCCTTTCTAATTAAAACTGCCCTCAGAGCAGGCCAAATTGGAAGGAATAGTGTGTTGTGTGTTTTGTCTCAAGTACCAGGGTCAATGACAAAGAATACCCAAGATCTTCATTTGCTTCTTGATTGCCAAATAATTCTGTAGACAGGTGCAGCCTGACTATTCTACTGATGGTGTTGTTCAGCAGGTTGGTTATTGAGAACTACCCTCTCCTAAGAGTAGTTCCCTGCATAAAATTTTTGTTAATATCTATTTGGTTATGCTGGGTACTACACAGAGTATATTAGGTGGAAATAGTACTTTTAACAGTGATTAAAGAACCAGACTTGTACATACAGAACACAAAGACTACAAGTTTATTTATGAGAGAGCGAGCGAGCATGTGGGCACAAGCAAGGGGGGAGCAGCAGAAGGAGAAGCAGGCTCCCTGCTGAGAAGATGCAGGGCTCTATCCCAAGACTCCAGGATCATGACCTGAAGGCAGATGCTTAACCGACTGAGACACTCAGCCACCCCTAGAAGTTCACTTTCAGTAAGTGCTAAATGTGCTCAATTTGGGCAATTGTTTTAGACCATAAGTTGTGTTCTTTTTTAAGATATGGATTCAGAATGTTGACCTAAATTATCAGTAGCATCTCTATATATCTACAGGCATAATACTAGGTATAAACTTGTATTTCTCATGCAAGTATGAGACTCAAACTACTCCTATCAAATAGTAAGAACTATAATATTTTTAAAGTTTAGGTTTGTGGGGTACCTGGGTGGTTCAGTCCTTAAGCATCTGCCTTCGGCTCAGGTCATGATCCCAGGGTCCTGGGAACGAGCCCTGTATTAGGCTCCCTGCTCTGTGGGAAGCCTGTTCTCCCTCTCTCACTCCCACTGCTTGTGTTCCCTCTCTTGCTGTGCCTCTCTCTGTCAAGTAAATAAATAAAATCTTAAAAAAAAACAAAGTTCAGATTTGCTGCATTGATAGGAAAGATGACATCGTTGTGTTGTTGATTCTAAATTAGTGCTTCTCAAACTTCAATGTGCATGTGATTCACTTGTGGGTCTTGTTAAAAAGATTTTGATTCATTTAGTCTGGGGTGGGACCTGAGATTTTGCATTTCTATTTATTTATTTGACAGAGAGACTGAGAGAGGCAACACAAGCAGGGGGAGTGGGAGAAGGAGAAGCAGGCTTCCTACTGAGCAGGGAGCCCGATGAGGGGCTTGATCCCAGGACCCTGGGATCGTGACCTGAACCGAAGGCAGACGCTTAATGACTAAGCCACCCAGGTGCCACTAAACTTTGCTTTATAGCACCTTCTGTTAGCAAAATGTTTACATATTAAGTCCACTCCTGATCTTTTTCATCGTTTTCATTAAACAAAAACTTGGGTTGATAACTCTTGTGAGAGTATGGCTTGATAAGCTGGTCATCTGTATGGTTCGTGGCATGTTTATCTTAAACTTTTATTATCAAATTGAAATTAAAAACAGATAAAGCAAGTTACTGGAGAGAAATTTTACTCACAATCCTGCATCCCATTCCTCTCACCCATACACCCCTCACCCCCAGTGAGGGTGCTCACTTCAGTTTAAAAATAATGCGTTGGACTGATTTTATAGTTAGACACATTGGAATTGATAATATGTTTGCATTTAGATTATGTGTATTTGGGGTTCTGCACAGTGATGCTTCTTCTCGTGCTTGTCACTTTAACATCAGATATTTAGAAAGTGATGAATTAGGCTGAATTTTGTAGAAGGTAGTAGGATACGTTCTGCTTGCAATACAGTGTACAATGAAAGCAGCAATATGGTTTCTTAAACCTTTTAAAGGTGTCAGAACAGTTCAGAAGGAAAGTATAAACTGGGAGATCTTTATTTTTTTCTTCCCCCAAGGTATGAATACGTGGCTCTGAATTAATGGGTTGTAGTATAAGAGAACTTAATAGACGGAGTAGGGAGTGAGTGCTTTTAGGAGTTGCTGGTGGTGCCAGTGGGGAGCTAGTGAGAAGCAATGATTATTGGGCTTTTCCTTCTTTTGTCTTGTTTTTTTCTCTTTGCATATGTAACAGTTGATCAAGGAGTGCTGGGTAGGAATAGATGGAGACTGGAGAAATGCTAAAAGGCATCCTACGGATAGGGCAGGACTAGGTTTCTCTGCTTCCCTTACTTACTAGCACTGGTAGGATAGAGTTAGTAAAGAATGGGATTTGTCCTTATGCTTTTCCTCTTGTTTGTTATTATTGATAAGAGTTGGGGAGATGAGGGGCACCTGGGTGGTTCAGTCAGTTAAGTGTCCCACTCTTGATTTTGGCTCAGGTCACGATCTCAGGGTCCTGGGATTGAGCCCCACATTGGTTTCCATGCTCACTTTGGAGTCTGATTCAGATTCTCTGCCCCCCTTCCCCCCACCTTCTCTTCCCCCCCCCAAATAAATAAAATTTTAAAATAAAAGCGTTGGGGAGATGAGCAGACACTGCAGTAAAATGAAAAGGGGTAGCAACAGGATTGTACATGACTGTTCCTTCCCTCAGTGCTTCGAGATTATAGTTAATTTAGAATTTTCAACTTGAGGGTTAGTAGAGAGGAAGGAGTGTTTGGGATTTTACCGCTTTCCATTGATGTGCTTTCCATTTCTATAGGCCTTGGTATTGATTAGGAATAGGTAGAATATATAGGTCTCCAATTATTTTTGCATCATAACAAGTCATTCCAAATTTAGTGGCTTGGTTCTGAGGATTGGCTAGAAGCTATTAGGTGGGTCTCACTTAGAGTCTCTCATATGGTTGCAAATAAATGGTGGCTGTGAGGGAGTCATCTTAAAGTCTTCCTCACTTGGCAGTTCACTCGATTCTGGTGGATGATGATAGTAGCCCTTGGTTGGAACTTCAGCTGGAACATCTATATTTGCCATCTGTGTGGTCTGGACATCCTCATTAGGTTGGCAGTGAATAGTTCATAAGTCAGGAAGTAGATGCTGCCAGGAAAAGGCATGGGCCCAGGAACTATAACATCATTTCTGCCATAGTCTATTGATCATTCACATAGCCCCATGTTAAAGTGAAGGTGACAGACCTCCATCTCTCATTGAGAAATTTTGAGCCATGTTATAAAACATCCACAGGGACCCTGAAGAGGGGTTGGTAGGAGAAAGTCTTAGGAAACTTGAAGATTCTGAATTGTGGAGTAGTTTGGCAAGACTTGCATTTTGTATGTTCTTGTCTAACTTTACATTAGACTCTTCAGTGGAAAATGTCATTAAATTTGCGAATTTTGGAGTTGAGATTTGCACATAAGGTTAATTTTCCTTTTACATTTTTTCAGTGAACTTCTTTTGGGTAATGTGTCTTCAAGAGGCTTTATTATATTGATCTCAAATAAAGTATTTTTATTTTTATATTTGATATTTATTCCAAAAATACCTGAGTATTTTGAGAAGGAGTGAGCACGAGCAAGAGGGGCAGAGGAAGAAGGAGATAGAATCTCAGGCAGATTCTGTGCTGAGAACGGAGCCCAGTGCCAGGCTCCATTTCAGAATCCTGAGATCAAGATCCTGAGATCATGACATGATCCTAAGCAAGAGTCAGTTGCTTAATTGACTGAGCCATCCAGGCTCCCTAAGAAATACCGTGTTTATAAAAGATTCCATTATAGTAATATCATTTTAATTATACATTATGTCATGTTAATGTAGATTAAGGTATTAGAGAATATTACAGATTTATTTTTACTTTTCATAACTTATAAAAATGGGTAAATGATTTATATTAGGTTTACATGCTTTTAACCATAACTGTTTAAACTGATAGATGCTCTCTGTAACTTCTCAACTGTTTTTATAGCATTACTAGAAATTAAAATTAACACTTTTTTTGGAGATGTAATTGGCATAAAATTCACACATTTCCAGGGTGCATTTGATAAGTTTTGATAAACGTATACAGTTGTGCATCCTTCACTACAGTATGATATAGAATATTTCCATTAGCCCAAAAAGTTCCTTTATGACCCTGTGTAGGCAGTGTTTTTTCCTTACAACTGGCTTTTGGCCAGAAATCACTGTAGTTTTTTGTTTTATTTATTTTTTTCTTTTCTTTCTTTCTCACTGTAGTTTTCCCTTTTCCAGAAATTCATAAAAATAGAGACAGAGTATGTAGCCTTTATTGGCTGGCTGAGTTTCACTTAACACTTCTCAGATTATCCATGGAGAGATAATGATTTGTTTAAAAATTATCTGGTAGATGGATATTTGGATTATTTCCAACTTCTTGTGATTATGAATAAAGCTGCTATGAACATTTGAGTACAAGTCTTTGTGTGGACATATGTTTTCATTTCTCTTAGGTAAATACCTAGGAGTGGGATTGCTGGGTCATATGGTAAGTGTGTATGTTCAACTTTAAGAAACTGCCAAACTGTCTCTTCCAAAGTGGCTGTGCCATTTTTACATTCCCTCTAGGGATGTATTCCAGTTGCTCAACATCCTTTCTCAACACTTAGTAATTTCAGTCTTTTTTTTAGTCATGTTGGTGGCTGTGTAGTGGCATCTCATTGTGACTTTAATTTACATTTTCTTATGTTAGTGATATTGACCATCTTGTTATGTGTTAATCTGCCATTCTTGAATCTCATTTGGGTAAGTGTTTGTTCAAATCATTCATCCATTTAAGAAATTACATTAACATTCGGTTATAGGATTTTTTAAAAATATAGACAAATCCTTCATAAGGTATATGCATTGCAAAATTTTTTTTTCTCCATTTGGCTTGCCTTTTTATTTGACACTGGGTTTATCAAATGAAACTTGTAAGATAATTGTAGATTCACATGCAGTTGTAAAAAATAACACAGAAAGGTCTTTATACCTTTTATGAGTTTCCCCACTATGGTAACATCTTCCAAAACTATGCAATACCACAACTTGGATATTGACATCGATATATATAATTCACTGACTATATTCAGGTTCTCAGTTTCATTTTCATTTATGTGTAGTGCTTTATATAGTGTTATCACTTGTGTGGATTTGTGTGTTCACTACCATAGTCAAAATACAGAACATCACTGCAGGGATCCCTCATGTTGTTCATGTGTAACCGTATTCATTTCCTTCATGTGTACCTCCCCTTCCCTGCCCATCCCTAACCCATGGTAACCTTGAATCTGTTCTACATTTGTAAAATTTTTTCTTCTGAAAATGTTGTATAAATGGAATTGTGTATGTATGTAACTTGGGGATTGGCTTCTCTTCAGTCAGCCTAATTCTCTTGTGATTAATCCAAGTTGTTGCATGTATTGATAGTTCTTTACATTTTATTGCTTAATAGTATTCTATGGAATGCGGATGAACTGCAGTTTATTTAACCATTCACCCCATTAAAGGACATATGGGTTGTTTTTGTTTTTTGCTATTGCAAATGAAGACACTACAAACATTTGTGTACAAGTTTCTGCATGAGATAAATTTTCATTGCTCAGAGATAAATGTGCAAGAGTGCAGTTGCGGGGTCATATGGTAAGTACATTTTAGTTTTTTAAGAACGTGGCAGACTGTTTTTCACAGTAGCTGTGTACCAATTCATATTTCTAGCAGCAGTGTATGAGTGATCCAGATCCCGTACATCCTCACCAACATAGGTTATTATCACCGTTTTTGTCAGGAGAGTATTCTGATTGGTGTGTGGTGATTTCTGTTGTGATTTCAGTTTGCATTTCCCAAATGCCTAATGATGTGGAGCATCCTTTATTTGCTCTATGTAAATATTCTTCAGTGAAATGTCTTTTCATGCATTTGTCTGTTTTCTAATTTACATTATTGGGATTTTTACTGTTGAGTTTTTGGAGTTACCTGTATATTTTAGATACCAGTTGTTTTCCAGAATGTGGCTCGCAAATATGTTCTCCCACTCTATGGCTTTTCTCATTCTCCTCAGATGGTCTTTTGCATAGCCAAAGTTTTTGGTTTCGATGAAGTCCAATTTATTTTGGACTGTACTTTTTTAGTCTCAGGAAGTCTTAACTGCTTAGTGCTAGATCCCAAAGTTTTTTTTTTTTGTTTTTGTGTTTTGTTTTGTTTTTTTCCCCCCTAAAAGTTACACTTTAATGTTTTACATTTAGGTCTGTCATGTATCTTGAGTTCGTTTTTGCATAAGTAGTGAGTTTGGAGTTCTTTTTTTTTTTTTGGTATGAATAGATGTCCATTTGCTCAATCATCATTTGTTGAAAAGGCTATCAGTCTTCTCTTCAATTGCTTGTTGCACCTTTTTCAGAAATCGGTTTTCCGGGGCGCCTGAGTGGCTCAGTGGGTTAAAGCCTCTGCCTTCAGTCCAGGTCATGATCTCAGGGTCCTGGGATTGAGCCCCGCATCGGGCTCTCTGCTCTGCAGGGAGCCTCCTTCCCGCTCTCTCTCTGCCTGCCTCTCTGCCTACTTGTGATCTCTCTCTCTCTTTCTGTCAAATAAATAAATAAAATCTTTAAAAAAAAAAATCAGTTGTCCATATTGATTTCTGAAAAAAGTGCAACAATATGGACTTGGGCCATACCTCTGTGGGGGCTAATTTGAGATGCCCTCTTCTGTTATATTGCTTTTGTGTTTGTATGTCTGCCAGAACCACAGTCTTGGTTATTCTAGTGACATATTTAGTCTCACAATGGGCTAAAGTTATTTTTTATTTTAGTCATTTTCTAAAATGTTTTAGCTATTGTACGTTGGTTGGTTTGTTTGCTTGTCTTGGTTTTCTGTATAAATTTTAGAATAGTCTTGTGTATATTAGCTATGTCTCAAAAATCTTGCTGGAATTTTTATTGGAATTGCATAAACTTGAATGTCATTTTGGGGGAGAATTGACATACTGTTGAATCTCGTTCATGAACATGGTATATCTCACTATTTTAGTAAGGTTTTGTTGAATTTCTTTCATCAACATTTTGTAATTTTCAGCATACAAATTCTACACGTTAGATTTATAGCAAAGTATTTTCTTTGAAGTGATTGTAAATGATTTTCATTTTTCCTTGGACTCCTTATCTTTGAGAAGACTTTAGTATATCACTGATACTGACCTTGATAATTTGGCTGTATTTGTCATACTTTTACATTGTAAAGTTACCCGTTTTTTCCTTTTTTCCATACTGTATTTTTCGGAAGTAAATCACTGTGTGTTGCTTACACTTTATTGGGAAATTATCTATTTCCTTGATGATAGCATGTCTGCATAACTTACTTAGAATTCTTCTGTGTGAGAGACTTGTCTCATCCCTACTTACTCATTCATTTATCTCTAATAATATGGACTTGGGGATAATATTTTATACTTTGGCTTATAATCTAATATTGTATTAATTTGTTACTTTAATTAAGAAATTGATTTGTTCCTTCTGTTGGCCATTGAGTGAGCTTTCACTAGGTTTCTATATTCCTTTGATTATACACTCATTGTTTTGGGTAGGGGTGGGAAGGATAGGTAGGAAGGAGACGTTAACCACTTACTTTCTGGTATTACAAGATGCTCCAGGCTTACCCCAAGCCTAGAAAGAGCTAATTTGCATTCTTACCAGCAACTGATATTGTCAGTTTCTTGGATTTTAGTGATTCTGATAGGTATGAAGTGCTGTCTCCTTGTTTTAGTTTGGGATAGTCCAAGATGGCAGAAGAGCAGGAGACAGTAGTTTTGTCTGGTCCCAGGAATTTAGCTAGATAGCTATCAAATCATTCTGAACACCTGTGAACTAAACCAGAGATCTAAGAAAAGAATAAATGCAAAACTACAAATAGAAAAGCAACTGCCTTCTGCAAGGGAGGAGGTGCAGAGAAATGAATCCAAGGCAATATATTAGAAGATAGACCAGTGGGGAGTGGTGGTGGGAGGAAGGCTACGTAAGGTAGCACCATAAAGTGATATAGCAGTGGAGCACAAAATCAGAACTTTGAGAAGTCTGCTCCGGTGAGGGATGTCCCTGTCTGAAAGGTGCCCAGGTGGCGACACGGGGTGGAATCCTAGGTGGGACAGTGTGGTCTCGGGATCGCTGGGGATGCAGGAGGACCAGGGGTACCTGAGTGTGGCAGAGTTCCCAGGCACTGGAGTGGGGAAGCCGGCTGCAATCAGCGAGCCCAGGAGTGGCTTCTCAGCTCCAGGTTGCCATATACCATGAAACGCAACCCCGTTGGCCAACTACCCTTTGAGCAGGGGCCCAGTGAGAAGCAGAACTGCAGTGAGACACCCCCGCCACCCCCATCCAGGGTTGGTGCAGGTGTGTACCACAGGAGTCTGCAGAGTTTGGAGACTTGAAACAGGGTCAAGTGCCTGAGATAGAAATGCTCAGTCACAGGTTGGGTGAACATGGAGTGCAGACAGAGTCCAGGGAGATGTGACAGCTTTTCCTTGAGGGCACATTGATGAGTGAGGCCCAGAGCTCTCAGCTTTGGGGCTGGAGATTAGGAGGCCGCCATTTTCATTCTCATCCTCTAAAGCTGCACTTTCTAGAAAGCCTTCAGGGAACAAAAGTCACATGGAATAATCTGGAGCTGCTTGCTTAGCCTGGCCCCCTGGCAAGGGTGGTGCTATTCTGCCCTGGGCAGACACCTGAGAATCAGTGCAACGTGCCCCTCCCCCAGAAGATCAGCAAGAACATCCAGCTAAGATCAAGTTTATGGATCATAGAGAACTGCAAAACTCCAGTGCTAGGGGAAAATAGTATATGGAATTTGTAGTTTTTTCCCCCCATGATTCTTTAGTCTTTCAATTTTAATTTTTTTCCTTCCTTTTTAAACCAATTTCTTATTTTATCAACTCTTTTTAAGAAAATTTTCATTTTTGCAATTACATTATATTCTTTGTATTTGATTTTATTTTTGTATATATATGTTTTTCTTTCTTTACAGTTTTGTGATGCAGTTTCTTCTAACAAACAGACCGAAATACACCCAGAATCTAGTGTATGGCTCTGTTCTCTTCACCTGTCTGATCATAGTTTCTCTTTTTTCTTTTTCATTTTTTTTTGGTAGTCTTATTTAACTTTCACCTTTACAGTTACATTCTGTCTTTTCAGCATATTTAATTTTATTTTTGTGTATGTATGTTTTTCTTTCTTTACAGTTTTGAGATGTAGTTTTTTCTAACTTACCAAAATATACTCAGGATATAGTAAATTGCTCTGTTCACCTGTTTATGGTCCTCCTTTTTTTTTTTTTGTCTTTTAATTTTCATTTTTGTAGTTCTAGTTTATCCTTTTGTAGTATTTAACTTTATGTACTTGTAGGAGTTTTACAATTTTGGGATCTAGTTTTTTTAACAAACAGACTAAAATACATAGAGGGTTGAATGTACTGCTCTGTTCAGTTCACTAGTCTGATTATATTATTTTTCTTTTTTTAAATTCTTTTTGGTTTTCGCTCTCTTCTGATTTGTTTAGAGTATATTTCTCTGGGGTTGTTGTTGCCATTCTAGTATTTTGTTCTCTCGTTCTTCTATTCTTTGGACAGAATGACAAGATGGAAAAACTCACCACAAAAAAAGAGAACAAGAGGGATGCCTGGGTAGCTCAGTCAGTTAGGTGTCTGACTTTGGCTCAGGTCATGGTCCCAGGGTCCTGGCATTGAGTCCTACATTGGGCTCCTTGCTCAGCGGGGAGCCTGCTTCTGCCTCTACTTACAGCTCTCTCTGCTTGTTTTCTCTCTCTCTCAAAAGTCTTGAAAAAGAGAACAAGAGGTAGTACTGACTGCCAGGGACTTAATTCATATGGATATAAGTAAGATGTCTGAACTAATTAGTATGGGTATAAGTAAGATGTTCAAAATAACAATTATAGAGATACTAGCTGGGCTTGAAAAAAGCATAGAAGACACTAGAGAATCCCTTTCTGAGGAAATAAAAGAACTAAAAATCAAGTGGAAATCAAAAAGGCTGTTAATGAGATGCAATTAAAAATGGAGGCTCTAACTGCTAGGATAAATGAGACAGAAGAGAGAATTAGAGAATTAGTCATCTAGAAGACAAAATGATGGAGAATAAAGAAGCTGAGAAAAAGATAAACAACTACTGGACCACAAGGGGAGAATTTGAGAGATATGTGATACCAGAAAGTGAAACAATATTAGAATAATCAGGATCCAGAAGAAGAGAGGGGCAAAAGCTATATTGGAGCAAATTATAGTGGAGACCTTCCCTAATCTGCAGAAGGAAACAGGCATTCAAGACCAGGAGGCACACAGAACCCCCCCTCAAAAATCAACAAAATAGGTTAACAACTCAACATATAATAATGAGGCTTGCAAATCTCAAAGACAGAAAGTTCTAACAGCAGCTTGGGACAAGAGGTCTGTAACCTACAATGGTAGAAACATAAGATTGGCAGCAGACCTATCCACAGAGACCCAGTAGGCCCGAAAAGACTGGCATGATATATTCAGCACACTAAATGAGAAAAATATACAGCCAAGAATACTATATCCAGCTAGGATGTCATTCAAAATAGGAGAGATAAAAAGCTTCCAGGACAAACAGAAACTGAAAGAATTTGTGATCACTAAACCAGCCCTGCAAGAAATATTAAAAGGGATCTGTAAGCAAAGAGAGAGCCCAAAATAACATAGACCAAAAAGGAACAGAGACAATATACAGAAAGTGACTTTACAGGTAATACAATGGCATTGAATTCATAACTTTCGATAGTTACTCTGAATGTAAATGGACTAAATGTCCTAATAAAACACAGGGTATCAGATTTGATTCAAGAGCAAGACCCATTGATATGCTGTCTGTAGGAGACTCACTTTAGACCCAAAGACACCTCCAGATTTACAGTGAGGGGGTGGAAAACCATTTATCATGCTAATGGACATCAAAAGAAAGCCTGGGTGGCAATCCTTATATCAGAAAATTAGATTTTAAATCCATGACTATAATAAGAGATGAGGAAAGACCTGTATCATAATTAGAGGGTGTATCCAACAAGAAGATCTACCAATTGTAAATGTTTATGCCCTTAACATGGGAGTAGCCAATTAGATAAACCAGTTACTAACAAAGTTAAAACACATTGATGATAATAGTAATATTAGGGGACTATAACACCCCACTCACTGCAATGGACAGGTCTTCTGGCAGAAGATCACAAGAAAACAAGGGCTTTGAATGACACGCTGGACCCAATGGACTTAACAGATATATTCAGAACATAACATCCTAAAGCAACAGAATACACGTTCTTCTAAAGTGCACATGGAACATTCTTCAGAATAGATCACAATCTGGGTCACAAATCAGGTCTCAATCAGTACTAAAAGATTGGGATCATTCCCTGCATATTTTCAGACTACAGTGCTATGAACTCCAGCTCAATCACACGAGAAAGTTGGAAAGAACTTAAATACATGGAGGCTAAAGAGCATACTACTAAAAAATGAATGGGTCAACCAGAAAATTAAAGAATATTTTAAAAAATTCGTGGAAACAAATGAAAATGAAAACACAACTGTTCAAAACCTTTGGGATGAAGCGAAGGCAGTCCTAAGAAGGAAGTATATAGTAATTGAAAGCTTTTCTCAAGAAACAAGAAAGGTTTCAAATACACCTGACAAAGCTGGCAAAATAACAGCAAATAAAACTAAACCCAGTTAAAGAGTCGATCCCATTTATAATTGCACCAAACCCCATAAGGAATAAATCTAACCAAAAAGGCAAAGAAAGTGTGCTCAGAAGACTACAGGAAAGTCGTGAAAGAAATTGAGGTAGACACATTTTTCCATTTCTTTATGACACAAAGAAATGGAAAAATGCTTTATGCTCATGGGCTTGAAGAACAAATACTTTTTAAAATGTCTGTGGTATCTAGAACACTCTATATTATTGAATGCAATCCCTATCTCTTTGTTTTAATTTGTATTTCTGTAATGACAAATGATGAGCATGTTATCTTTTTTTTTTGCCATTTATCTGTCAAGTGACTTAAGATCTTTATTCATATTTTAATTCGGTTCTTTTTTTTTTTTTTTTAATTCGGTTCTTTTTTATTGTTGAGTTTTAAGAGTTTTTTTTTCCATATTTTGGATACAAGTACTTCAGCCACTAATGTTTTGCAAATACAGGCATACCTCAGATACTGCATATTTGGTTCTAGACCACTGCAATAAAAAGCACATCAAATGAAAATTGTGTTTATAGTATACTATATTGTGTGCAAAAAATAGCATTGTCTAAAAGGTTGTATATATATTAACTTATACATACTTTATTGCTAGAAAATGCTAACCTAACCATCATCTGAACTTTCAGCAATTCATAATTGTTTTGTTAGAGTCTTGCCTTGATGTTAATGACTGCTGACTGATCACATTGGTTGGTAGTTTCTGAAGTGTGAGGTGGCTGTGGCAGTTTCTTAGAAGAAGACAACAGTAAGGTTTGTCGATTGACTCATAAATCCGTTTTCTGTGACATGCGATGGTGTTTGGTAGCCTGTTTTTACTCACAGTAGAACTTTTTTTTAAAAAAGATTTTATTTATTTATTTGACAGAGAGAGAGAGATCACAAGTAAGCAGAGAGATAGGCAGAGAAGGGGGAAGCAGTCTCCCTGCTGAGCAGAGAGCCGGATGCAGGGCTTGATACCAGGATCTTGAGATCATGACCTGAGCCGAAGGCAGAGGCTTTAACCCACTGAACCACCCAGACGCCCCTCACAGTAGAACTTTGAAAATTGCAACAAACCCTATTGCTGCTTTATCAATTAAGTTTGTAATTGATAATGGCAATTGTAATACTCAGTCTTTCATTGTCACTTCAACAGTCTTCACAGCATCTTCACTAGGAGTAAATTCCATCTCAAGAAATCATTTCTTTGCTCATCTGTAAGAAGCAGCTCCATCTATTAAATGTTTTATCATGAGATTGCAGCATTTCAGTTTTATCTTCCACTTTTAATTCTAGTTCTCTCTTCTACCATTTTTGCAATTACTTCCTCTAATGAGATCTTTAATCCCTGAAAGTAATCCATGAAGGTTGGAATCAACTTCTTCCAAATTCCTATTAATATTGATATATTTGATCCCTTCACATGAATGATAAATGTTTTTTGTCACCTAGAATGGTGAGTCCTTTCCAGAAGGTTTTCAGTTTTCTTTGCTTAGATCCATCAGAAGAATCACTATCTATGGCAGCTATAGCCTAGAAAATGTATTTCTTACATAATGAGACTTGGTAAGCCAAAATTACTCTGATCCATGACCTGCTGTGAAATTTGTATATGGCATCTTCCGTTGTACAGCTGTTTTGTCTACAGTGAACACCTGTTGTTTAGTGTAGCCACCTTCAATGATGATCTGAGCTCGAACTTCTGGATGATTTGCCACGGTTTCTACCTCAGCACTGGCTGCTTCACCCTGCACTTTCATGTTACGGAGATGGCTTCTTGTCTTAAACCTCACGAACCAGCCTCCGCTAGCTTCATACTTCTTTAGTTTCCTCAGCTATCTCAGCCTTTATAGGATAGAAGAGAGTTAGGGGCTTCTTGATTAGCTTAAGGGAGTGTTGTGGTTGGTTTCATCTTCTATCCAGGCCACTAAAACTGTCTATCAGTGATACGGTGGTTTCACTTTTTTTTTTTTTTTAATCATTTGTGTGTTCACTGGAGAAGCACTTCTGTTTAAGAACTTATCCTTTGCATGCACAACTTGGCTTACTGTTGGGTACAAGGGACTTAATTTTCAGCCTGTCTCGGGTTTCAACACACCTTTTTCACTGAACTTAATCATTTCTAGCTTTTGCTTTAAAGTGAGAGATGTTTAACTCTTCCTTGAACACTTAAGAGGCCAATGTAGGGTTATCAGTTGGCTTAATTTCAATATTGTGTGTCTCAGAATAGGGAGCCCCAAGGAGAGGGGATATATATATGGTGGAAATGGCTGGTGGTTGGAAAAGTCTGAACACAACATTTATTAAGTTTGCTGTCTTATGTGGGTGTGATTTGTGGTTCCTCAAAACAATTACAATAGTGACATCAAAGATTACTGTAACAAGTATAATGATAATGTAAAGGTTTGAAATATTGTGACATTTACCAAAATGTGACACAAAGGCACAGTATGAGCAAGTGCTGTTGGAAAAATACTCCAGGCAGTCTTGCCACAACCCTTCAGTTTGTAAACAGAGTATTCATAAAGCACAATAAAAGAAGATGTGCTTGTATTTTCTCTTTTACTGTGTGGTTTGTGTTTTCATTTTCTTATCAGTAGCCTTCTAAACAAGTTTTAAATTTTAATAAAGTCTATATTACCATTTTTTTGTCTTCTGAGTTCTGCTTTTGGTTTTTGTTTTATCTTAAACCTCATTGCCACACCCAAGGTCAACAGATTTTGCATTTTTTTTACTCCATTGTCTTGATAGTAAGCTTTATAGTAAATCTTGAAATAGGGTGAAGTCCTCCAACTTTGTTCCTCAGTATTGTGTTGACTATTCAGTCTTTTGCTTCTCCATTTAATGTGTCAAATCAGTTTGTTGATATTTGCAAAGTGGTTGAAACTATAGATTATGGTGGGAAGAATTGACAACTATATTATCTTCCAGTGCATGATCATGGAACATTTTTCTGTTTGTTTAGGTTTTGATCTCTAATTCTTGTTTGCCAAGTATTTTTATATGAATAGGTGTTAGGTTTCATAAAACTTAGTTGGTGTGGCAGTTAATATGATCATAGGTTTGTTTGTTTTTTTTTCCCCATAGCCTGTTGATGTGGTTGATAACATTGTTTTTATGTATATTAAACCCAACCTTGCATTCCTAAAGTAAATTCCTCTTGGTTGTGATATGTAATCTTTTTTTATGTGTGGTTGATTTGATAGTATTTTTTTTTTTTTCAGAATATTTGTATATGCAGATAATCATCTGTACCTTAACTCTTTTTGTCTAGTTTTGTTTCCTGGGTAATATTGGCCTCAGTGTTCTTTTCTTTCTCCCTCCCTCCTGCCCTCCCCCCACTCCCCTCCTCTCCCTTTCTCTCTCAAAGAGTTTGTGAAGGATTAAAGTTAATTTTTTAAAAAAATTTTATTTGAGAGGGAGAGAGAGAGAGCCAGCACACAGGCAAGGGGAGCAGCAGGCAGAGGGAGAAGCAGGCTCCCCCCAAGCAAGAAGCCTGATGTGAGACTCGATTCCAGGACCCTGGGACCATGACCTGAGCAAAGGCTTAACTGGCTCAGCTACCTAGGCACCCCTGAAGTTAATTCTTTAAATGTATCATAGAATTCATCAGTGAAGCCATCTGGGCCTGGGCATGTCTTAGTGAGAATCTTTTAGGTTAATGATTCAATTGCTTGTTAAAGGTGTATTCAGATTTCCTGCTTTTTGAATCAGTTGTAGCAGTTTGTCTAGGGTGTCCATTTCATCTAAGTCATTGAATCTGTTGGCATATAGTTCACAGTATTTCTTGTATTTAAATCTTGCATATCTGAAATAAATTCCAATTGGTCATAGTGTATAATTCATTTTATACATTGCTGGACTCAATTTGCTATTTTTTTTTGAAGATTTTTACATCTTTGTTTATGAGTGATACTGTTTTTTCTTACACTGTTTTTGGTTTTGATATTGGGGTAATGCTAATTCATTCACAGAATGAATTAGGAAGACTGCATTTATTTTCTAGAAATTGTGAAGAAATGGTATAATTTTTTCCTTAAGTGCTGTAATTCACCAGTAAAATTACTTAGGCCTAGTGCTTTCTTTTGGAAGGTTACAAATTAGTGATTCAATGTGTTTACTAGATACAGGCCTTTAAGGATGAAATAAAAGATAGTATTATAGCTGTACATCAAAAGGATAAAAAGATACTTTGGACAACTCTATAGGTATTAATTTGATAACTTTGATGAAATAGACTGACTTCTCAAGGTGTTGAAACTCACCAAGGTGAAATAGACAATTTGAAGAGCTTGATGCCTGTTAAATAATAAGTGAGTTCAACAAGGTTGCAGTATAATGGATCAACATATAACCTAATCCTAGAAACTGAATTCCAAAATCTCCAATTATATTAGTAATGAGTATGTAGAAACTGAATTCCAAAATCTCCAATTTCCAAAAACTAAAAAACACTAGTTTTGTGAAAATTTCAAAACACCGATGGAAGAAATCAGTGATGTAAATAAATGGAGAAACATTGTCTTCCAATCTATGAATGTAACATAATGAAGATATTCTCTTCAAATCTGTTTGTATATAATTAACACAATTTGTATTAAAATTCTAGCAAAACTTTTTTTCATAGATATATACAAGTTTATTCTAAAATACATTTGAAAAGTCAAAGTTAATAATAGATAAAGCAGTTCTCATAATGAATAACAAAGGGAGGAAATCATTCCACCTGATTTCAAAACTTACTATATAGCTCCATTAATCATGATTGTTATTATCAAAGGGAGACACACATAGATCAGTAGAGCAGAATAAAGGACTCAGGAACAGCCCTATACAAGTAAAACTAAGTGATTTTTGACAAAAGTGCAAAAGCAGTTCATTGTAGAATGGATACTTCAAAATGTTGCTGGAGCAACTGAGTACCCATAGGTTAAAATTAAAAAAAAAGAAAAGATTAAAATGGACTGTAGAGTTAAACATAAAACATTAAAGCACACAACTGTTAGAAGGTAACAAGTTTTATTTTCAAGACATAGAGCATGGTAGAATGTTCTTAGTCATGACACCAAGAGCATGATTCATAAAGAAAATTTTGATAAAGAGAATCTCATGAAAATTAAAATTTTTTGCTGTGATAAAAACCTGTTAAGAGGTGAGCTATGGACTGGAAGAAAATTTATATAAACCGTATTCAACCAGTGAGTCAGAACATAAAAAGAGTTCTCAAAAGTCAACATTCAATCAGTCCACTTATAAAATGGACAAAAGATATGAATAGACATTTAACCGAACTAATAACGTACTAACCGATAGTACGTATGAATGGCAAATAATCACAGGAAAAAATGTTTTAATTACCCTAGCCTTTAAGGAAATGCAAATGAAAACTATGATGAGATAGCACCACATATCTGTTAGAGTATCTTAAAGAAACAGTAGCCATAATATCAAATACTGGCTGGGATGTAGGGAAAAAAAAGGACATCTCCATACATTGTGGTGTGAATATTAAATGGTAAACTCACTTTAGAAAATAGTTTGGCTGTTTCTCAAAAATCTACACATAACTTTTTAATAGCTTAATTTTTAAGGCCACTAAGTTAAAATATTTTTATTGTTTTGATGGAGGAATGTGGTCTGTGAAAACATAGTACAATAGAAAATTGCTTTTTATTTCTGTAAGTCGGCAGTAAGTTTAGAATAAAGGATTGGGGGCTGTCACAGGAAATATTAATAGGAATGTTATAGCTTTGTTAAAGGAAACAGTAAGTGGTTTGCAGAAAGACATACCTATAGAAAAATACTTATATAGAATCTTTAAAGGTTTTAAAGCTTTTCTTATCAGCATGACTGGATTTTAGATTTGAGTCTTTGGTTTATTAAAATCTTAAAGCTTAAAGCTGTAGTTTGTAGTGGGTAGGTACAGGAGTAGCACTGAAAATGTAGGTATTAACTTTCAAGTGAGATTATATGTGGGTCACTTTCATGTCCTGTCATTGTAATATAGTTGACTTTTTAGGGCCCCTTCCTGAGTCTGGGGCAGAAACTTGGGTACATATTGAAGGAACACTTTAGAAACCATTGTGGTTAAGACTTAAGTTGTGTCGTGTATTACTGATATATTTTGTTAGGTATGTTCGAATTTTTCAGACAATTTCAGAAACTTGATGATTTCCCATTTTTAAGGAAGGCAGCACAATTCTGGTGTTAGTTTTGGACATGAGTTCCTGGTATGCTATTTTCTAGTCTTTAGTAAATTCTTTTTATCTTTGTCTTTAAGCTTAACTTCATAGAATTGTTATGAGGAGTGAATGATATATAGTATGTCTAGTGGTTGGTCAGCACAGTGCTTTGATATATGATAAGCACTCAAAAACTGTCAGTCTTGGGGCACCTGGGTGGCTCAGTTGGTTAAGTGACTCCCGTGGGCTCAAGTCATGATCCTGGAGTCCCAGGATCAAGTCCTGCATTGGGCTCCCTGCTCACCAGGGAGTCTGCTTCTCCCTCTGACCCATCCCCCTCTTATGATCTCTCTCTCTCTCTCTCTCTCTCTCTCAAATAAATAAAATCTTTAAAAAAATCCTAAAACTGTTAGCCTTTTACTACTAGCCAGAAGAAGCCACAGACTCAAGAGCATACAAAGGTAGTCTATATACCGTTATCCTGGAGATGTTTGTTTCCATAATATTTATCATAGAGCTAAATGAAGCCAAGTGACTGCTCTGGTAATATAGCTAGTCACAAGCTATTCTGATAAGATGAATATAGTTCAGGTGAGAGCTGGCAGATTTTTGGAGGTGAGGTGCCAAAGTTCAATCATTAACCATTTTCCCTGTTTTTAGAAGCTTCTGTGGTACGAAATATTGGCAGAGGTGCCTTTGGAGATGCTATTGGTTGGTACTTGGTCAGGCTTAGGTTTCTGTTACATTATGAGACCTAAGGGTGGTTCTTGATTCTTTCCCGTCTATATACAACACATCCAGTTGGTCACTTAAATGCTGCTGATTGATCCCCTCAACATGTATCCTACATCATTTTGTCTGCCACTTCTGCAAGTCAGGTTCATTATTTCTCATTATAAATAACTATAAAAGTTCCCTAACTGGTCTGCTTCTTGACTAGTTGGGATTCTAGTCTTCCACTCATACCAGAGGTAGCTTTCTAAAATGCAAATTTGGTTATGTAAGCAGAGTTAAGAATCTGGTACTGTGGAATCAGAACTTTTGGGTTCAAATCCCATCTATCTCTGTTTTGTGTGATCCTGGGTGAATTCTCCCAGCCTTGGTTTCTACATTTATTAAAAAGGGTAACTACTCAAATTGGACCCACAGTCACTTGGAAAGATTGCTAAAAATACCGTGTCTACCCCGTTCCTGGGTCCCTTGATCTTGGGTTGGGTCAAGAAGTCTGTGACTTATGAAAAACATCTCAGTTGGTTCAGATACCCTTTTATGAGTCTTCTTAAGACATCATGTACTTTGTCATCAGGTTTTTGTACTTCTTGTGTCTGATATATGCACACTTGATTTGTCCAGCCAGTTCAGTACTTGGTTCCAGGCTTGTCCTCTGCCAGGAAGTGTCTGACTTTCTTATTGTGGATTTCATGCTTCAGGAAGTCCTCTCCAATGCAGCAGTTCAGTGTTACATAATTTTTCTCAAATACACTGTCTAAAATACAAGATAAAAATTATTTCAGTTCTGGACAGCTATTATAAAAGCATAAATTCCTTCACTTTTTGGCATTTTGCAATTCCTGTTTTATTGGTTTGCTATCTGTCTCTTCTAAGATTCTTGAGAATAAATTTTATATCCTCAGGGTATTATTAATCTTAAAATTATATTTATCATAGACCTAAAAGTTATTCTCAAGAAATTTTCTTTACTGAAATGAAGCATCCTTATAACAAGGTGTGCAAAGTGGGAGGTCATGTTGCATGAAGTCTTTGTTTTCTTTTTTTTAAGATTGTATTTATTTGTCAGAGAGAGAGAGGGAGAGCACACAAGTGGGAGGAGCGGCAGGCAGAGGGAGAAGCAGGCTCTCTGCTAAGCTAGGAACCCGATATGGGACTCAATCCCAGGACCCTGGGATCATGATGTGAGCCAAAGGCAGACACTTAACCGACTGAACCACCCAGGCGTCTCAACGGTTTTATTTTCTTACTGTGTCATTTATTTGGATTCATCTACCTTTCATACTTGTACATCTCAGACTGACTGACCTTGGTTTTCTGTAGTTTTTAACTGGAACTTAGTTTGGCTTATTCTAATATTTGTAGGTGAGGACATTGTGGGATAGAACCGGAAATGAAACCAAGAATGTGAAAGATTCTGAGCAGATTCGTTTCTGGATTTTGGATGTTTTACATGTTTTATTTAGTAAATCATTCCTAATTCATTTAGATTTGGATGTGTGGTCATGTTTTGCTCAAGGCATTCAAACTTTGTGCATCTTAGTTTTCCTGTTGGCAAAATGCGATAATACACTAGATGGTCTCTAAAGTTCTTCCAGCTCTAAAATTTCTACTATTCCAAGTAAAAATGAATAGCTATTCAAATACTTAGGTGTTGCTATTGATAATAAAGTAATAAGACTTGTTTTATCTTTTAAGCTCGCTCCATTTTAAAAATAATTTATTTCAGGCACACATCCAAGAACTTTGGTATCAATAGAAGTTAATTTCCTCTCGTTGCCTAGATTTTCCTGGAGCTGTTCGTTATAGTTCTTTCTGATTTGAGTATAACTTTATTGAAACAGATGCAGGAAGGCTGATTAATAGATATACCTCAAGTGTTCTCATGAAAGAACTTGACAAATGATTTTTCTTAATGGACTGCTAATACATGAGAAAAAGCAAAATGTTAAAAAAACTTCTGTTAAAAAAAAACAAACTTCTGTTAATGTGGTAGATTATTTTGCTCTCGAGTAACAGGTCTTCTTTGTTTTCATTTAAGTGCCAAGGATGACATTGATCTCGATGCCTTGGCTGCAGAAATAGAAGGAGCTGGTGCTGCCAAAGAACAGGAACCTCAAAAGTCAAAGGGGAAAAAGAAAAAGGATAAAAGAAAGCCAGACTTTGAGTAAGTATTTCAAATATATTTGATTTTTATTAGTTTTGGTACTAGATTGACCTGTTAAGCTAATTCAGTGCCTTATAATTGGATTTTAATCCTTTAATTTTAATCAGATTTTAATCCTTTTCTAGTGAAGATGATATCCTGAAAGAACTGGAAGAATTGTCTTGGGAAGCTCAAGGCATCAAAGCTGACAGAGAAAGTGCTGCAGTAAAGGTGAAAAACAGACCATTGTTACCTATTCTCTGTCGTAGTGCCAGTTTTGGGGAGCTGCTTTTGGAAGCTTTTGAGCAATGTGAATATGTTAGTTAAAAGTTTCTGTAAATTCTGATGCCAAAGAGGGAAAACAATTTTTTGGAAAGAAATATGTGTTTTAAAACCTTTCACAGATATAAAAACATTTTATTCAGGAATTTAAAGGTATTTTGTGATGTGTTGCCTAGTCAAAAAAATGGTAATTTTGGAGATAGAACATTTCCCATTTCCAGTGTGCTGTGTTCTTTTTCATTCTTTGAATTTGGATAGCCTCAAAGTAATGGGAAAGTGATAGGCACATTTTTTTTCTTTCAATTTCCTCATAGGTTCTGTATGCCATTTGAGAAGGTAGTGAATGTGAACTGATGATTAGTAATTGCTTCCGAGCACCTGAATTCTGAAATTGACAGTGAATGTAAAATGTGCCTGAGGCCTAGGCTAGCTTCTGGTACTTGGTTGAGTTTTATATCCTTATAAAAAGAATCTTATTTTGAAGTTGTTTTGAGAACTTTTTCTATGTGTACTTAGTAAAATACATGATTGAGGAGTGTTATTTTAAAAAATAACATGTAACTTAAAATTTTTAACAATGGAAATTTTTTAGCCAACAGAAAATAATGAAGAATCCACCTCAAAACAAGATAAAAAAAAGAAAGGACAGAAAGGCAAAAAACAAAGTTTTGATGATAATGATAGTGAAGAATGGGAAGATAAAGATTCAAAATCAAAAAAGACTGCAAAGCCAAAAGTGGAAATGTACTCTGGGAGTGATGATGATGATGATGATTTTAATAAACTTTCTAAAAAAGCTAAAGGGAAAACTCAGAAATCAAATAAAAAGGGGGATGGGTCAGAAGAAGATGAGGATAACACTAAAAGAGTTAAAGAGCGTTCCAGAGTAAATTCTTCAGGTGAAAGTGGTGATGAATCAGATGAATTTTTGCCGTCTAGAAAAGGACAGAAAAAAAATCAAAAAAATAAGCCAGGTCCTAATGTGGAGAGTGGGAATGAAGACGACGACTCCTCCTTCAAAATTAAGACGGTGGCTCAAAAGAAGGCAGAAAAGAAAGAACGCGAAAGAAAAAAGCGAGATGAAGAAAAAGCAAAACTGCGGAAGCTGAAAGAAAAAGAAGAGCTAGAGACAGGGAAAAAGGATCAGAGTAGACAATCTCAAAAGAAATCTGAAGAAGAAGCTGTAAAATCCAAAGTGACCCTTGATATTGGAGCAGTCCCTGCCTCTGAAGAGAAAGGAGAGACTCCCACAGCTGCTGAAGGTTGGTAATACTATCAAGGAAAGGGCTGAAGGCTTGGATTGATAGTCTTAGGTTTGCCCCAGAGTCATATTGGTTTTTGCCCTTGGTTATACAGGGACTTAAATTATAAGAAGAGGACTTGTAAAAATTATATCTAAGTACTTTTCATTTTCATTGTTAAACATTTATGTAGTATAAAATATCTTTAAAACGGTTTGTGTACAGAGTAGATTCTTTAAAGAATTTCACTGTGAAGACAGTTTTGCTGCTGATAAAGACTGGAAGTTGCCTAATAAATTTATTCCTTTTGATATCTCAGTGTCAGATAATAACAATTCTTTCCTATTTAAAAAAAATTATTATAAATACTTTTCTTTTTTTCTTTTTTCTTTTCTTTTCTTTTTTTACTTTTCTTTTTTTAAAAACCCAATCCAGTCTATGAAATCGGAAAGTAAAAACATGCTAAAATTAGTTGACATCTTTTAAGTAACAGTGAGCCAAGTTTTTGTGCCAAAACCAATTAACGAAAAATAAGTTTTCTAGCTAAAATCCTCCTCCTTCAGAAGGTGAATAAAGACCAAATGATTCACATAGATTTTTTTTCTTAGATGAGAAAGCTTTTTTTTTAATAAGATCTTTTTTTTTTTTAATTTATGTATTTGACAGAGAGAGATTACAAGTAGGCAGAGAGAGAGGGAAGCAGGCTCCCAGAGAGACCGATGCAGGGCTCGATCCCAGGACCCCGAGACCATGACCTGAGCCAAAGGCAGAGACCTCAACCCACTGAGCCACCCAGGCGCCCCGACAAGAAAGCATTTAATGGAAAAATTGACCTATCTTTTTTAACCAAATTTTTATTATCTGGATGTCTTTGAGGAGTAACACCACAAAAGTAGCTTCATAAACTTTAATGCTATAGACATCTTGGGATATAATTATGTTTTTTATTTTGTCCTTCTAATATGCCCTTAAGGTTGGCATCATTCCTATCATCCCCATTTATCCAGGCAGAACTAGCTACAAAATTTAGGCAGGAATTCAGATACCATGGAGTAAGAGATACATTAAATACAGTATATCTTCTTCCTGCTGTCGGGATCCGCCTGTCTTCTTGGATACTCCAGGACAATTTAGAGCACCCAGTATTGTAGGCTTGTAAGTTACGAGGCAGCTGGGTGGTTTGAGCCGATCTATTCTGGGTACCCCCTTGATAGGCCTAGAGACCTTAAACTGCTGCTGGCATCAACCTTGGCCCAACATGGTCCTTGAATTCTGGGGTTTGGTTACCACAGCTTTAGGAAATTTTCTTTTTTTTTTTTAAGATCTTATTTATTTATCTGACGGAGCATGTATACGCAGGAGGAGGGGAGAGGGAGAAGCAGGATCCCTGCAGAACAGGGGGAGCCCAATGTGGGACTTGATCCCAGAACTCTGGGATCATGGCCTGAGCCAAAGGCAATCACTTAACCAACTGAGCCACCCAGGTGTCCAAGAAACAACTTTTTTTTTTTAAAGATTTTTTTAAATTTATTTATTAGAGAGAGAGTGAGAATGAGAGGGGAGAAGGTCAGAGGGAGAAGCAGACTTCCCGCAGAGCCGGGAGTCCGATATGGGACTCGATCCCGGGACTCCGGGATCATGACCTGAGCTGAAGGCAGCCGCTCAACCAGCTGAGCCACCCAGGCGCCCCAAGAAACAACTTTTTAAAAAACACTTTGCCTCTGTTCTTTTTTGGTAGATGACAATGAAGGAGACAAAAAGAAAAAAGATAAGAAGAAAAAAAAAGGAGAAAAGGAAGAAAAAGAGAAAGAAAAGAAAAAAGGACCTAGCAAAGCTACAGTAAAAGCTATGCAAGAAGCTCTGGCTAAGCTTAAAGAAGAAGAAGAACGACAGAAGAGAGAAGAGGAAGAACGCATAAAGCGGCTTGAAGAGTTAGAAGCTAAGCGTAAAGAAGAGGTATGTTTTTATGAAGTTTCGTTTAACTTAAAAGTCTCTGATCTGTAAGATATATTTAACCTTTTTTTAAAAAAGATTTTATTTATTTATTTATTTGACCGAGAGAAAGAGATCACAAGTAGGCAGAGAGGCAGGCAGAGGGAGAGGGGGAAGCAGGCTCCCTGCTGAGCAGAGAGCCCGATTTGGGGCTCAATCCCAGCACCCTGAGATCATGACCTGAGCGGAAGGCAGAGGCTTAACCCTCTGAACCGCCTAGGCACTCTGATATATTTAACCTTTTAATTCTAAAAATGTCATAGTTGTATGGTAATTCACTTAAATGTTGTTATTCTGATATAAACAAGATGAAGCAATACAGAAAATCCTACCTTTATTTTCTCAAATGCAGAAATTGGTTATGTATCCCTGCCAATACCTAGTCTACTTTTGTGTAAGATTAATATTTATTATGTACAGCCATTAAAATACTTTGATTTGGGTATTCCTAATGTGATACTTTACATGTATCTCAAGAGTTTTACATATGAGTTTGGGTTCTTTACATTTATTTATTTTTGGGGGGGTTCTTTACATTTAAATTTTATAATTATGCAAATATAATTTTTGTCTTATGTACTCTTATGCAGGAAAGACTAGAACAAGAAAAGAGAGAAAGGAAAAAGCAAAAAGAGAAAGAAAGAAAAGAACGCTTAAAGAAAGAAGGGAAACTTTTAACTAAATCCCAGAGAGAAGCCAGAGCCAGAGCTGAGGCTACCCTTAAACTTCTACAAGCTCAGGGTAAGTAGTATTTTTAATTAACTGAATACTCTAGAAGCTTCTGTCATACAACTATAGGTCTGTGATGGTCAAAAGGGAATTGAATTAAGTCAGAAAATTCCTATGAAAATGCTGTGGAAAAAGTCAAATAATAATGTAAAGAATACATACCTGGCTGGCTGAGATAGTAGAACATGCAACTCGGCCTCAGGGTCATGAGTTAAAGGCCCCATACTAGGTGTAGGACTTACTTAAAAAAAAATGTAAAGAACAGGTGAGATAATTAGATTATTTTAGGAGATGACTTCTATAAAGTATATTCTAAACATATTATTTTACTTGTATTTTACTTTAGTATGAATCTCTAACAAATATTTTTTTTAATGTTAAGTAGAGTTTGTATTATTACATAAATATAATTCCTTGACAGCATTTGGTTTTCTATGCTTAATTTTTCCCTTATCTGTAAAATGTTTTTAATAATTGATTTGTTCAAATTAGGATCTAGATTAGATCCACACATTGCATTTGGTTGATCTATCTGTCTCTCACTGATACCACTACCCATTCTTGTTTTTGGCATACACTTTATTAGTCATAGATACTGGGTTATTCTTTAGAATTTCTCATATTCTGGATTTATCTGATGGCGTTTTCCTGGTATTGGCTAATAGACTTCTCTGTCCCTTATAGTTTCTTAGATATAGCAGCTTGACTTCTTCCAAGTGGTACTATGCACTTCCTATTGCCTCATATCTGGAGGCATGTGATCTGGTTGTCTCAATTCCAGTGATATCAGTATTGATCATTGGGTTTAGGTATTGGCAGCTTTGTCCATTATTCAAGTAGTGCACTGACTTTTCCTAATAATAATTTATTATTCAGCCTAATAATTTAATATCCAGTTGGTGATCATTGCAGAGTTGTGATATTCTGTCATTTCTTCCACACTTATTAGCATTCCTTTAAAGAAAAGATTTCCCTGAAATGTAGTTTGTGCAGGAAAGCCAGAATAAATGCTTAATTCTTACCCTTTATTAATTTCCAGAATAATAGATTAGTGTTTTAGCAACTTCAAAGGTGATCAATGAGTATAATTTTGTTTTTTGGATATATATAATTTTCTTTTAATGGGGTTTTATGTAATTAATATGGTTTTATCTCATAAAGTCATTCATATATATATATATATATATTCAAATTGTCCCATCTTTGGCCAGCAGGAGCTCATTCAGGTTGGTCCTTGTGAGTTTTTCTACATGATTATAGTATTCTTAGACCTCTTCCTTGCTTTCTTCCTTGTTATCTAAGGTTTATCTTACACATTTTCTTTCTTAGATCTGGAGGAATCACCTGTTTATCCTTGGTTCCTTGGTTCCTTTTAGTCAGTCTGGACATATAATTATGTTTTTGACAGATAAGATTAAAGTGTCTCTGCTCCACTGACAAAATATTAGAACCTCTCCATTTCTTGTTCTTATATTTCACAAATTTTATGAGACTGACACGCTACCTACTGTGCTAACTAGGCACCTTCACAAATTTTTATATGACAGTAATTTTGGTGCTTATGCTATTATTACAGTAACAGGTACCATTTATTGTGTATTTATTACATAACTGAAGCTGCCATAAAACTTTGACATTGTCTCTTTTCTCATAAAAATCTTATAGGTATTTTCATTCCCATCATTAGGTGAAGAAAAAGAGACTCCTGAGTTTTAACAGCTTGCCCAAGGTCGTGGAGCTGAGATTTAAACTGATCTGTATGACCACCTCTTAATTATGCATTATATGTTCAACTGAGAGCAATAAATACAGAGAAACACAGTTCTTAGATTAGTTTTATTCTTAATTTGATACAATTTTTTAAAGATGAAATTGGAGAACAAATATGAGTACAACTAGCACTCAGATACCAGATTTGACAGGTAACTATCTGGAAGGCTAAAAACGGTCAGAAATTGAGGTGGGAGTTGGGTCGCCTGGATGGCTCAGTGGGTTAAAGCCTCTGCCTTCGGCTCAGGTCGTGATCCCAGGGTCCTGGGATTGAGCCCTGCATCAGGCTCTGCTCAGTGGGGAGCCTGCTTCCCCCTTTCTCTCTGCCTGCCTCTCAGCTTGTGATCTCTCTTCTCTCTGTCAAATAAATAAATAAAATCTTTAAAAAAAAAAAAAGAAATTGAGGTGGGAGTAATTTGCCAATCTTAGTAAAGTTTTATGGGGTAGTTTGACTTGTATTTATGAGATTAGATGAAAATTAATTTTTTTAAAGATTTTATTTCAGAGAGTGAGCACAAACATGAGCAGGGGGAGGGGGAAGGAGAAGCAGACACTCCACTGAGCAGGGAGCCTGATGTGAAGCTCCATCCCAGGACGCTGGGACCATGACCTGAACTGAAGGCAGACATTTAACTGACTAAGATACCCAGGCACCCCTAAACCACACTTCTTACTAACCCATGAGTCCAGAAGGAGGTCTTAACTGAAAATTAGAAAATATTTTGAATTTGAGAAAAAACAAAAAGGAAAATAAAACATCAAAGTTTGTGGGATTCAGCTAAAGCAGCACTTAGAGGGGAATTTGTCATTTTAAATGCTTGCTTCAGGAAAAAAAAAAAGGTCAAATCAGTAAATCAGTAGTCTAACCTTCCCATCTTAAATTAAAAAACAGAAGAGCAAAGTAAGAGAGGAAAAAAAGTGCAGAAAACAATGCAATATAAAACATGACTGATAGAGAATCATGGAAGCCAGAAGTTAGTATTTGGAAAATATCAATAAAATTGATAAACTTCTAGAACCCCTAACAAACAAAGGAGACAAGACACAAATTTCCAATACCAAGAGGAAAGCATAGGGAGGGATAGCATCATTACGGATCTACAGGTATTAAAATGATAAAGTAATACTGTGAACAACTCAGTACTAATAGATTCAAAAGCTTAGATAAAATAGGACTATTCTTTAAAAGACAAACTATCAAAACTCATAAAGATTACCCTGGGAATGAAGGCTGGTTCAGTTTTGAAAGTGAATTTAAATGTATTTAAAGAAAAACTACATAATCACCTTATGGATATAGAAATCATTTGACAATTCAGGATGCATGTATGGTAGAAATTCACAAACTGGAAATAGAAAAGTTCCTTATTTTGCTGAAGAGATCTACATAGAAATATTCAACCATTGTACTTAATGATGAATTATAGATGCTAAATCTTAATATTGTAACTAAGTCAAGGATGTCCACTTTTACCACAGTCATTCCATGTTGTACTGGAACATCCTAGTGTGGGCAGTTAGGAAAAAAAAAAAGGCATACAGATTGGAAAAAGTAAAACTATTCACAGACGATAGCTGCCTACATAGAAAATGCCTTGGAATCTAGAACTGAAAAAAAAACCCAAGAAACTGCAAAATCCTACAACTAATAAGTGAGATTAATAAGGTTATAGATAGGGCCAGTATGCAAATGTATATCTATATGCTAATAGTTAACAGCTGAAAATCAAAACAGTATTATTTGTAGTAGCACCCCCAAAATAAATTGAAATTCTTCATTATAATTCTAATATTTGTGGGATCTATAGGCTGAAAACTATAAAAACATGAAAATAATCAAGGAGAAGTGTTGCATTCACGATTGGAAAACTTGATACTGTTGAGATTATCAGCTCTCCAAAATGACCTCTAGATTCAGTGCATTCCCAGTCATACTTATCAACAGGATATTTTTTGAATATCTGTAAACTAATTCTAAAATGTATATGAAAGGGTGAAGGAGTTAGAATAGCCAAAATATTTTTGGAAATAATATACTTGGAAGACTCAAAATACTTGATTTCAAGACTTACTATAAAGGCGTGGTAATCAGTACAGGGTGATACTGGCAAAAGCAGCTTATAATAAAGACAAATAGATCAATATGGTATGTATATGGTCAGTTTTGGGGAAAAGGCAGTTTAGTATGTAAAATACAGTGTTGGGAACAACTGGTGCTAGAACAGTTGGGTATCTAGATGCAAAAACAAAAACCCAAAAGCCTAGTCCTAAATCTCACACATTATATAAAAATTAACTCAAAAAGATCATAAATTTAAACCTAAAATGTACAACTATAAAACTTTAGGGGGGAAAATAGTAGAAAATCTTTCTGACCTGTGTTAGTGCTTAGTTTAACTTAAAAAGCATGATTCATAAAAGGAACGTATTTGGGGAAGTCCAGTTAAAAACTTACTCTGCAGAAGACACCACTGGGAGAATTCAAAGACAATACCTGAAAAACCACATAGGCACAATATGTGAAGATAACTCAGTATTCAACAATAGGAAGAGCAACAGCTCTATTTAAAAATGGGCAAAAGACTTGAACAGAACTATAGGCAATGAAAAGAATGTTTGACATTAGTCATTAGGGAAATTCAAATTAAGACCACAGTGAGATATCACTACATATTTATTGAAATACATAAATTTTAAAAACTTGCCTTTTTCTGGCAACTATGCAGAAAATTTGGAACTTATCTACCTTACTGGTTGAAATGCAAACTGTAGGTCAATTTGGAAAACAGTTGCCAGCTTTTTATAAAGTTAAATACATATTTAATGTCCCATCATTCCTACTCCAAAATCTTTACCCCAGAGAAATGTTCACACAGAAACCTGTATATATATGTTTGTAGGAGCTTTATTCATAATTCTAAAAAACTGGAAAAAACTCAAATATCCTTCAGTTGTCTACAGAATAATGGAACTATAGCATATCCATACAATGGAATGCAATAGAAAGAAATGAAGTATTTGTAGTACATACAACAATTAGGACACATGACAATGAGGATGACCCTAAAATCTGTTATGATGACAACAGCCCAGACTATAAGGTTTCTTTTCTGTGACATTTTGGAAAAAACAAATCTTTTGGGATAGAAAACAGATCAGTGGTTGGCAGTGGCAAAGGATGTAAGTAGGGTTTGATTACATAGAACAGCACAGGGTTATGGAATTGTTCTGCATCTTCACTGTGTTTAATAACTGCACATTTTTCAAAAGTCCCAGAACCGGACACCAAGAAAGTAGTATTTTAGTTTATGTAAATTTTAAAATTCCTTACATAGAAAAGAGATTTTCCCATGAATGTATGTATCTCTGAGGTGAATAATATAGTATCTTTTTTTTTTTTTTTTTTTTTTTTTTTTGAGATTTATTTACTTGTTTGTCAGAGTGTGAGTGTGAGAGCACAAGCAGGGGAAGTGGCAGGCAGAGGGAGAAGCAGAGTTCCCTGATGTGGGACTCAATTCCAGGATCCTGGGATCATGCCCTGAGCTGAGGGCAGAGCCTTAACCAACTGAGACACCCAGACTTCCCTGAAATGTTATCTTTTTAAGTAGCATTTCTTAGATGATACACAAATAGCATAAATCTAAAATTTTCCTTTTTATCCCTTAGGTGTTGAAGTGCCATCAAAAGACTCTTTGCCAAAGAAAAGGCCAATTTATGAAGATAAAAAGAAGAAAAAAACATTACAGCAGCTAGAAAATAAAGACGGTTTGTATACAAAGTGACCTGTGATTTAAAAATAATTTTGTTTGCCTTTTTCCTATAACCTTCAAAACAATGTCTTTTAAAAAGAAACCACAAATCAGAATTATGTATCGAAATGTATTTGCTATACCTTGTTTCTTATTATTATTAACCATTCTCAACTGATTTCAATGACAGGTTAATGGAAAAGTGCTTTTGTTTGAAAAATCTAGATTTTCCCCAAAACAACTATTACTAACTATCATTCTTATTTTTCTTTGTTTGTTTCTCAACCTTTTGTAATTTTCACATTGTTCCTTGAGCGGACTATTTCCTATAAAATATATGACTGATACTTAAACATTTTCTAAACTTGCTAAAGAATTTAGATTTGTACTACTGGTTTTTATTCAGTACTTAACAGAGTATCCCAACAGAAATTATGCACTGTAAAAGTATTGTTAACTTAGTTTCTGCCCTTTTTCCAGTATCTGAACCAATAGAAATAAGTGCTGCTGTAGAAGTTGTAGACCAAGGAGTTCCAGAAAAGGAAGAGACACCACCTCCTGTTGAACCAGGCCAGTAGCACTGACCAGTTGCTTCCTATTAAATAGCACTGATGTGTCAGAAGTTGTCTTAGTCATTAATAATTTGGGGAAACAAAATATCTGGCAGGATGGTATTCTTCATACTTTTCTCTAAACCATTTCTTTCCATTTCCATTTTGAAAAAGTTTAGGGGCACCTGGGAGGGTTATTCGTTTGAGTATCTGATTCTTGGTCATGACTCAGATCTTGATCTCATGGTTGTGAGTTTGGAGCCCCTGTGAGTTTGAACTCCAAGCTGGGCTCCACTTTAAAAAAAAAAAAAAAAGTGTACTAGTGAGACTTGAATCAGTTTTTAGTAGTATCAATAAAATGTAGAGAGAATGGAAGTTTTTTGGTTTTTTTCTGATGTTTTCATTTGTGGGTCAGAAGTCTTAGGTGGTGCCAAGAAGACCTGAAGTTCTTTATTTAATCCTTTGGAAGCATTTCAATGACAACTTTTTAAGAGTACTGTAAAAATTGGCATTTTTAAACCTTCTAAGAGGTCAGCTTCTATTTACTAAATCTCTAAGAGGATTCAATTTATTCATTATGTGTGTGTGTATGTGTTTTGAGGTTGGAGAAAGTCTTTGGCTTTTTTTTTTTAAGATAAACATTGTTTTAATTCATTAGACTAGATATTGATAGGTGAGCCAGAGGCTAGCTACATGTGTGGTTACCAAAATCGAGAAGAATCTCCACTATTTAAAGTTTGGAGTGGGAATAAATAGCAAGAGAATATCAAGATTGACCCACAGTGGTGAAAAATATCATTGATAGTTCCTGTTCTTCTTTCTCCCTTGTCTTCTTAGTATAAAAGGATCATTTACCTGGCACAACGCAGCTTAGCATGATGACACTGGAGAAATTCAGGTTGATATGCTTAATGGCAGTCCATTATTTTAGGTGACATATGTAGCAGTAGAAAGAATTGCTAATTTAGAAGGATATTTTGGGTACATGTACCTAACTCATTTCCTCTTTCTCAAGATGATCCAAACTTGTTGGCATATAGTAATTATTACAGGGAAGCAAATACCACTTGTCCCACTTGGATTTGCGAGTAGTTTGATTTATTGGATTTCAGTAAAAAAAAAAAAAAAAAAGTTGTTGAGAATATTAAGTCTTAATTATTCAGAATTATAAAAAAAATATTCAGAATTATACCTTTCTGGATGTTTTGGGGTTGTCAGCAAATATTCTTTTTTTGTTTTCAACTGGAATAGAGGTGTAGCTTTGCATCTACAACTGTGATTTAACTAGTATTTGTATATAGCTATAGAAGTTAAAGCAATAAAATTAGTAAATTCTTAGGTATGACATATAAGTTTGAAAGATCAAAGTGAAGATAAGTAATCCTCTCTTATTCATGGGGGATATGTTTTGAGACCCCCAGTGGATGCCTGAAACTGCATATAGTACTGAACCCTGTTATCTCCTATACAACTGTGAGAGAGTTTAACTTAAAAATTAGACACAGAGATGAATGGCAATAAGTAATATGAACATTTAGAACAGTATACTATAATAAGTTATGTGAGTGTAGTGTCTCTCTTTTAAAATATCTTCTTGTACTATACTCATTCTTCTTTCGATGGTGGGAGATGATATATACCCATGTGACTAGATGAAGTGAGATGAATGATGTAGGCACTGTGATGAAAGGTCAGACTACCATTGACTTTCTGACCATACATTAAAAGAAGGAATGGAGGTTCATTTGCTTCCAGACCACAGTTCTTTGTGGGTGACAAAATGGAGAAGGCAAGACTGTAGATAAGATTGGGAGGAACTATTGTGAAATTTCATTTTTCTATAAGAACTGAGCACAATCATCATCTATCCTTTTCAAAATCTAACATTTCACTCTCTGAGTTTCTAATATTTTAATTACATCATATATGAAATCTGGTTTAATTCTAAATTCTAGGAAATTCAAAATTCTAGAAGTTGTGCAGCATTTGGTAATACTAAATTATAACATGTACCTATATTGAGAAAATAGTTCCAAAGATGATGAAATTGTATGTTGTATAATTAAAATATTTTTTTTTATTTTATTTTATAATTAAAATATTTTTAATGTCAGCAAAATTTTCCACTTATATCTAAAAGCAAGCCCCTATTTCTAGGTGATTTCTATGTCTTTAACAAAAACTCTTATTTACAGAAGAGGAAGAAGAAACCGAAGATGCTGGATTGGATGATTGGGAAGCTATGGCCAGCGATGAAGAGAGAGAAAAAGGTGAATAACTAACTCTTAAGTACAAGTTGACAAACCTAATGATTATTAGAGGTGTATATATTTAAAGGACTAGTCAGTCTTCTGACTATGAAAGCCATATGAACATTTATGGGAATAAAAACCAGTCTCAGATCTCTCCATTGCCATGGTTTCTAAATCCTCATGTGGATCCTCATTTTATGAATAATGGTATTTCACGGGCTCCTAGGATTTTAATTAAAAATAATTAAATTTTAAATAATTAAACAATAGAAAATTATTAAATAATCAAATGTTTAAATTAAAATAATTAATATTTAAGTAATTAAATAATTAAAAATTGTTAATTTTGAATAATTAATAAATAATTAAAAATTAAATTAATTAAAAATAACATTTTTCAGAGTGATATTGTAAGTGGGTACCTGTACCCACTAGCCCAAAAAAAGCACTTTAACTTGAAATGTAATACAAAGGTAATACAAGCAAATAGAACCTAATAAATATGAATAAATAACTTTTCTTTGTTATTACTTTCTGTCTTGTATTATAGAAATCTTTCTTTGGTTTTAATTTGCTGGGGGGTGAGATGGATATTTGGGTTTTCAGGATTTTTTTTCCAATACATTTTTTTTTAAGTTTTAATTTTAGTTCTAGTTAGTTAACATGCAGTGTTATATTAGTTTCAGGTGTATGATATAGTGATTCAACAATTCCATATGTTACCTGGTGCTCATCCAGGACAAGCACACTCCTCAATTCCCATCACCTCTTTAACCCATGTCCCCCTCCCCGGACCCTGCCCCAAAACTCTCATCTTCTCTGGTAATCATCAGTTTGTTCTCTGTACTTAGAATCTGTTTCTTAGTTTGTCTCTTTCTCTTTTCTTGCTCTTCGCTCATTTGTTTTGTTTCTTAAATAACATATGAGTGAAACCGTATTTGATTTTCTCTGCCTGACATGTTTCACTTAGCTCTCTAGCTCCATCCATGTCATTGCAAGTGACTAGATTTCATTCTTTTTCAGGGCTGAATAATATTGCATTGTATATAAACACCACATCTTCTTTGTTTATCTGTCAGTGGGCACTTGAGCTCCTTCTATATCTTGGTTATTATAAATAATACTGCTATAGACATAGGGGTGCATGTAATCCTTTGAATTAGTGTTTTTGTATCTTTTGGGTAAATATCTGGTAGTGTGATTACTGGATCGTAAGGTAGTTCTATTTTTAATTTTTTGAGGAGCCTCCATACTGTTTTCCACAGTGGCTGTACCAGTTTGTATTCCCAACAGCAGCACAAGAGGGTTCCTTTTTCTCCACATTCTCGCCAACACTGAACATATTTTTAAAACTAAATTTTTTGTTAAGCATTGCTTCAGTCAAATTTCACAAGTTTTGATTTTTTTTAATTTCCATTTTAACATATTTTACCTGATTCCTAGAAGTGTAGTTCTTAATTTACAAAAGTGGCATTTTCTAAAAAAAAAAAAAAAAAAAGTGGGATTTTCTAATTATTTTCTTGTTACTTCCTTGAGATCAGAGAACTTACATGGTTCTCTCTTTTGAAATATGTTGAGACTTAATTTACAATCCAGGACATGGTTGATTATTGTGTTTAATATGTGATTGGAAGGAACTTATATTCTGCAGTAGTTGTGTGCCTAAACTGCAGGACTCTACTTACTGCAGATTTTTTTCAATACAGTACTGTAAATATATTTTCCTTAAAGTTTTCTTCATAACATTTTTATTTGGTTAGTTTATTGTAAGAATACAGTATATAATACACATAAAAATATGGGTCAGTCAACTGTTTATGTTATTAAGAAGGCTTATAGTCAATAGTAGGCTGTTAGTAAAGTTTTCATGGAGTCAGAAGTTATACATGGATTTCTGACTGCATGGGGGCATAGATATCCCTAATCCCCATGTTGTTCAAGGGTAAACTATTTGATCAAATTTGCTCATCATTTTGCTCAAGTCTTTTTTATTCTGAGATTTTTTTCTGGACTGCTTTTTTCTCTGTTACTGAGAATGGTGGGTTGAAATCTGCCATGATTATAGATTGTCTGTTTCTCCTGTGTTCTGTTAATTTTTTTGATCTATTTTAGTACTATGTTATTAGATGAATACACTCTCATATTTGATGACCTGGACTCATTGATTTATTATTGTGTTTTATTTATATTTTGTTTATTTCTAAATGCTTTTTGCCTTAAAGCATACTTTATCTGATATTTATATAGCAACATAGCTTTGATTTACATGATCTTTTTTTTTAAAATTTTTTATTAACATATAATGTATTATTTGCCCCAGGGTACATGTCTGTGAATCATCAGGCTTACACATTTCACAGCATTTGCCATAGCACATACCCTCCCAGATGTCCATATCCCTACCCCCAACCTCCCAGCAACCCTTAGTTTGTTTCGTGAGTTTAGGAGTCTCTTATGGTTTGTCTCCTTCCCCATCCCATCTTGTTTCATTTCTCTTCCCCACCCCCCACAAACCCCTGCCCTGCCTCTCAAATTCTTCCTATCAGAGCGATCATGTGATAATTGTCTTTCTCTGACTCACTTATTTGGCTTAGCATAATACCCTCTAGTTCCATCCACATCGTTGCAAATGGCAAGATTTCGTTTCTCTTGATGGCTGCATAGTAATCCATTGAATATATATACCACATCTTCTTTATCCATTCATCTGTTTTTTGTTTTTTGTTTTTTTTTTTTCATTCATCTGTTGATGGACATCTAGGTTCTTTCCATGGTTTGGCTATTGTGGACATTGCTGCTATAAACATTTGGGTGCATGTGACCCTTCGGATCACTACATTAGTATCTAGAGGGTAAATACCCAGTAGTGTGATTGCTGGGTCATAGGGTAGCTCTATTTTCAACATTTTGAGGAACTGATTTACATGATCTCTTTCTAATTTTAACTTTCTCTCCTTGACTAGCTCATAGTTGGGATTTTTATTTTTTAATTTTTTTTAAATTAATTTATTTATTTGACACCGCGAGAGAAAGTACAGGCAGGGGGAGAGGGAGAAGCAGGCTTTCCACAAAATAGGAAGCCAGATGTGGGACTTGATTCCAGAACCTTGGGATTATGACGAAGGCAGATGCTTAACTATCTGAGCCACCCAGATGCCACTAGTTGAGATTTTTAAATGCAGTTTCTCAATCTTTATATTTTACCTGGACCACTTAGCTTAAAAAATTTAACCCTTTATGTAAGTAATGAGTATTTGTTATCTTATGTAGTCCTTACTGGTTCTGTTTCTTTTTTGGCCCTTTTAACCATGTTTGGGATTGTTGATTTGTTTAAAATTTTATTTATTTATTTGACAGCAGGAGAGAGAGCATGAGAAAGCACAAGCAGGAGGAACAGCAGAGGGAGAGGAAGAACCAGGCTTCCCACTGAGAAAGGAGTCCAATGCAGGGCTAAATCCCAGGACTCTGGGATCATGACCTGAGCCATAACTGACTGAGCCACTCAGGCCTCCTTGTTTTTTTATTTTTGTTTTTAATTCCATATTTTCCTTCTTCCATGAGTTAGGAAATTATATACTTTTTTTTTTGGCAGTTATATACTTTTCCACTTAGTATTTTTTATTACTCTAGAGACTTTTAACATGGATCTTTGAACTATCAGTGTCTGATGTTACTCTTGTCCCAGACTGCAAAGACCACATAGTACATGAGCAAATTTATCCCCTACTCAGTTCATTATTCCCATTTATTTTAATTCCCTTTTTTAAATCCCATCATAGCTTAAGTTTACTCATATTGTCAGCTCTTTGTTGTGTTTCATTTCATTCTGTATCTCTGATCTTCCATTTGAGATTATTTCTTTTTGCCTGAAGAATACCTTTTAGAATTTGCTTCAGTATGAATCTTTTAGGCATTCCATTTTTGCTTTTCTAAATATACCTTTATTTCTTTATTCTTTTTTTTTTTAAAGATTTTATTTATTTATTTGACATAGAGAGAGATCACAAGTAGGCAGAGAGGCAGGCAGGGGCGGGGGAGGAGCAGGCTCCCCGCTGAGCAGAGAGCCCGATGTGGGGCTCGATCCAGGACCCCGAGACCATGACCCGAGCCGAAGGCAGAGGCTTCAACCCACTGATCCACCCAGGCGCCCCTATCTCTTTATTCTTGAAGGGTATATTTACTGGGTGAAGAATTCTTTGTTGAAATTCTGTTAAACATTTTGAATATTATTCCCTTGTGTTAGCTTTCATTGTTTCTGTTGAGAAGTCAGGTATCAATCTAAAGTTTCATGTGCCTTTGGTTTTCAACAGTTTTAGTATGATGTGGCCAGGGTTGATCTTTTTGTTGTTGTTGTTTAATTCTGCCTACAGAGCTTTATCAATGTATGATTTTATGTTTTTATTGATTTTACGAAGTTATGAGCCATTATTTCTTCTCAGGGATTCTAGTTACACCTGTGATGTGCCTTCTTATTATATCAGTGTAGCATTTCTTTTCAGGCTTTCCACCTAATTGAGTCTCCATCGTTCATTCTAGATTGTTTTTCTGATCTGTCTTCTGGTTCACCAATTTTCTCTTCAGCTGTTTCTACTTGCCCAACGTCTTTTGGGTTCTTAGTTTTATCTCCAGGATTTTCTAGTTTTAAATATTCCATTTAACTGCTTTTTGTAAGTTTTTACTTTATAAGCTTTTTAATCTTTTGCTCCCTAGATGTTAGAAACAGTCATTTTTCAAAATTTTTAATAGATTTATTTATTTTAGAGAGTGTAAGGGGGGAGGTGCAGAGCGAGAATCTCAAGCAGACTCCACCTGAGCACAGAGCCCAACTTTGGGCTTGATCTCATGACCCTGAGATCATGATCTAAGCCAAAACCAACTGTTGGATGCTCAACCGACTGAGCCACCCAGGCATCCCTCAGCTTGGGGGCTTGCTAGCTTCCATCATGTGCATTGTTTTTTCAGGTAGCTTGTTATTTTCATATATTGTACTGGATATTATACTTGTAAAACTGTAGGAATAATTTGACATCAGAGATGGCGTTTTTCTTTCTCCAGGGAATTTATGTGTACATCCACCAGCAGTCTGAATGAACTAGCATTATGGAATCATCTTTTTTTTTTAATATTTTATTTATTCATTTGACAGAAATCACAAGTAGGCAGAGAGGCAGGCAGACAGAGAGAGGGGGAAGCAGGCTCTCTGCCAAACAGAGAGCCTGACGTGGGGCTCGATCCCAGGACCCCGAGACCATGACCCAAGCCGAAGGCAGAAGCCCAACCCACTGAGCCACCCAGGCACCCCAATATGGAATCATCTTATTCTAGATTTAGAATTGATAGAATGTGGAGGTGATTGGCCAATAATGGGGAGGTCCTATTTATTTCCTATTCATTCTAACTGCTAGTGTTCAATTCTTTGGGATTTCATTCCACAATAAGAGTATTACCCAATGTCTGTACACCTTGCCCCCTTGAGTCTTTAATAGACCTAGTGTCTAGACCCCTAACTGCTGCTTAGCCTTTAAGCCTTCACCTTCAGAATCAGCAAATGACCATTGCTTCTCAGTCTTTTGGCTAAGACCAAGAGCAGAATTGGCAAATGCCCCCAACGGAAAGAAATTCTAAGTGTTGTGTTCCCCTCCCTTGGTTCTGTTCTTACAGCCTGGTTCAGTCACATTAGGTTTTTACTGTGAAATGGCAAATACGTGACCAACACTTTGCATTTATGATGCATGAAAATAATTTAGCATTCATAATGCTAAATAGTAATTTAGCATTTTATAATGTTACTGCCATACTTAGTGCACCCTTAGTAGTAGTATTTTCCTTTTAAGGTCTCTATAATGTTGATGAAAATCTCCATTTTTAACTTTCAAATTTCTTTTTCCTGAAAGAAGAAAACACCGTGCATATAGAAGTAAAAGAAAACCCTGAGGAGGAGGAGGAGGAGGAGGAGGAAGAAGAAGAGAGTGAAGAAGATGAGAGTGAAGAGGAAGAGGAAGAGGAAGGAGAAAGTGAAGGCAGTGAAGGTGATGAAGAGGATGAAAAGGTGTCAGATGAGAAGGATGCCGGGAAAATGTTAGATAAAAAACCAAGTAAAGAAATGAGTTCAGAATCTGAATTCGACTCTGATGATGATCGTACTAAAGAAGAAAGAGCTTATGACAAAGCTAAACGGAGGATTGAGGTATTTATTTTCCCCTTTCTCTTTACTCCTTTCCTCCCCACTTCTCATCTGGCATCTTAGAACTGTTTTCTGAACTAAAGACAGTGTGGTACTGGCATAAGAACAGATAATACAGATGATGAAACAACTAAAAGTCCAAAATCCTTATATTTCTGACATACTGATTTGTCGTAGATGCTAAAGCAGTTCAATGGGAAAAGGATAGCTTGTTCAACCAATGATGCTAGTTAAATTAATAAAAAATGAGTTTAGTTTCTGACCCCAAATCACATATAAAAGTTATTTTAAAACTGATCAGAGAGGGATGCCTGGGTGGCTCAGTTGGTTAAGCAGCTGCCTTCAGCTCAGGTCATGATCCCAGCGTCCTGGGATTGAGTCCCACATCGGGCTCCTTGCTTGGCGGGGAGCCTGTTCCTCTCTCTGCCTCTGCCTGCCTCTCTGCCTGCTTGTGTTCTCTCTCTGTTAAAATAAATAAATAAAATCTTTTAAAAAAAAAATGATCAGAGATAATGCTAACGATATAAGAAACTAAAGATATAAATTTAGGGAAAAAAACAGGACAAAATATTCATGACCTTGGGTTGGACATTGGGTCTTTGACATAGATATAACCTAAGGACCTTACACCCTTACCTCAGTCAGTATGGTATACTGCTTCATTGTTTCTGTTGTTTGCTTTCTCCAAATTTTGATGTGCTCTTTTTTTTTTTTTTTTTTTTTTTGAGTTTATTTATTTGACAGAGAGAGACACAGCGAGAGAGAGAACACAAGCAGGAGAGTGGTAGAGAGAGAAGCAGGCTTCCTGCCAAGCAGGGAGCCTGATACGGGGCTCGATCCCTGTACCCTCAGATCATGACCTGAGCCAGATGCAGACGCTTAACAACTAGCCACCCAGGCTCCCCTTGATGTGCTTTTTAAATGATGGTTTAAGGGTGTGCAGAGCTATTCTGAGCATATAGCCTGTAGTTATAAACACTGGTTAAACTAATATTTGCCTTGTGTATTTTAGGTTAGTCACTGCGAGGCATCTGATGACTTTAGTTATTGAAATCTGATGGGTTAATGAGGCATCTTTCTATTTAGCAAAGTGTATATATCTAGCAAGCTTACTATATTTTTCCTACTTAATGCAGACTTGAGAGTTTTCTTTAATTATGTCAGCTTAGTATAAATAATATACTAAAAACTGATTTATTTAAGTTTGTTCAAGTATTTTAAAGCTAAAAACAATTTTAACTTTCCTTTTTTTAAAAATTTTTCATTTATTCTAATTTTTCAGTTTTTTGGGGTTTTTTTAATCTGTATATTAAAATAACATATATTAGTGTTTGCCTCATCCTTCTGTAAAGTCTATTAAAGGGATACATTTTCTGAATTTCTAAAGGACTAAGAAAGTCTATTGTTGTAAGTTAGGATTTCTCACCCCTGCCAGTATTGACATCTTTAGGCTGTATAATTCTGTTGTGGGGGACAGTCCTCTTCATTTAGGATGTTAGGCAGTTATCCCTGCCCTCCACCCACTAAATGCCAGTGGCATTCCCCTCTCTTCTTCCCCATTGTAACTACTGCTCCCCACAGTACCTACTCAAGCCAACTCCCTTGCTGTGTACCCATGTGTGAGAGACAGTTTGTAATGTTTTTGATGATTTAAAAACAAGGGTATAAAGCAGAAAGAAGTTGTCCCATTATCTCACTTCCCAGACTTGTGCATAGTTCTGTATATGAGCTTCAAGTTTTTTTTTAAATGTTTAATTAAAACTAAGATAATAAATTTTTTATATATGTATTCTTTTTTTTTTTTTTTAAGGATTTTCTTTGTCATAGGTAGAGAGCACAAGCAGGGGGAGCGGCAGGCAGAGGGAAAAGCAAGCTCCCCATTGAATAAGGAGCCCAGTGTGGGACTTCATCCCAGGATTCTGGGATCATGGCCTTAGCTAAAGGCAGATGCTTAACCGACTGAGCCACTTGTGCTTCCCAATACATTCTTTTTTTTTTTTTTTTTTTTTAACATAACAATATGCTATGAACCTCTTCATCAGGCAAATTTTTAAGCAGCTTTTTGGGATATGCTTTACTTACTAAAGAATTGATCCACTCTACAATTCAGTCTACAATTCAGTGACATTTTGTAAATTTATAGAGTTAGGTATCTGTTATCACAGCTCAACTTTAAAATATTTTCATCACCCCAAAAAGATTTCTTGTAACAATTTGCAGTCATTCTCTGTTTCTAACCCCACAAATACAGCAGTTCCCACCTCCACCCTCCCAGTCCCTGCATCCATGGTTCTGCTTCCATGGTTTCGGTTACTTAAGGTCAACTGCAGTCTGGAAGCAGGTGATCCTCCTTCTCTTGTATTGTCAGAAGGTCAGTAGTAGCCTAACACTGCATTATTCACCTAACTTCATCTCTTTATGTAGGCATGCATTTTATAATCTCACATCATCACAAGAAGAAGGGTGAGTACAGTACAATAAGATACTTTGAGGTCACATTCACATAACTTTTTTGCAGTATATTCTTAACATTGTTCTATTTTATTACTACTTATTATTAATCTTTCAGTGTGCCTGATTTTTCAATTTAATTTTTTTAGGAGGATGGGACAGAGGGAGAGAGAGAATCTTAAGCAGTTTCCATGCTTTGAGTGCGTAGGTGGCTCAGTTATTAAGCATCTGCCTTTGGCTCAGGTCATGATCCCAGAGTCCTAGGATTGAGCCCTGCATTGGGCTCCCTGCCCGGCAGGAAGCCTGCTTCTCCTTCTCTTACTCCCCCTGCTTGTATTCCCTCTCTTGCTGTGTCTCTCTGTCAAATAAATAAAATCTTTAAGAAGGGGGGAGGAGGGGAAGAGCAGGTTCCATGCCCAGCACAGAACCCGATGCAGGGCTTCTCATAATCTTGAGATCATGACCTGAGCTGAAATCAAGAGTTGGACACTTAACTGACTGAACCACCCAGGCACCCCTAAATTTAACTGTGTCTTAGATACGTGTAGGAGAAAGCATAGTATATATAGGATTTAGTATTATCTGCAGTTTCAGGCATCCACTAAGGGGATTGGAATGTATCACTCCCTGGATTAGGAGGGGACTGCTGTAAATTTCAGTCATAATATTTTGCCTTTTATGTCTAGCTTATTTCACTTATTCTGTTTGTGTGGTAGCTTTATGAGGATTTTGTTCATTTTTATTGCCAGATAGTGTTATATAAGTGTACCATATTTTGTTATCTATTCACTAGTAGAGGACATTGGGGTTGTTTCTGGTTTGGGGCTATTATAAATGGTACTACTATATACATTTGCATACAAACGTTTGTATGGAAGTGTGTTTTTGTTTTGGGGGGGATTTTTTTGGCTTTTTGGGGGATATATTCCCAAAAGTGAGATTGCTGGATCATATGGTAAATTTGTGTTTAACTTTTTCAGAAACTACTAAACTATTTCCCAGAGTGGCTGTACAATTAAAGATTCCCACCAGTTGAGGGTTCTAGTAGTTTCTCTGCATCCTCACTAATACTTGTGTTAACATCTGTCTTTTCAGTTAGTCATTCTAGTGGATATGAAATACTATATCTTATTGTGATTTTAATTTGAATTCTTGTGACGTTGAGCATTTCTCAGTGTGCTTCTTGGCCATGCCTGTATCTCATTGGTGAAACATCTTTTTTTTTTTTTTTTTTAAGATTTTATTTTTTATTTATTTGACAGAGAGAGATCACAAGTAGGCAGAGAGGGGGAAGCAGGATCCTGGGATCATGACCTGAGCTGAAGGCAGAGACTCTAACTCACTGAGCCACCCAGGTGCCCCTCATTGGTGAAACATCTATTCAAATTTTTGTTCATTTTTCAATTTTAATATTTGTCTTTTTGTTGAGTTGTGAGAGTTCTTTTCATTTTTCTAAGTTTCTTTTGAAGTGGATGAATGGTTAATTTTGTTAACATCCATTTTATCAAAACTTGCTTTTATAGAGCCTGCATCTACTATATATTAAATCATTGTCTGATCCAAGGTCATGGTATTTTGTCCTATTTTTTTTTTTTTTTTCTAAATTTCTGCCTTTAGTTTCTTGTGTCTTTAGCTCTATCTCTGATTTAAGATAATTTTTATGTATGATGGGTCAGACTAAACTAATTTTTTACTAGTTTAGCATCATTGGTTGAAAAAGCTATCTTTTTCCCATTGAATTGCTTTGGCGTCAGTAGGTTGAAATATGAGTATTTAGTTTTGGACTTTCAGTTCTGTTTCACCATCTGTATTATTTGTTCTTATGCTAATACCACACTGTCTTGATTACGGTAGCTTTAACAGTAGGTTTTTAGGTAGGGAAATATAAGTCCTACAATGTTGTTACTCCTTTTCAAGTTTGTTTTGGCTATTCTAAGTCACTTACTTTTCCATATAAATATTATGGTCATCTTGAAAGTTTCTGCAAAAGTTTGCTCAGATTTAGATGGAGATTGTGTTGAATCTATAGGTCAATTTTAAAAGAGAATTATCATCTATTTTAATAATATTGAATCTTCCAGTCTATGGAAATAGGCTGATTCTCCATTCATTTGGATTTTTTAGTTTCTTCCAATAGTGTCTCGTAGTTTTCACGGTTTAAGATATATAATCCTTTTGTTACATATTACTAGGTATTTTATTGTATTTGATGCTATTGAAAATGAGTTCACAATTTTTAAAAATTTTTTCATTCCTAGTATAAAGAAGTAACAGTTGAGTTTTATAGATGTCATATCCCGTAACTATATTGAAATGTTTTTTGTAATTTTTTATGGATTCCTTAGAATTTCCTATAATCAGGGTCGTGTTCTCTATCAAAGATAGTTTTTTTTTTTTTTTTTTTTAAAGATTTTATTTATTTGATACAGAGAGAGAGATCACAAGTAGGCACAGGGGCAGGCAGAGAGAGAGGAGGAAGCAGGCTCCCTGCTGAGCAGAGAGCCCGATGTGGGGCTAGATCCCAGGACTCTGAGATCATGACCTGAACCGAAGGCAGCAGCTCAACCAACTGAGCCACCCAGGCGCCCCTCAAAGATAGTTTTAATTCTTACGTTCCAGTCTCATTGCTGCTTATTTCCTATTTTCCTTTTTTTGCCTGATTTCCCTGGCTAGAACAGTACGTTATTGAGTAGAAGTGGTAAGAGCAGACATACTTGCCTTGTTTTCAGTCTTTGTGGGGATAGCATTCAGATTTCACCTATGGTGTTAAAGGTACTGCCCTTTATTAGATCCTCAAGATCTTCCCTTCTTTTCCTAATTTGTTGAAAGTTCATATCATGAATGGAAATGCATGCCTTTTCTATGTGTATTGAGATTCTTTTTTCTTTTTTATACTAATATATGATGTATAGGTATTCAAATGTTAAGCCCAACCTTGCATTCCTAGAATAAATCCTACTTGATCCGGGTATAATCTTCTTTATATGTTACTAGATTTGGTTTGTAATATTTTGTTGAGGTTTTTGTGATCTATACACATAATGTATATTGATCAGTAACTTTTCTTACAATTCGTTTGTCTCACTTTGGTGTCAGTTTAAAATTAGCTTCCTCAGATTGGTCATGAAGTGTTCCTCCCTCCTTTTTTCTGCAAGAGTTTGTGAAAGACTGTTTTTCCTGTTTTTAAGTGTTTGGCAAAATTTATTAAGAAAGCTTTTGTCTTTCAAAGACTTATAAATTTCTAATTCAATTTCTTGTTGTATTTTTATCTCTTTGTCATACTTTTCATCTTGAGTCATTCTCAGTAATTTTTGTCTTTCTAATTATCGTGTTTCATCTAAATTGTGAGCATACAGTTGTTTATTGTGTCCTTTTATAATCCTTTTTTCCTGTAAGGTTAGTAGTGGTGTCTTTTCTTTTGGTTCTGATTTTGGAGATCTGTGTTTCCTTGACTGGGTGCCTTAAACAATAAAGATTTATTTTCTGATAGCCCTTGAGGCTAAAAGTTCAAGATGAAAGCATCAGCAGGGTTGTTTCTTGGTGAGAGCTCTCTTGGTTTGCAGGTGGCTGCATTCTCACTGAGTCTTCATGTGGCCTTTACTCTGTGCATGCCCAGAGAGAGATTTTTCTTATTTCTCCTCTTTTAAGGATATCTGTCCTGTTGGATTAGGGCCCTACCCATTTAACTTTAATTACCTCCTCAAAAGACCCTATCTCCAAATACAGTCACATTGGGAATTAGGAATTCAATATATGCATTTGGAGAGATACACTTAAGTCCATAACAAATTTCATTGTCCTAAAACCTTGCTATAAATGATTTACTAAAATCCATACCAGACATCCTGAGTAATAATCTCCAGTGTGGATAGGGGGTCTTTAAGTGATTCTATGCAACCAGATAGGTTTTAGCCCTGGGATTGAGAAAATATTCATTAAGAAATCCCCAGCTATATAGATGATTAAGTGTTTACTAATTTTTGCTGTTACAGATGATACTGCAATGAGCAAACACTGTTGTACACACACATTTCTCTATGCTTATGTCATTGCTTCAGGACAAATACTTACAGGTGGAATTTCTGAGTTAAAGTCTATACTGCATTGCCCTCCAGAGAATTTTAATGATACAAGTGTGGGAGAAAAAGGCAATTTTCAACCATATCAAATCCTAAGGTCGTGATGTTTGCATTTGAGTCATACAGAGTATAAAGCTCTTGTGTACTACTCCTTGTTAGTAAACACTCACATCTGACTTTTGACATTCCAAAATGTTTTTTCATTCTATTTTCTATAGAAAGATCCAGTGTCTAGTGGTAGAAATGAAAGTAAAGAATTTTTACAAAAATGGTTTTTAGGGGCGCCTGGGTGGCTCAGTTGGCTGAGCGACTGCCTTCGGCTCAGGTCATGATCCTGGAGTCCCGGGATCGAGTCCCACATCGGGCTCCCTGCTCTGAGAGGAGCCTGTTTCTCCCTCTGACCTCTCCCCTTTCATTCTCTCTCTCTGTCTCAGTTAAATAAAATAAATCTTTTTTAAAAAAAAAAATGGTTTTTAGATGGAAGATATTTTGTAAATTACTTCAGAATTTTGATGGAAGTCTTATCTCATTTCAATGCCAGCTTTACTATACTTGAAAAGTTGGCATTTCAAAGAGCTGCTGGCATGTGTGTTTTTATTTGGTTCTTAGAAAGCTGAAGTACCTAGGTAAATGCTATAAGAGAAATGCATTGTGATGCAAGGACATGCTTCTTGTGCCTAATGAAGGTAGAAAATGTCATTGGACATCTTAGGCTGGGGATCAAGTAAACCATCACTCAGTTGAAAGGTTTTATAGTGTTTGTACACTGGAAAGTTTAAAAATAAATTGCTTTATATCTTATGGTTTTGAAGTTCTAATGAAATTGTTTGAATGCAAGAGTATATCTCCTTTTATATAAAACCCCCCATATAAGCTAGAGGATCTACTGTATATGCCCTGAATGGAATACAAGATCATTTTCTTATATTCTATTAAATAGTGTACAAAAGTGTTCAGAAAGTTAAAGCCAAAACCTCATACTATTTTTACTCATATTTAACAGCTTAAACATATTTAACAGTAAAAATACTTTACTCATATTTAACAGTTGTCCTGAAATTTATTTTAACAGGTTTCTCTGGGAATTAGATTGTAAAGGTTATGTTGTAAAATGCAGTTATGTGTAGTTAAATCAACAAAGAACTTGGATGAAGGTTGTGACATTCTCTTGCAACATAATTTAAAGAACAATAATGATAGGGTTTGAAATAATAATTTTGTGATTTTTTTTTTAATTCCTAGAAACGGCGACTCGAACATAGTAAAAATGTAAATACAGAAAAGCTAAGAGCTCCTGTTATTTGTGTACTTGGACATGTGGACACAGGGAAGACAAAAATTCTAGATAAAGTAAGAAAATATTGTTAGCATTGATATAACTTAAGTAAGTGAATGATACCTTATAAAAAGCTAATAGAAACCATAGCACAGATAGGCAGTTCTGTTACATTAAATAGATTGCTACTTTCTTACTGCTTTTGCTTCTTTTTATATTTCGAAATACAAATGTGAATCTGCTGTCTCATCCCAGCTTCGTCACACACATGTACAAGATGGTGAAGCAGGTGGCATTACGCAACAAATTGGGGCCACCAATGTTCCCCTAGAAGCTATTAATGAACAGACTAAGATGATTAAAAATGTAAGTACACTGTATTTGATATGTTTTAATCTCTAACAAAAATTAAGGTTTAAATTATTTCAGATACAGAAAAAAAAGAATAGCTCACTATTCATAATTAACACTTGTGCCACTTTGTTCTATTTTACTTCAGATCTTTTTTTTTTTTTTTTAAAGAAAACACTAGCTGTTATAGGAGCATAGGAGCCCTCATTTTTTATTTCCTTTCCTCTTGCTCCCAAAGGCAATCGCTATTTTGAAGTTAGAGTATATTGTTCCCCTGCATATTTTAACACTTTTTCCTGTAGATTTCCATGTTGAGAAACTCTTTACTCCCCCACCCTCTTTTCTTTTTATCACATTGATTGTATTTTCTTTATCTCCCTAATAATTTCTACTCTGGAGATGGTCAGTTTATTCAAAATAAAGAAAGAAAATCACATAAGGTTATGGTAAAGCTTAATGAATCATTATAAAGCAAACACTTTTGTGTCACATATGTTAGGAGATAGAACTTTGGCCCTTACCTCAGAAGACCTCTGTTGGCCCTTTCCAATCAAAACACTCTTCTACTCAAGAGGAACTTTTAAAGTAATCTCTACTTTTTAGTGTGTTAGAGGTTGCAGAATGTTATTCCAAGCCCTTTATCCATGTTTATAAAGAGTGGTTTGGTTTTATTTACTCTGAACTCACGGATTAACATATTTACTGTATTTAAATTCATTTATTCTTGTAGTGAGATAGTCTCATTTTCATCCAGTGATTGACTCCTGAATCTTTTTGATTCAGTTTTAGTAGTCTTTGTTACATCTTTGTGTCTGGTGTAGCAGGATGTTTTAGGCTCATCTTATATATACTGTGCTCTATTCTTGGAACTGAGCCTTGTAAAAATTCCCTAGTTCCATTAGCACAGAGCAGGTAAAAAAGGTAAATTTGGAACTAAGACGTAACACAACTGATAACTGACACACAGAGCATAAATTATTATATGCTAGCATCTCCCTTTATTCTTTATTTGGTCTTAGTGCTGTATATAGGAAGGGTCTATGAGTGTGTCTCCAGTTTGGCGGGGGGGTTGAGATTGTGTTTTATGAAGCTTGTTTTCTGGTAGATTCCTAAGGAAAGAATAAGGGGAATAATATTCTTTGAGTTTTTGAATATTGCATACCTACTTTGTGGCCTTCACCCTGGAAAATAAGTTGGCTTCCTTGATTCACATTTTCTTTCCTTAAATATCTTAAAGGTTACTCTTATTTCTGAGAGTGCTGCCTTTCAAGTCTGATCATAAGCTGGTTTTCATCCTTTTTTAAATAATGTGGCCTTTCTGCATCTTGGGGTTGATTGTTCTAGGTCAGTTTTCTAGTTAGTGGAAATTTTCCAGTTTCATTTCAGTATGTAATTTAAAATCTTTATTTTAGGACAGTTTTCTTGAATTACAGTTTTTCAAATTCATGGTTTAAAATTTATCTTGGTTGTAATTTATCTGGTATTTCTATGTGTTAGTCATTGGAGATTTTTATAACAGCTCATTCCACCAGTTGCCAGAACTTGAAATCTGGTGTTACTTTAGAACAGAGTTAAAGAACATGACTTTTATTAGGTCTGTATTAATGTTCTCAAGATAGCTTTCATATGACAATTATAATTGTATTCCAGACACTGAAGTGGAAATAATTATCGTGCTCAGTGAATGTTGATTTAAGTTTACCAGATTACAAATATGAGATGTTTTACATTTGAATCATTTTGACCTAGATCAGGAGATAAGATTTTAAAAAAATCACTTGAAGATTGATGAAAAGTATAGATAAGCAAGTAAACAAAATTGTGTGTGTGAGAGTTATTGATCAGTGCCACTATTTAGAGTAAAAGAGAATGTCCATATCAGACATGTTGTATTTTTTTTCCATTCATTAAAGAAATTTTGTCCAGAAAATCAAGTGTTTATGATGTTATTTAAATAAGGCATTCTTTCTTTAACATTTTAGTTTTTGTAGTAAATTTTCTTTAAAACATACTTTGGGATAATTTTCAAAGTTTAGAATTGCTTTAAAGTTGGACTAGATATGTTTTTCAAGTAGTCAAAACCTCTTCTTGAATATTAGCTTTTTATAGATAATCACTCTCGGACAATTCCTGTCATTTGTTACTTATTGATAATCTGCTCAAAATTAGAGTACACCATGGTTTTATGATTTTTTTTTTTAAGGTTTTATTTATTTGACAGAGAGGAGAGAGGTTACAAGTAGGCAGAGAGGCAGGCAGAGAGAGAGGCAGAAGCAGGCTCCCTGCTGAGCGGAGAGCCCAATGCGGGGCTCGATCCCAGGACCCTGACTGAGATCATGACCTGAGCCGAAGGCAGAGGCTTTAACCCACTGAGCCACCCAGGCGCCCCAATGGTTTTATGATCTTAACAAGGAGAATGTTTTCTCATTTCATTTTTTGCCCCTGCAAACTCCTTTTGATTAATGAAAATATTGACTGTTGTGCTTTGCTGGTTGATTCACTGACTGTTGTAAAACCATTTATTTAGAAAAGGAAGTGGTGATGTTTTTAAGTTTTCATGGCTAGATAATTGTTTTTATAAAGAAACTTTCATTATTTTGGCTTCCTTAAGCTCTCTACTTTTCCCCACCTTTTCTAGTTTGATAGAGAAAACGTACGAATTCCAGGAATGCTCATTATTGATACTCCTGGGCATGAGTCTTTCAGGTAAGAGCAACTTGAATTATTTGGCATCAAACAAACTGCTAGAAACCATTAAATCTAAAAGTTCAGTGAGCGAGAAAGTCTGATTAATCAACACTGGGGTAATATTTTAAGAACTGTAGTCCCTGTAACTACCAATCATCACCTGTGCCTTACTGAACAAGTAGTAATTTATTTGGATACTTGTTTTTTATAGAGATATTTTCTACTTTGAAAGACCAAATCCTAATACATACTTGGTCTATTTCCTGTGAAACCCATTATACATGGAATTTATCTCTTACCTCTTGGCTATATTCTGTAGTGCATAAAACTTGGCCAGTGCAATTTGCAGAAATATTGGAGTAACTTCTGGAGTTAACTTATTCCAGCTGATGTCAGTTCACTGTGTCAGATAAACATTTGGCAAGTTAAGGGCTAATGGCACTTAAATTTTTAATGCATGTGCTTCATTTTGTTTTTTTTTTTTCATTTAGGTTTTACAAAGAAACATTTAAGTAAAAGTAATTTCAAGATTTCTATTTATGCATCTTTTTCCTCTTTTCAACAGTAATCTGAGAAACAGAGGAAGCTCTCTTTGTGATATTGCCATTTTAGTCGTTGATATTATGCATGGTTTGGAGCCCCAGACAATTGAATCTATTAACCTTCTGAAATCTAAAAAATGTCCCTTTATTGTTGCACTCAATAAGGTAAGCTCCCCTGAAGAATTAATGTGAAAACATGCTTCTTAAATTTTTGTGATTAAACAGATTTATCCTAGTATAACTTTAATATAACAGTATGTACTCATGCTAAGTTAAATGTATTTTGACAAATTTATACACACATATAACCACCACCATCAGAATGTAGACCATCTCCATATTCCCAGAATGCTCACTCATGTTCTTTTACAGTAAGCCTCCCCGCTTTTTCAACCCCAAACACTGTTCTATCACTGTACACTAGTTTTGTCTGGTTTATAATTTCATATTAATAGTATTATACAGTGTGTAATCTTTTGAGTCTGGCATTTTCCACTAGTCTTGTTATTTTACATTTATCCATGTTGTTGCATATACCATTGGTTTTTCCTTTTCATTGATGAGTGATATTTCATTATCTGGTTAGTACGACACTTCATCCATTTACACACTGAATAATATTTGGATTGATACCACTTTAAGTTATTAACAAAGCAGCTATCAACATTCCCACACATCTTTGGGTTGAAATTTCTTTTGACTTACTTTGAATAAATATTTAGAAAGAAAACTGCTGGGTCACATTGTATGTATATGTACAACTTAAAGAGAAAATGACACTTTCTCAAAGAATTTGTACCGTTTTATATTTTATAAGATATCAATTCTGCACATTCTTGCCAATGTTTTACAGCCTTTGTAGTAAGTGTATAACATAATAAGTGTGTAATACTCAATTATTGTGGTTTAATTTGCATTTCTGTGATGACCAATTGCATCAAAAATCTTTTCACATAATTATTTGCCATCTCTCTCTTTGTGAAGTAACTATTTTAAAGTCTTGGCTCGTTTTTTTTATTGGATTATTGTCTTAACTATCGAATTTTAAGAGTTCTTTATTGTTCATTGAAGTCCTTTGTCAGTTATGTATATTGCGGGTATGTTCTTGTAGTCAAGGACTTGGTTTTTCATTTTCTTAATGATGTGTTTTGAAGAGCAGAAATTTCTAATTTGGTGAAGTCCAGTGTATGAGAAATTTTTTTTTATAATTTGTGTTTCTTATGTTCTCTATAAGTAGTCTTTAACCACCCCAAGTTTATGAAAGTTATTTTCAGTATTTCTAGGTATTTGACATTTAGGTCTGTGGTATTTTTAGTTAATTTTCGTGCATAGTATAAGTTAGGGATCAGGGTTCACTTTTTTCCACATGAAAATCTGGTTCAAAACCTTTTGTTGAAAAGATTGTAATTTTTTAATTTCTTTTTTATAGTGCTGTACAGTTGACACAATGTTATATTAGTTTCAGGTGTACATCATAGTGCTTGAACTATAAACATGTTGTGCTCACAAATGTAGCTGGCATCAGTCACTATACAGTGCTATTACAGTATCCTGTATCTTTTATTCTTGTGATTTATACATTCTATAACTGGAATCCTATACATCCTACTCCCCTTCACCCATTTCATCCATGCTCCCTCTGCCCCACCACTGCCCTGCCTCTGATAACCACCACTTTGTTCTGTTTATGGGTCTGTTTCTACATGTTTGCTTGTTTTTGCTTTGTTTTTTCTTTTTAGATTCCACAGATTAGTGAAATCATATAGTGTTTGTATCTCTCTGTCAGGCTTATTTCACTTAGCATAATATTCTCTGGGTCTATCCATGTTGTAAATGACAAGATCTCATTCATTTTCATGAAATCTCTCCAGAGAGAGTGAGAGAGAGAGAGTGTGTGTGTGTGTGTGTGTGTGTATGTTTGTGTATACACACCACATCTTTATCTATTTAACTGTCAATGACCACTTAAATTGCTTTTATATCTTGGCTATTTTAAATAATGATGATAAACGTAGGTGTGCATCTCTTTGAATTAGTGTTTTTGCTTGCTTTAGGTAAATACTCAGTAGTGGGATTCCTGGATCATAATTGTATTTCTATTTTTAGTTTTTTGCGGAATCTCCATACTGTTTTCCACATTGATTGATTGAACCAATTTACATTTACATAGGAGTTCCCTTTTCTACACATCCTCAGCAACACTTGTTATTTATTGTCTTTTTGATACTAGCTACTTTGACTCTTATCATACAGTGATATTTCATTGTGGATTTGCTTCCCTGATGATTAGTGAAATTGAGTTCCTTTTCATGTGTCTGTTGGCTATCTATATGTCTTTGGAAAAATGTCTATTTAGGTTCTCTGCCCATTGTTTTATTTGGATTATTTGTGTTTTGGCATATTGCATTTTTTATGTCATTTATATATGTTTGATATTAACTCTGTTGGATATAACCTTTGCAAACATCTCTCATTCAGTAGGTTGCGCTTTTGTTTTGTTGATTGTTTCCCTCACTTTACAGAAGGTTTTTATTGTGGTGTAGTCCTAATAGTTTATTTTTATTTTTGTTTACCTTGCCTTAGACATATATAGAAAAATGTTCCTACAGCCAATGTCAGAGAAATGACTGCCTGTGTTCTTTTCTAGGAGTTTAATGGTTTCAGGTCTTACATTTAAGTCTTTAATGAATTTTGAGTTTATTTTGTGTATGGTGTTAGAAAGTGGTTTGGTTTTATTCTTTTACATGTAGCTGTCCATGTTTCCCAGCACCATTTATTGAAGAGACTGTCTTTTCTCCATTGTATATTTCTTTCACCTTTGTAGTAGATTGACTGTATAAACATTGGTTTATTTCTGGGTTCTCTGTTCTGTTCCATTGAACTATGTCTGTTTTTGTGCCAGTGCCACTCTGTTTTCATTACTATAGTTTTGTATTATAGCTTGAAATCTGGGATTGTGATAACTCCAGCTTTCTTCTTTTTCTCAAGAATGCTTTAGCTATTTGGGGTCTTTTCTGATTCTGTACAAATTTTAGCATTATTTGTTGTAGTTTTGTAAAAATTGCTATTGGTATTTTGCTAGGGATTGCATTAAATCTGTAAATTGCTTTGGGTAGAACGGACTTCTTCACAGTATTCTTCCAATCCCTGAGTGTGTTACATCTTTCCATTTGTTCGTGTCCTCTTCCATTTATCATTGTCTTAGAGTTTTCAGAATATAGGTTTTTCACCTTTTGGATTAAATTTGTTTCTAGGTATTTTATTCTATTTGGTACAATTATAAAATGGCTGGTTTTCTTAACTTGCCTCGTATTAGTGTATAGAAATGCAAGAGATTTTCATATATTAATTTTGTATCCTCCAACTTTACTGAATACATGCATTTTAATAATTTTTTGGTAGAGTCTGTAGGGGTTTCTGTATATATATTATCATGATATGCACTAACAGTGATGGTTTTACCTCTTCCTTAGCAATTTGGATGACTTTTACGTCTTGTCTGATTGCTACTGCTGGGACTTCCCGTGTTATATTGAATAAAAGTGGCAAGAGTGGACATTCTTGCCCTGTTCAGTCTTAGAGGAAAAACTCTCAGTTTTTCACCACTGAGTATGATATTAGTGGTGAACTAACATATATGACATATATGTTGTCATTGTCATATATGTTAGTTATATATGGCCTTTATGTATGTGTGTTCCCTCAAAACCCACTTTGTTGAGTTTTTATCATGAAGGGATATTGGTTTTTGTCAGATGGATTTTCTGAATCTATTGAGGTGAACTTAGGACTTTTGTCCTTCATTTTGTTAATGTGGTGTATCACCTTGATTGATTCTGGATATTGAGCCATCTTTGCATCCCCAGAATAAATCCCACTTGATCATGGTGAATGATCGTTTTCAGTGTGTTGGTGAAATTGGTTTGCTAATGTTTTGTTTAGGATTCTTGCGTCTGTGTTCATCAGAGACATTGGCCTGCAGTTTACTTTTTTGTAGTGTCTTTGTCTTGTTTTGGAATTAGGGTCATGCTGGCATCATAGAATGTTTGGAAATTTTCCTTCTTCTTCTGTTTTTTGGAATAGTTTGAGAGGAATAGGTATGAATTATTCTTTAAGTACTAGGTAGCATTCACCTGTGAAGCCATTTGACTTCAAAAGTCCTAGACATTTGTTTGTTGGGACTGTTTTTGAATATTGGTTCAATTTTGTTACTGGTAATCAACTGGTCTTTTTGGTTTTTCTGTTTTCCTCCTGACTCTGTCTTGGAAGGTTGTATGTTTCTAATGACGTACTCATTTCTTATAAGTTGTCAAAGTTTTGGCATATAATTTTTTTAAAAATTTTTATTTATTTGAGAGAGCGAGAGCAAGCAAGAGACAGAGCTCACAAATGGGAGGGACAGAGGGAGAAGCAGGCGCTTCCTCCTGAGCACAGGGGAGGCTGATGTTGGGGCTCCATCCCAGGACCCTGGGATCATGAGCTGATCTGAAGGCAGATGCTTCACCAACTGAGCCACCAAGGTGTCCCTGTGTATAATTTTGTAACGGAATCCTAGTCCTTTGTATTTCTGTGGTGTTGGTAACGTCTGTTTCTGATTTTGAGTCCTCTTTTTTCCTCACTTAGTCTGGCTAAAGGTTTATTTTGTTTCTTTGCAGAGAATGAGCTCTTGGTTTCATTGATCTTCTTCATTGTTTTTACAGTCTCTTTCATTTATTTCTGCTCTAATGTTTGTTATTTATTTCCTTCTACTAACTTTGGGCTTTTGTTGTTGTTCTTTCTCCCCAGTTCCTTTATATCTAAGGTTAGATTGTTTGAGATTTTTCTTTCTTGAGAGAGGCCTGTGTTGCTATGAATTTTCCTCTTAATTCTGCTTTCACTGTATCACAAAGATTGTGGACTGTTGTATTTTCATTTTCATTTGAGTTCTTCATTGACCGCCTGATTGTTCAGAACCATGTTGTTTAGCTTCACATGTTTTTTCCAGTTTTTCTCTTGAAATGATTTATATTTTTATATTGTTTTGGTTGGAAAGGATTGATACAATTTCAGTCTTAAGTTTACTGAAACATGTTCTGTGCCCTAACATGATCTTTCCTAAAAAATGTTCCGTGTGCACTTGAAAAGGATGTATTCCTTTGTTGTTGAACAGGATATACCGTATGTGTCCATTAAGTCCATTTCGTTGGATGTGTCATTTGAATACACTGATTCTTTTTCTTTTTTTTTAAGATTTTATTTATTTGACACAGAGAGAAATGACAAGTAGGCAGAGAGGCAGGCAGAGAGAGAGGAGAAGCAGACTCCCTGCAGAGCAGAGAGCCCGATGCGGGGCTCGATCCCAGGACCCTGAGATCATTACCTGAGCCAAAGGCAGAGGCTTTAACCCACTGAGCCACTCAGGTGCCCCTGAATACGCTGATTATTTTTTTTTTTTTGAATACACTGATTCTTTATTGATTTTGTACCTGGATGATCTATCCATAGAGGTAAAGAGGGTATTAAAGCCCCCTACTTTTCTTGTATTACTTGCAGTTTCTCCCTTTATGTTTTTTTTTAAAGATTTTATTTATTTATTGGGAAAGAGAGAGAGTGAGAGAGAGCATGAGAAGGGAGAAGGTCAGAGGGAGAAGGAGACTCCCCATGGAGCTGGGAGCCTGATGTGGGACTTGATCTCGGGACTCCGGGATCATGACCTGAGCCGAAGGCAGTTGCTTAACCAACTGAGCCACCCAGGCGCCCTTTATGTTTGTTTTTTAAACATTTTTATTTATGTATGTATCTATGTATGTATGTATATAAATTTGACAGAGATAGCACAAGTAGGCCTAGCAGCAGGCAGAGGGAGAGGGAGAAGAAGGCTCTCTGATGACCAGGGAGTCCAATGCAGGACTTGATTCCAGGGCCCTTGGATCATGACCTGAGCTGAAGGCAGCCCTTTAACTGACTGAGCCACCATTTATGTTTGTTAATAATTCTTTGTCTTTGGAGGCCTCCAACTTTAAGTACATAAATACAGTTGTGTATCTTCTTGTTGGCTTCATTTCTTTATTATTATGTAGTGCCTTTGTTAAAGTCTCTTTTGTCTGATAAAAGCATTGCTGCCTGGCTTCCCCCCCCCCCCCTTTCCACTTCTGTTCACATTGAATGGCTTTTTCTATCCCTTCTCTTTCATTTTATGTGTTTAGGGCTGAAGTGGGCTTCTTGTAGGCAGCATATACAATGGGTTCTATTTTCTTAACCATTCTTTCACCCTTTGTTTTTTGAATGGAGCATTCAGACCATTTACATTTAAAGTAATTATTAATAGGTATGTACTTATTGCCATTTTGTCAATTGTTTTCTGGTTGTTTTTGTATTTCTCTTTTCCTTTCTTCTTCTCTTGCTCTCTTTTTTGTGATTAATGGTTTTCTTTAGTGTCATGATTGGATTTCTTTTGTGTATCTATTAGGTTTTCGTTTGTGGTTACCATGAGGTTCACTTGTGCTATCCAAAGTATATAGCAGTGTATATTAATTTGGTGGTCACTCAGGTTTGAACATAGTCTAAAAGAACTTTATTTACCTCCTCTACATTTTAAATATATAAATATATGTTGTTGTATTTTGCATCTTTTTATTTTGTGAGTCTTCTTTCCTTTCATAGTTTTGTTCTATTGCCTTATCTTTTTCACTTACAGACATCTCTTTGATATTTCTTGTAAGGCTAGTTTAAGTAGTGAAGAACTTCTTTAACTTTTTTGTTTGTCTGGGAGACTCTTGATCTGTTCTTCAATTCTGAATAATGAAGTGCTGGGTATTTTTGGTTGTAGTTTTTTTCTACTCCTTTGTGGCCTGCACATTTCTACTGAAAAATCCACTGATAGTAGCCTTACAAAGTTTCCTTTGCATATAACTAGTTGCTGCTTTTCCTACTTTTAAAATTCCCTTTTTATCTTTCATCTTTGATATTTTAACTGTGTTTCATGATATAGACCTCCTAGGGGTTCATCTTGTTTGGAACTTTCTGTGCTTCCTGAACCTGGATGTCTGTTTCCTTCTCAGGGCTAAGGAAGTTTTCAGCCATTACTTCCTGAAATAAGTTTTCTGCCCCTTTGTTTGTTTTCTCTTTCTGGGACCTCTATAAAGAGAATGTTTATTTGCTTAATGTTATCTAAGAGAGCGCTTAATCTATCCTCATTTTAAAATTCTTTTTTTTTTTTTTTTCTGTTCAGCTTTGGTGCTTTCTATTTCCCTGTTTTCTTGACCACTGATCCCTTCTTATACATCCTTAAGTCTGTTGATTCCCTCTAATGCATTTTTCTTTCCAGTTATTATATTCTTAGCTCTGATTGGTTCTTTCCTATATATTCTGTCTTTTTTGAAGTTCTCCCTGAGTTCCTTCATGGTTCTCTCCAGTCCATTGAGCATCTTTATTACCATTACTTTGAACTCTTTATCAGGTATATTGCTTATCTCCATTTCATTTAATTCTTTTTCTGAGGTTTCTTTCTTGTTCTTTGGTTTGGAGTATATTCTTTTGTCATTTCACTTTGATTTCTTCCTCTGTTTCTTTGTATGAATTAGGTGGAACAGCTATTTCTCCTTAACTAGAGGGAGTGATGTGTATGGGTTCCTGTGTAGAATGTGCTTGGTGAGTTTGGGTGGCTGGCTGGAGCTGTGGTATTTGTGGGCTGTAAGTCCTGGCACACTTGATGCTGGGGTCACCCTGGTTTGATAATCAGAACTGACCTGGGTTCAAGGTGGGTGTTCCTGGGGCTCTCCACCCAGAGGGCAGCAGAGCTAGAGGTGAAATGGGCAAAAGTCAGGGGGTCTCAGGACTGTCTTTGCAGAGGGCACCCTAGCATCACAGCTAGAGCTGATGTGGGTATAAGCCGGGGGACTTGGGGGCTCTGCTTGCAGAGAGCACTCTGACAGGACAGTTGAAACTGAGTAGGCACAGGCTGGGGCAGTCCTATACTGAAGGCACCCTGGGGTACAGCCAAACCTGAAGTGGATGCAAGCTAGGGGTCCTGGGGCTCTCCATGTAGGGGCACCCTGGTGGTGGCTGAAGCCAAGGCGGTTGTGGGCAAAGGTGTCCTGGCAGGGCAGCTGGAACCGAGGCGGGTGCAGGCCGGGAGTGCCTGGGGCACTCTGCGCAGGAGGTTCCCTGGCGAGTTGTCTGGAGTCTAAGCTGATGTGGGTTGGGAGGTTCTGATGTGCTCTGCACCGGGGGTGGCCTGGCAAGTTGTCTGGAGTTGAAGTGGTATGGGCTTGGAGTGTTCTAGGGTGTTTGTGTTTGTGTCACCTTGATGAGACAGCTGGACCGGTAGTGAAGGCTGGCCAGGCATGTCCTAATATGCATCGCAATGGAGCCACCTTGATGGGATGGCTTGGGCTGGTGTGGGCTAGGGACTCAGGGCTCACTGAGGCGGTAGGCCAGCTAGAGTGCCTGGACCTTGCCCCTGTTTGTGCTGTCAGGGCGGAGGGGAATGTGAACTGTGATACTTAATAATTCCTCTTGACAGTACCTGGAGAGAGTTTCAGCAGTTCTCTTCAGCAGAGAATCCATTGTTAAGCAGGGTTCTAGAACTGGTTCCTTTACATTCTAGTTGTCCTTTCAAACTGCAGCTTTTTTTTCTGTACTCCAGGGCAGACGAATCTGCTCACAGTCCTTCAGGACTATCCCTCCACACAGCAGTTCGCAGTGTTGTGGGATGGGGGTTCTTTTTGTGTCTTTGTCTCTCCTGTCATTCTTTATGTGATTTTTGTTGTGCAGAAGCTGTTCAATCAGCTCTTAGTTCTTCTTCAAGATCATTTGCTCTGTGAATAGGTGTAGATTTGGTGTGTCCATGGTGAGTTCAGTGTCTTCCTATATCTTGCCATCTTGGACCAGAAGTTCTCCACTGAATTACTTTTGAATCTTTGTTGAAAATTATGTAAGCCATGTATATATGTATGTCCCTTTTTGGTATTTATCTTCTCTTCCATTGACCTATATATATATCCATCCTTATGCCACTACTACCCTATCTTGATTATTATAGTTTTATAGTAATGTCTTGAAAGCAAGTAGTTGTCATTTCTTTAATGTGTTGTTACTCAAAACTGTTTTGGTTATTTTAGGTCCTTTCCTTGAATTTTCATATAAAGTTTAGAATCTACCCTTAGGTTTTACAAAAAGCCTTCTAGAATTTTTATTGGGATTGTATTTACTCTATAGATAAATTCTGTGAGAGTTGCCATTTTATCAAAATTGAGTCTTTTGATAAATGAACATGATATCTCTACATTTACTTAGTTCTTTATTTTCTCTTAGTGATATTTTGTAGTTACACTGTCCATGTTGTGTTGGATATGTTTTTCTAAATTTATCTGTAGTATTTCATGGTTTTGGTGCTATTGTAAATACCATTTTAAAAATTCAGATTTCTAATTTTAATTTTATATAGGAATATAGTTGATTTTTATGTATTCATTTTTAATCTTGTGATCTTATCAAATTAACTGATTAGGCCTAGTAGCTTATTCTGTAGATCATGTGGGATTTTCTGTCTACACAATTATATTATCTGTATAACCTGTTACTTTCATGTGTGTGCTCTATAAATTTTCTTCTACCTTACTGCACTAACTAGACGTTCTAGAACAATACTGAATAAAAGTAATGACCGACACTTTGCTTTTTGCCCCATCTTAGGGGGAAATAGCTGGTCTTTCACCATTACATATGATGTCTGTCATAGGTTGCTTAAAGTGTTATTTGTAGTTTCTTTGTTTTTTTATAAGTCATGAGTTGTTGATTTTTGTCACATGGCTAGTCCACATCTCTTGAGATATTTATGTGGCTTTTCCTCTTTATTCTGTAAATGTTGTTATTTTAAGGGTGCTTTACTTTTTATTTTTAAGATTTTTAAGATTTTTCTTTTTTAGAGCCATTTAAGATTTTATAGCAATTTGGAAGAGAAGGTAACAGAGCACATACTCCTGCCTCCCCCATACACAATCTCCCCCATTATGAGCACCTTCCCTCTCACATCAGAGTGATAGATTTGTTATAACTGATGAACTTGTTTTGACTTACCATCACCCAAAATCCATGGTTTACTTCTTCGTGTTGTATATTCTATGGGTTTGGATAAATGTATAATGCCATGTATCCAGGTGTGCCTGGGCGGCTCAGTCAGTTAAAGCATCTGCCTTCGGCTCAGGTCATGATCTCTGGTTCTGGGATCAAGTCCTGCATCAGGCTACCTGCTCAATGGGGAGCCTCTTCCCCCTCTCCCACTAACCCTGCTTGTGCATGCACTCTCTCTCTCTCTCTCTCTGTGAAGTAAATAATAAAAATAAAATCTTAAAAAGTTTTTAAAAAATGACATGTATCCATCATTTTGGTATCATAGGGTATTTTCACTGCCTTGAAAATCTTCCTGCTCTGCTTATTTGTTCCCTCATCTCCCAATCCTTAGCAAAAAGGTCCCTGATCTTTTTACTGTCTGCATAGTTTTGCCTTTTCCAGAGTTTCATATAGTTGGAATTATACAGTATTCTACCGTAAGCTTTATCAGATCGCCTTCTTTCACTTAAAAAATAGGAATAAAAAAAATAGGAATTAAGTTTCTGCCATCTGTTTTCATGGGTTCATGGCTCACTTTTTATTTTTAGATCATTATTCATTTTGTTTAATAACCCCATTGTCTGGATGCACTACAGTTATTCATTCATCCATTGAAGGGCATCTTGGTTGCTTGCAAGTTTGACAGTTATGAATGAAGTTGCTGTCAACCTTCATATGTGTGGGACATATGTCTTTACCTCCTCTGGGTGATTACCAAGGAGTGTGAAGGTGGATTGTGTGGTAAGAGTGTTTAGTTTTGAAAGAAATTGCCAAACTCTTCTCAGCTGGTTGTACGTTTGCAATCCCACCAGCAATGAATGAGAATTCTGTTGCTTTACATCTTGACCAGCATTTGATATTGGGTTTTAGATTTTGGCCATTCCAATAAGTATGGTGTTATTTTGTTGATTGACTTTTACTTATTTTTTAAATATTTTATTTATTTGAGCGAGGAAAGAGAAAGAGAGGAGTAGTAGGGGAGAGGGGCAAGGGAGAGGGACAAGCAGACTTCCCACTGAGCAGGGAGCCTGATGGTGGGACTCAATCCCAGGAACCTTGAGATCATGACCTGCCCAGTTTTTGTTGTTTTAATTTGTGTTTCCTTAAGATGTTCTTTAAGATGTGGAATATCTTTTCATATGCTTATTTGCCATTTCTGAGGTGTCAAATTCATTGGCCCATTTTTTTTTTCTCCAAAGATTTTATTTATTCATTTGACAGAGAGGAGAGAGATAGCAAGTAGGCAGAGAGGCAGGCAGAGAGAGTGGGAAGCAGGCTCCCCGCTGAGCAGAGAGTCCGACTTGGGGCTCAATCCCAGGACCCTGAGATCATGACCCGAGCCTAAGGCAGAGGCTTTAACCCACTGAGCCACCCAGGCGCCCCTCATTGGCCCATTTTTATATTGGATCTTTTTTTAATTTTTGTATTTTAAGAGTTCTTAATATGTTTTGGATACAAGTTCTTTATCCGATGTCTTTTGCACATGTTTTCTCCCGGTCTGTCTTCTTATTTCACTTTCTAGACTCACTGTCTATTTCATAGAAGTTTTTAATTTTAATGTAGTTCAGTTTATCAGATTCTTTCTTTCATAGATCTTGTCTTTGGTGTGGTATCTAAACAGTACTCACCACAGCAAAGGTCATCACATCTTCTCTCTTTTTTCTTCTAGGATTGTTAGAGTTTTGTATGTTACATTTAGGTCTGTGATTATTCTGAGTTAATTTTTGTAACATGGAGGGCCTGTGTTGTGTCTGGATTATTTTTTTGCTTGTGGATGTTCAGTTGTTCCAGCACTGTTGATTACTGTTGAATTTCTAAACATTAAACCAACCTTGCATTACTAGAATACACCCGACTTGGTCATGATGTACTTTCTTTCATATATTGCCAGATTTCATTTGATAAGTTTTTGTTGATTTTTGTGTCTGTATTCATGAGTGATTTTGCTGTATAGTTTTCCTTTCCTATAACATCTTTTGTCTGGTTTTGGTATCAGAGTAATGTTGCCTTGTAAGATGAATTAAGAAGTATATCCTCATTTATTTTCTGAAAGTGTTGGCATAGACTAGATATTTCTTTAATAAGACTTTGGTAGAATTTACGAGGAAGCCATGTCTGCATACAATCTCTTAAACGGGTACAGGTTATTTTGGTTTTTTATTTTTCTTTAATTAGTGTAGAAATTTATGTTTCAGAGAACTAGCTCTTTATCTTACTGATATTCTCTACTGTTTTTCTGTTTTATATCTTCTTGACTTCCAGTGTTAATTCCATCATTTCCTTCTTTGTGCTTTGGTTTTCATGTCTACTTCTTCTATAACTTAAGGTGGAATTTTAGATTGTTGATTTCAAATATTTTTTTCTTGTCTAAAAGAAGTATTTAAGGGCACCTGGGTGGCTCAGTTGGTTAAGCAACTGCCTTTGGCCCAGGTCATGATTCTGGAGTTCTGGGTTCGAGTACCGCATCGGGCTCCCAGCTCCACGGAGAGTCTGCTTCTCTCTCTGACCTTGTCTCCTCTCATGCTCTCACTTTCTCTCTCTCTCTCTCTCTCTCAAATAAATAAATAAAATCTTTAAAAAAAATTAAATTAAAAAAATGAAGTATTTAAGGCTACGTTCAACACACATTTTTAAAGATTTTATTTATTTGACAGAGAGGGAGCAGCACCAAGCAGGAAGAGTTGGAGAGGGAGAAGCAGGCTTTCCCCACCCGAGCAGGGAGCTTGATACAGGGCTGGATCTCATGACCTGAGCCAAAGGCAGACACTTAACAACTGAGCCGCCCAGGTGCCCCTGTTTAGCACACTGTTAAGAGCACTGCTTAGAGGCGCCTGGATGGCTCAGTTGGTTAAGGTCTCTTGATTTCAGCTCGGGTTGTGCTTCAGGGTTGTTGGATTGTGGCCCGAGTCCAGCTCTGTGCTCAGCACAGAGTCTGCTTGTCCCTCTTCCTCTGCTTCTATCCCCACTTGTGCTCACTTGTTCTCTATCTCTAAAATAAATAAAATCTTTAAAAAAAATTGTTTTCCTTCATCATCATTGCTTTATGGCTTTTTATCTCTAGTTCTCCTTTGTTTCCCTGTGTGTAATGTGTCTTTTTCTTTGATTGCTTTTAAGAACTTTTAAGGTTCCATCATTGAGATTATGTAATAGTTTCGGTTTTTCCTACTTGGTTTGATTTTCTTAGATCTCTTAGATCTTAGATTTTCTTAGAATTTATATATTCATCAGTTGAAAAATTTTTTGGTTGTACTTTTCATAAGTGACTGAGGTTTTCTTTCATGCTTTTTTTCTGCTTCCTTTGGAATAGCTTTTATTGCTACATCTTCAAGGCTTCCAGTCTTTTGTAATATGTAATTTGCTCTTAAGCTTATCTAGTGAATTCTTATTTCATATTCTGTGTTTTTTTAGTTGTACAAGTTTCATGTTTTTCCTTTAAAGTCACATATATAAGGACCTTATATGCTAATTATAACATCTTTGTCATGTCTGGGTCTATTTTTACTAAGTTTTCTTCTTTGTAGCATTCAGATTTGGGCAACCTCTCTATATTGTAGCTCTAGATTGAGAAACAGATTTTGCTGTTTTGTTTTTACTAGTAAATAGTTTTTCTTCTCTCTACCCATTTATCACATTTTTGAGAAGTGAAGGAAAACACATGATTTATTTAACAGAGTAAATCTAAATAAAGCAATTAAAATGGGCTGTTCTAGGGGCAGCTGGGTGGCTCAGCGGTTAAGCGTCTGCCTTTGGCTCAGGTCATGGTCCCAGGGTGCTGGGATCGAGCCCCACATCGGGCTTCGTTGCTCAGAGGGAAGCCTGCTTCTCCTTTCTCCCACTCCCCCTGCTTCTGTTCCCTCTCTCGCTATCTTTCTCTGTGTATTAAATAAATAAAAATTTTAAAAATAAATAAAATGGGCTGTTCTCTGAGATAGGATGTAATTATTATTTATTTGTTTGTTTGTTTGTTTGTTTGGTGTTTACTCTTCCTGGTAATGATACTTGCTGTAATTCTTATTTCTGACTACTAAACAAAACCATTTTGGGATTCCAACAAAATACAGTCGTAGTCCTAAGATAATTCTAATCTCATGTTTTGCAAACAAATAGCGGCCTTTCCTGAAGTAGTTTGGAGGCTATTACCTCAGAAATTTCTAATTTAAGAGGGGATACAGTTAAGTGGGTTATACAGGCCTTTTGGTACAATAAAATATTTGAGTAATTCACAGTCTCCTGAATGTATATATTAGGAAACCTTTAGGAGCTTTAACCTTAATTAAATTCCTGAGTATTCTGAATGTTTTAAAGATGTTTCTTACAAAAAGTTTTTGTCCAGATTGATAGGTTGTATGATTGGAAAAAGAGCCCTGACTCTGATGTGGCTGCTACTTTAAAGAAGCAGAAAAAGAATACAAAAGATGAATTTGAGGAGCGAGCAAAGGCTATTATTGTGGAATTTGCACAGCAGGTAAGAAAACTTGCCTTATTAATGAAGAGCCTGTATCAAAGAATATTTTTTCCTTTTGTTCTCCTGTCCTTATAATAAAGCCAGCAGTTTCACTAATGCTGGTTCTGTTCTCTTATTGATGGCAAGTAGTATTCTCCATTCTTTTCCCTTATCCTTTTCTTTTTTAAATTAGCTAATATTTCAAAGATCTGTCTTTGTAGTCTGAATGTTTCAATTTTTAAAATTTGATTTGGAGGGGCACATGGGTGGCTCAGTTGATTAAGCGTCTGGCTCTTGTTTTCGGCTCAGGTCGTGATCTCAGGGTTGTGAGATCAAGCCTTATGTCAGGCTCTGTGCTCAGTGGCAAGTCTGCTTGAGGTTCTCTCTCTCCTTTGCCCCCTCTCCTAAAATAAATAAATAAATCTAAAAAAAAAAGAATTTTACTTGATAAGATACTACTTTCCTGTGATAGAACTAATACCCCCAGGATATGCATGATCTCTTGAGTGTTTTTTGAGGAGTTTCAGAAAGATGAGCCATTTGCTTATCTGTCGTCTTATCAGTCCTCCTGTCCTAGATACTTTCTTCCACAGTTTGGCCTTTTGGAATGATTTTGCTTTTTATGTCTCTAGGGTTTGAATGCAGCTTTGTTTTATGAGAATAAGGATCCCCGTACTTTTGTGTCCTTGGTACCTACCTCTGCGCATACTGGTGATGGCATGGGAAGTCTGATCTACCTTCTTGTTGAGTTAACTCAGACTATGTTGAGCAAGAGACTTGCACACTGTGAGGAGCTACGAGCACAGGTTATGGAGGTAATGGTCAGATTTTGAATTTATTTTCCTTTTTGCCTTTAACAGTGAATTTTGGGTGGGGATGTCTTCTGCTCTTAGATTCAGTCAACATAGTGTAGCATCTATCTCACTCCATTTACATTTCTGTCTCTCAGGTTAAGGCTCTCCCAGGAATGGGCACCACTATAGATGTGATACTGATCAATGGGCGTTTGAAGGAAGGAGATACAATTATTGTTCCTGGAGTAGAAGGGCCCATTGTAACTCAGATTCGAGGCCTCCTATTACCTCCTCCAATGAAGGAATTACGGGTGAAGGTAAGCCTAGGTGGTAAGTGTTGACACATGGGAACATGTACAGTGTGTATGAGTTCTGTTGAGGTCACTTCTTCACTTCGAGAGCTGCTTGGCTTAGCATGCCTTCGCTCCTCATCCTCTATTAGATGTCTTCATACAGAAGGGATCATCTGTCAGAATGGAGATGTGTGCAAGTTCGTATTTATCATCTAAGCTTTTCTGTGAGAACTGAAGTATAATGTTTTCGTTCTACGCTGCTAGTTTTTTATTAACATTTTTTATTATGAAATAAATACAGAAAACTACACAAAACATAGAGGAAAAGTCCACAGATTTTTAGGAAGCAAACAGATGAAGACTAGAACATTGTTGACACCCCAGAAGCCTGTGTGCATCTCAAGGATGTTAGCCACCCCCCACACCTTCCTAAAAGTTAACTGTGCTTCCGTTTTTATTATAGTAATATCCTTTTTTAAAAATAGTTTTTAATACCTGCCCCTAAAAAATATATATATATATGGACTTCATATAAGTGGAGTCATTCACATTTCCACTGTATCTGGCTTCTTTTAAGTCAAAAAACAAAACACGCTTAAGATTTACCCATGTCATTGGATATAGCTATAGTTCATTTTTGTTTGGGTGGTATTCTACCACATGAATATATCATGGTTGATTCCTCTGTTCTCCTGTTGATGGCAAATGTAGGGTATCTCCAGCTTTTAAATTTTTGCTATTAACAACAAGTGTTATTGCTTTGAACATTCTTGTATTATCTCTTGGTGCAGTTGTGCAAGTTTCTGCAGGGTATATGTGTAGGAATGAATTGTTGAGCCCCAGTTTTACTGGATAAGACCACACTGTTGTTCACAGTGAGTCCGACAAGTTACACTTTCTTTAAAATATTTTATTTATTTATTCATTTATTTATTTGACAGAGAGAAAGATATCACAAGTAGGCAGAGAGGCAGGCAGAGAGAGAAGCAAGCAGGCTCCCCGCCGAGCAGAGAGCTGATGTGGGGCTCAATCCCAGGACCCTGAGATCATGACCTGAGCCGAAGGCAGAGGCCTCAACCCACTAAGCCACCCAGGCGCCCCACAAGTTACACTTTCAACCGTAGTATATTAGAGTTTGCATTACTTCACGTCCGTCACCTCTTGATGCTGTCACATTTTAAAATTTTTCCATCTGGTAGCTCATTGTTGTTTCATTTGGTACTTACCTGATTGAAATATGATTATTTTGTATGTTTATTAGCCATTGAAGTTCACTCCTTTGTGAAATGTCCTTGTGCTCCAGCATTGTCTTTATTACAGTCATGGGAGTGGTCTGTATAGTCAGGAGACGGTTCTGTTAGTGGCTTATATGCATCACAGCATCTTCTCCTACTCTCTGTGACCTTTTTACCTTTTCTATGGTATCTTAAGAAACAAATATTTAATTTGAATGTTGAACTTATGGATCTTTTGTGCTTAATGCTTTTTGTGTCTACTTTAAGAAAAATTTTTCTGCCTCACGGTCATAAAAATATTATCACATCATCTGCTCTTAACCACTTTTCAAAGAAATGTGGTAACAAATGTTTTGATCTCTACAGAACCAGTATGAAAAGCATAAAGAAGTAGAAGCAGCTCAGGGGGTAAAGATTCTTGGAAAAGACCTAGAGAAGACATTGGCTGGTTTACCGCTCCTGGTGGCTTATAAAGAAGATGAAATCCCAGTTCTTAAAGTAAGTTACTTAAAATTTCTTTTCCTCCAAAGCTCTGTGTGCCCTGCTGACACACTGGTAGTGATGAAGTAGGTCCCTCTGTCTTTGTGAGGTCTTACCTGGTGCCTCAGAACAGTTTATGGTTTTAGATTGCTTCAAGCTAATTGCTTCTCAGTTAGCTTAAGTAATAATTATATACACTAGAATTCTAAAATATACATTTTATTTAAATAAAAAATGAATCAAAAGCCCAGAAGTTGTTAGTGTTTTTAGATACCTAAATATACACACAGAACTCAAGAAAATCTTACAAGGAGGTAGGAGTCGTTTTAAAGCTTGTGTGCCTATCTGTAGGAGCAGAGTTCAGCAGTTTCCCAAAAGCAAACTTTGAGTTTACATACCATTCGTCAAAGAGAAGATGGCACTCTGCCCAGCACATTGGTTCATATTGTGCGCTGGGACCACTGTTACTCCTCAGACAGGGCCAGATGTCACCACCATCAGGGAATTGGCCACCTGAGGGCCAGTGAGAAGAGGGTAGGAATCCCTCTTTGGCCAGTCCCAACTATGGTTGGGACACGGCTGTCCTACTTGTTCCCGGGGGAAATCTCTTCATCTGTAAAGGAGCAGTGACAGAGGAAAAGGAGGTTCCCAAGGTTATTAGGGCATTTCAGTGAAGGCAGTCAAGCAGACCCCGTGGGCTACCGTGACACATTACATTGATGTGGTCCTTTTAATTTTGAAAAGATTCTTCTCATTTCATTCTGCTCAACCGTCTACCTTTTTTGCCAAGTACAGCCGAGGTTAAATAGATTTTCACATTAGTAAATCTAAGACAAAGGCGAAGTGTGAGACATAGCTCAAATTCAGCCCCCAAATCTCCTCCTCCTTTCTAGCACAGGTTCTGCTACACCTTATGTTTTCTTTGCCTTAATATCATATTTCTTTTTATTTTTTTTTTATTTTTTAAGATTTTATTTATTTATTTAACAGAGAGAGAACACAAGCAGGCAGAGAGGCAGGCAGAGGCAGAGAGAGGAGCAGGCTCCCCGCAGAGCAAGGAGCCCGATGCGGGACTCGATCCCAGGACACTGGGATCATGACCTGAGCCAAAGGCAGCTGCTTAACCAACTGAGCCACCCAGGCGTCCCTAATTTCATATTTCATATTTATTTTATTTCATATTCATTTATTTATTTGACAGAGAGAAAGATATCACAAGTAGGCAGAGAGGCAGGCAGAGAGAGAAGCAAGCAGGCTCCCCGCCGAGCAGAGAGCTGATGTGGGGCTCGATCCCAGGACCCTGAGATCATGACCTGATCTCAATTAAAAAGAGAAAGTTTAATTCTAGGCCATTAAAAAGAGAAAGTTTAATTCTAGGCCATTGCTGACAGAGATGTATTTACAGTCAAATTTAATTTCTTTTCAAGGATGAGTTGATCCATGAGTTAAAGCAGACACTAAATGCTATCAAGTTGGAAGAAAAAGGAGTCTATGTCCAGGCATCTACACTGGGATCTCTGGAAGCTCTACTTGAATTTCTAAAAACATCAGAAGTTCCCGTAAGTAATCCTACCCAACTCCACAGGAGTCTGTGTTAGTCATGGTTTGTGGTGCTCTTTCTTTTACCTGACACACAGGCAGTTAAGCTCAGAAACTCCTTTTCTACAGTATGCAGGAATTAATATTGGTCCAGTCCATAAAAAAGATGTTATGAAGGCTTCGGTGATGCTGGAACATGATCCCCAGTAAGTAATTTTTCTTCTGCTACGAAGGCTTTCTTATTACCTGCTCTTCATGACATACTCTTGTGTTTCACCGAGTGATCTTTATTGTGTTTGAACCTTTCAGGTACGCAGTAATTTTGGCCTTCGATGTGAGAATTGAACGGGATGCACAAGAAATGGCTGATAGTTTAGGAGTTAGAATTTTTAGTGCAGAAATTATTTATCATTTATTTGATGCCTTTACAAAATATAGACAAGACTACAAGAAACAGAAACAAGAAGAATTTAAGTAAGTTGGTGATTTTACTTACTTTGGGCCTTTGGTAATGAAGTTGGTTGAGAATTACTAAATACAAGTTTCTCCCGCTCTCCTGAAAGTAAACGTTCCCGTGAAATCTTCTGTAAGCCGAAATGGCATAATGGGAGGAAGCAATTACCATTAATTTATGTGGGAAGTTTTTTTGAGCACTCCCAGGTGCGAACACAGACAGCCGCTCACCGCTTTGGCGGCGTGACGCTGGGTTACCGAGTGGTCCCTGGAAAGAAGCTTGGCAGGGCCTCTCTGCGGTGCCTGCTGCCTCTTAATGGTTCACTATAAAACAAAGGCTAAACGTTTTTGCTTTTTGACTTTTTTCATAAGAGCAAAATCCTCCTCCTCCTGGTTAGGGAGAGCAGGTACTAACGTAGGTCTGTTGTAAAAGCAAGGAGGCATCAGGCCAACTTTGGCCATGTGGGGGATACCTGTGCCAGAAAGTGTATGCACAGAAGAAGGGCATTTGCTCATCCAGAAGTAACTTATTAAAAACCATAAATTCTGCCCATCTGAGGCATTGCAGCAGTGTGTAAACTAATCTTCTGTAGGCTTGCAGTTTTTAATTTTCAAATTGTCAGGCTTGGGTCTCATTAACTGGCGAGTGGTTGCTAGAATCCTCTTGCTGGAGTTTCTGATCTGGGATTACATGGGAGGGAAGGAACAAAATGAGAATGGTGAGGAACTGGAATGATGTGCGAGGTACTCCATGGGAAGAGAGCTTGCCCCTGCAGCTGACCTCACAGCTTGCCCCATACAGGTGGCATCGCTGCAGGTGCTACATGAGTCAGCATTGACCCTGACCAGGTCCCCCTCCTCTTGCAGGTCAGGTGAGACGAGCAGTGAACGCATGAGAAGTTGGGTAAGGGCTGCAGAGCAGAGCAGGGAAGGCCTAGATCAGGAGGAGAGCCATGATAAGCAGTGTGGTCCGGGGCAGCAAGCTCAGCTCTGTAGGTCTCCCATTCAGATACACATTTGGAGGGAATGAAGTGAGCCGCCCAGACATGGGGAGTTGTCCAGACAGAAGGGGGCACTGGGAGGCAGCACATTGAATCTGACAGAGAGGACTTAGGAGATGGGGTCAGAGAAGTTGGTAGGACTCTTTAGGCCGTGGGGAGGATCATAGGGAGGCAGCGAGGAGTCTTGTCAGGCTCCCAGTGTTCCAGGCAAGACACGAGGGGGGCTAGGTCCATAGAGGTGATGGCTCAAGTTGGGGTACATATTTGAGGTAGAATTGCCAGGTGAGTAGTAGGATTTAGATGGGGATATGCTCACTTGAAATCATGAAACTGGAATTGAAAAGATGTGGCTAAAGAGGATTGCTGGACACAGTGAACACACTTGAAGTTCATGCTTGAGAAGCAGGGAAGGTGGTGGCCTTTTGGATCACCTCATTTGGGAACATGGTACAGAGAAGGTGGCTGTGGTTTGATGCTGGTGTGGTCCCCAGAGTAGGCTGCCCGTGTGCCTGACTGTGGGTCCGGTCAAGGTTCTAAGCTCCATCTAAATTTAAGGGCAGGGCTCACTCTTCCTGCGATACGGCTTCTGTAAGACTTGGGAAGCAACAGCATGGATGGAGGGAGGGGAAGAGGATGGTGAGGGGATGGAGCACTCCGGGCAGGGGGCCTGGACCAAGGCAGACACCACAGAGGGCCGTCCCCAGCATCCATCCTGCTCTTCTGGCACCGCCTGGGAGTGCTGCTTTTATCCTCATACTCACTTGTATTTGCTTTTTTCATGTTTAAGTGGTTTTGTCAGCTTCAAAATTTTTGGGTTTTCTTTTTTCCTTTTAGGCACATAGCAGTATTTCCCTGCAAGATGAAAATCCTCCCCCAGTATATTTTTAATTCTCGAGACCCAATAGTGATGGGAGTGACTGTGGAAGCAGGTCAGGTGAAACAGGGGACACCCATGTGCGTCCCTAGCAAAAATGTAAGTCTTGGTTGTACTTTGAAAACAAGTGTGGTCTCTTAAAGGAATAAAATGGGGAGTCCAGGAGTGGTGATGAAAAGCAGAGCTTGTCACCTTCTATGGTTAATCCCTCAGCAAGGAGTGCCAGTGTTGATTCTTGGCACCAGGTATCAGTGCTTCAGCAAATAAAGGTGCAAAATACTTGGAAATATTGCCCTTTTAAAAAGTGTTGAAGATTATTCTATTTAAAGAATAGAATGAACACCCATGTTCCTAAGAAAAATTAACATTAACTCAATAATGTCCTGTAATTTATAGTTCTCATTCACACTTCCCCAACTGTCCCAAGTATCTTTCATAGCGCCTTCTGCTGACCTGGTCCAGGATTCCTTCAAGGTGCCCTGCATTTGGTTATTATGGGTTTTGGTCTCAATAGGCTCACCCTCCCCATCCTTTCTGGAGAGTCCAGTTGTTTGCAGATTATTTCTCAACTTAGATCTGTCTGATTCTTTCCTCCTCACTAGCAGAAGTTGCACAGGTGCTCCCGCCTGCCTCCAGCCCCAGCACACAGGCTTTCTTACTGTGGCGATGCCATCTTTGTTTACTGGGGGCAGTGCTGTTGGCTTAGAATTGCTGTTAGAAACACCTCTTTCTCCCTGTATGATTCCTGAGTAATTTCTGGGGCACTTTGAGTACCTGTGAATATCCTGCTTCAACAACCTTTATCCTGGTAGACTTAGTAATTGGTAACCCTTTCCCCTAAGGCAGTTACACAAATGTAACATTGTGATCCGCCCCTCCTCAAATACTTTGGTAAAGCAGCTTCCTCCCCCCGAACCTTTCATTAAGGTTTAATTTATGCACACTCCCTTTTTTAAAAATGCGATTTATAATCCATTACCATTATCCATCCCTTCTGGTCAGTGGGAGCCGACTCGAGCTGATTACTTCAGCACTTGGACCATTTTCTTCCTTTCTGGTGCAGGAAGATGCTCTGAGCTCATCTAGTACTTTCCCTGCCCCAGACCTGGTTCCTTTAATGGGAAGTGGCACTTAGAAGTCATCTGAGCACTAGGACTTGTTGCTTTTATACCATTTCAGTGGACTGAGGTAGGACATTTGCTTGCAGCAGTTCTCTCCTCTGTGGCTTTGGCCACTCCAGGCGCTCGTTCTCACTCTTACTCTCCGTCTCTTGACAAGGCAGGCATTGGTGCTTTCCTCCTGCGCTGTAACGGAGCGCAGGCTGCCCCCGGCTCTTACCCTCTCACCTCGGCCGACGGGGCCCCACATCGTGTGTCCCTGGCTGCCACCCTGACTTATCCTGACCACTGCAAGTTCATTTCTGATTGAGGAGGTTTGGGCCTGCCACCCCTCTTCCTGTGGCACCTATCTTGTGAAAGGGTAGAGCAGAAATAGCAAGTGGACAGGGTACTTTCCAAGCTGTCTGAACCATACGAGCGATCTCCTTCATAAACCATCTTGTGACAGGCAGAGGGGCTGCGGTGGTATCATTCCCTAGCTTTCCAATGAGAAAATGACCCTGGGATGAGGGCTCAGGAAGGGTCACAGAGCCAAGGCTTCTCAACTGGCTCTTTCGCTCCAGTTTTTATTTCAGCAGGCCAGTTGCAGTGCCTGTCACTGCCGTGGTTCCTCGGCTTACACGGGAGTTCTTATTTTACAGTTTGTTGACATTGGAATAGTAACAAGTATTGAAATAAACCATAAACAAGTGGATGTTGCAAAAAAAGGACAAGAAGTCTGTGTCAAAATAGAACCTATCCCTGGTGAATCTCCCAAAATGTATGGAAGACATTTCGAAGCCACAGACATTCTTGTCAGTAAGGTAAGTGTCTCCTGAAGGGGGCTCATTTTAAGAAAGCGGGGGGTCAGCGCTTCTGTCGTTACCTTTACACAGTAGCTCTGAGGACTGGAAGTTTGAACTTTTACAGTCTGAGAGAACTGGCTTCTTCGTTAGGGCAGGTCTGTGATGCGGCCTTGTCTTTGTCGAGGAAGGGGCCTCCTCACGATAAGTGCCCGCCCGGACTTGCAGAGGATCTGCTACTCTAAAAGGTGGACAAGCACAGCACTTGTATTTTGGCTAAGGTTTGTTTTTAATGAGCAGTAGCCCATGACAGGCCTGGGCCACCTATATATTTTTTTTTTTTTGGCATGGGGTTGTTACACTATTGTTGACCTTGTTTGTGCCTCGGGCTTGCAGATCAGCCGGCAGTCCATCGATGCCCTCAAAGACTGGTTCAGAGATGAGATGCAGAAGAGTGATTGGCAGCTTATTGTGGAGCTGAAGAAAGTATTTGAAATCATCTAATTTTTCCACATGGGGCAGGAATTGGAATAAATGCAATATTATGTTGTAAAATCACCAAGAAAAACCAGACAAAAATGGAACGGATGTACCTGGACACTGATGAACTTAAGTATGGAAGGAAAAAAATAGGTGTATAAAATGTTTTCCATGAGAAACCAAGAAACTTACACTGGTTTGACAGTGGTCGATTACATGTCCCCACAGTTCCAACGTGCCTGTTCACCTGCCCCTTCCTTTCCCATCCCTTCTCTACTGGCTGCTGTTTTAAAGTTTGCCCTAACCCAAATTTGGATTTTTATTACAGATCTAAAGCTCTTTCAATTTTATACTGATTAAATCAGTACTGCAGTATTTGATTAACCAAGCTTCTGCAGATTTTGTGATTCTTGGGACTTTTCTGATGTAAGAAATACTTCTTTATTTATGCATATCCCTTCCCACAGTGATTTTTTTCCAGCGTTCTTTTGCCGTATGCCCTTAGGAATTTTTTAAAATAGAAAAATTAGGCACTCTGATCTCTACCTGCTTTGTGTGAAACCATGGTGTAAAGCATAGCTGGCCGCTATTTACTGCTTGTATGGTCCTGAGAGTCCACTGTAATCAGCACAATTCTGAACTACCAATAAAGAAAACAGACATCTGCCAGTGAGCTCTGTTAGGCCTCCATGCTAGCGTAGCTTCTGTCCATGAGTCATCAGCTTCAGTGTAATAATAAATACCTGGTGTGCCAGCACATGTTAGCGTTAGAATTTTCATACATCCATCCATCTTGGTCTAGTTTGTCCTAGAAAAAATCCTATCATGCATACATTTCCCGACAGGCAGTCATCAGGGAGCTGATGGACTGTTTGGGCTTTAGTGCTCCGAAACTGTTGCAGAGACATCTTGATTTGTTGATGGCAGTAATTGGGTTTGTGCTACTTTCCTTGCTTTCATGTGGACTTCCCACATTCTTGGGGAAATCTGGTAGTGTGAGATGAACTCTGGTAACAGAGCTCTAGTATCAGACTACCTATTTATATTGATAGCACAGTGTTGAAGGCAATGGGAGGCATTTGAAGAAAATGTCCTAAAGTATTCACTGGCATAGGATTATAAATTATATTTTTCAAGTATTATGGTATAACCTAGCCTAGAAGATCACTTTATATACATCTGAGACTCTGTACCATTCTTCAATACTACTGAAGTTTCTTAAGGGACGGTAGACGCAGAGACAAGACCGCTAAACCACCTGTGGGACATAATTTTCCCAGGAAAAAAAATAATTATGTGTGTGTTCTAATTAATTTAAAATAAGTAAAGAAGATTTTCTTAACATGCTCCTGTGTTCATGCTTGGGGAGAAGAGTGATAAGATTATTTAGAAGCTTTACCCGGAACAAGTAGAATCCCAGTCTGGGACCTCTCAGGAATCTCAAAGCTTAGCATGGAGCCTGTGACAGTCCGGCTTGTAGGTTTCCTCAGCCTTTAAATATAATAAACAGTGCAGGATTTGCTTCCTAAAGGATTCACAAAAAGGAGCCTGTACAAAATATACATACAGTTCTTTATTAAACTGTAAACACTTCACTGTAAAAATCCATAAAACTTTATAAACAAACATTTTGTAAATAGAATCTATACTACATTAAAGAACACAATTATTTACATGCAATACTGACAAATTTGGCACTTATTGAAAAGAAATGTACAAAACACTTGCTTAAAAAGAAATTTAAACTTAGAAAAACTCCAAGCATTACTATCATGCACTTTGCAAATACCTCACAAGCACTTATGGCACAGCCAGCGGAGAGCACCAGGCTCCCTGGTGGGATTTATGTAACTTTTAATGTGCTTCCATAAGTTTGTTGTAAAACCACCTGAACATTGTCAAGAATAAAGTCAAATGCCATGTTCCAAACTGATTCCACTGACTGCTGCATCAACCTAAAAGGTGGGTTAAGAAAAAACACCAGGTAAGACTCCTCCTCCTGCAGGAATCAGTTCAACGTGTATCGTTAGGGTTTTAAACTATATAAATCTCAAGGGGCACAACCTTTTGATCGTAGTTAGGGATTCAAAACAAAGGGTACCTCCCCCCCTTCCACTACCTCCATAGTGAACAGCAGCGTAGAAGCGGCTCTGTGCCTCACCGGAGTAGGCGAGTGAGATGTCTCATTTTATCCTTCTGATAAAAGATGAAATAATTACCTTTTCATGTACTTTATAACTAGGTCCAGTTTTTCCAAATCTTTTTCCTCTATTAGGTCAGTACAGTATTTCACAACTTGCAGAATATCTTCTTCCATTGGATCTAGAGAGGGGGGGGGGGGAAACCTCAAATAAGGACCACCCTCCTTTGGAAGGCAGGCAGCTAGCTGCAGGCTTAAAGGAGACCCGCGTTTCTCTAACTATCCCCCTAACTTACAGGGTCTCTAGTATGGATCTTTACAGAGTCAGCCCCCGAGTTTCAAAGGTTAGAGGGTGCCTGCGTTTAGCCTACTAGATTTAGAAAAATGAGCTCCATTTCTACAGATGAGCCTGCTCTAAAAATCCTAGAACCACTGCATCTCAGTCTGCAGCTCTCCTGCCAGCCAAGCCAACCTGAAATAGTAGTGATCCATTCTTTGAGCAAAGTTTTCACATCACTGAATTCCACAGCTCCCGCCAGGTTGGGTGCCGGGGGTCTTGTGCAGCCGGCTGGCTCAGGCTGCAACCCGGAAAGGCCTGGCACACCTGAAGTGGAAGCAGAGAGTTCTCCCTGTTAAAGAAAACACACGATAAAAAGTGCTATATTTACATAACAGCAAGTACGTTAAGATCTGATCAAAGGAAAAGTCAAAGTTTAAAAAGTATGAAAACTATTACCAGAGGTCTCTCAGAAGCAGGACCTTCATGTTTTAAAAACCCATCGATTAACTTCTGGGGACTCCCGCAGGCCCCAGGCAGAGTTTTCACAGGACTAGTAAGCAACTTGTTTTTCAAAGGACTCTGAATCTTTCTGGGGGGACTGATGGGATTTTTTTTCTTGTTTCGTTTCTTTTCTTTCACGGCTGCTGGTTTGAGCTGACGTAACAGATTCTTTGGCACTAAAAGAATATGAACGTGAGATCATCACGAGTTCTTGTTTCTCCTCCTCCTCCTCAGATACAACCTCGACGCGCCCGCGCACACATCCCGACACAGGCCCCCCGAGCCACTTTGCGTGGGGAAGGCAGTACTTGGCTGCAGGACGCCCACTGCCTGGGCTCTGTCCGTAGAACGTGTTCTGTACGGCCAGGCCCGTAAGGACTAACTGGAGGTTCAATGCGTGAAGCACAGCAGTTTGGGCAGTATTGTAATACGTGTTCAGAGACCTTCAGATTTCTTGTTTTAAGCCTACACTCTGATGTATCCATCTTAAGTACCCAAAAGATTTCTGGGAATCAGACTTTTTCTGAAATGAAGGTGTTTTTAAGTCCAGAAGCTACAGATCCAAGTCCAGCTAGGACTGTGACAACACTTACCTCCATCGTATACGCGGTCCGTTCCGATACCAAGAGCTCTCAGCGTGACCAGCAGCTCAGACGCTGGCCACTAAGCTCACCTTATGTGTTCACACCTCTAAGAGCTCCTTTCTCGTCTTCAGTTGTGTTCCAGGTGCCCTCCCGGCTTACCTGACGCAGCGGCTGGCTGCTGGAGAGCGCTGTTCTCTCCCTGCCTTTGTCTCTGATCATACGCTGCCTTCAGCTCCTTCTGAAGCTCGGCAGGAAGGGCAGCAAACACCTCAGGGTCCACCTAGTGGAAATGAGAAGGTTCAAAGTCAAACCTGAGCTGATGCTCTTTCACAAAACAGATTTTGTTTCCAAATCATGCTTTTCTGAATTTTTTTCCTGTTATCAATTCTCAATAGGGCCTCACTGTATCCTCACAAGGTTTTAGGGTGAGAATAAGAAAATTTGGGGTTAAGAACGGACTTAAAACCACTGCATAACCATCAGGGCAAGCAGCACTACTAGAAAATGAGAGGAAAAAACACAAGAAAACTGGCTCATTTGCACTGTTTTTGTTTTTTAACCACCAAGCTTAGACTGTATATTATCTCCAGTCTGGGATTCTACATCTCCACCCAGTTGTTTGAAGTGTGGCCCAATGGTCATCCCCGGCCAAGAAAACAGAAACAGAAGGCGTTTTCTCTTCTACTTCTGAGTGCAGACTCTAGCACCCACACACCGTTTCTTCCCTCTTCTGCCAGTCTGTATCCTTTAGATGATGTAGAAATGAGCCAATCCCTCCGCCCCCAGGGGATACGGTGTATCCGTATCCTTCTCAGAGTTTGGGGTCCAAAGGAAAAGAGGAAATGAGATATGCCCTGAGCTGGAGTAGGATGGGTGATCATATTAAGAGTAGACGGTCTCTGATAACTTACCTGTGAAAATGCTGGAAGGGCTATGACGTTAATTCCCGCATCGCTGTTAGATTCTTGAGGTTCTGGTATTTGTAACAAAACCGTCCCAACTGGTTGTGGCAAAATTCCTGTATTACAGCCATTTACTGGCTCTTTCTTTTTGTCGCCATGCAGCTCTCCTTGCTGACCAGCACAAACCTGCTCTACCTGTTCGCGGAGGTCAGGTGGAAGTGCTTCTAAAACAGACTGATCGAGCTATAAAATACCACATGAGTCTGAGGTTAAAGCATGCTCAGAGAGGAGGTTAGGAGAGTTAATGTTCTCACTTTCACCTCAATTTGAATATCCTGGACAATAAACAAAAGGTGCAAAGAAGCAGGCTAGGAAAGCTAACCCTCCAAAGCAGCACGTTTTGGGACGTTTTTGGCCTTTCACCACTGAAGCCCGAGTAGTAACATGGGTAGTCTGGAGAGACAAGTGCACGCTGTACACTCGCTACGCCGGCGGCACCGCCGCCGGATCAGAGGACTCCAAACATATTCCCGAATCTCCTGCAGTTGCAGCCGAGAGACTTCCCACAGACCCCACCCAGGGGCAGGGGCCAAGGCCTACAGGCGACGTCAGACTTCTGGAATGGGATGACGGAATCCTGTTTACCTTTCACACAGTAGCCTGTCTGCCCCCAAATGCAAGTAATTCTGGTTCTGACAACACTAAGTTAGAAAAAAGGGATTCTAGAAACTAACTTTTCTTTAGCCTACACACCAGATTCCTCTGAGCATCTGTGCACTTCATGGAGAAACATGGGAGTCCTGTAAGCTGGTAGGCCAATGTTCTACTTTGCCAGGAACAACTATTTCTGGCTAACTCACTAGCATCTGGGACCCAATGCAGGTGTATCACAACTGACCCTTTTCCAGCCTTAAAGCCAGCAACTATGTTTCCTTCAGCCTCCCGCTACTAAGGGGCAGAGAAATGGACTTTCCCAATGTAGTTTAAAGTGCTATCTCAATCTTACAAGGAGCAAAAATTCCAACCGTATTCCACGTTTACCGCGCACACCAACAGAATTACTAGCTTATGTTAGGAAAATCACTCTACAGAAAGAACTGTTTGCAAATGCTGCAAGAAAAAACCTTGGATGGAGGCCCCTACTAATGATCACCAAAGCTGTATTGCCGAACAGAGTTAAATCCGTATTATGACCACTGCTACCAGAGGTAAAGTGGCTACTGGTGAAAGTCTGCAGAACTGGCTTCCATCCACGTTCTACAACTTGTAAGAGTCACAGATCTTTGCAAAAAAGCACCACCTTTCTCCTAATGTGATCTTTCTCATTTGGAATTCAGTTAACATTGTGATGTGCCCTTTATCTACCCTGACAAGTAGCCTTCTCTCCTTCTTGGCTATGCTGACAACTAAAAATGTCACTCCTACTTTGAAACTGCTTTTGCACATACATAATACTTAGAACTATAAAAATATACCTGGGAAGGTGACGGAACCTCTATACTCAGGTTAAGTCTTGATTTCAAACTGATGGGAGAATGTAGACCATTCCATTTCCCTGAAGACTCAGCTTTGCTAGTAACAGGATTGACACTTGATGTCAGATGTGTAGAAAAAGATGGCAAGAAAGTGCAATTTCTAGAAGCAGAGGATATTTCCAGATCCATAGCAGCCAGAAATACTGAAAGTATTGAAAATACATAAGATAGCTTCATATCCTTAGGGATGGAATAATATGCATTACATCCATTGTAAGTAAAACAAACTTGGACTATTGACTCATAATCCAGAATGTTGATGTGTTTCTTCAAAAGTAGGGCCATGCCAGGCAATTGTTAGATTAAGTTATTAGCCTTCCTAAGGATAAAAGCACTAAAACAAGAACCACACTGATGACCACTGACCTTCCTTGTGCTCCTCTTCTGTGGATTTCTTAGCTTTCTGAACTTGGAAGAGATCTAGGACAGAGTGTGACCCACCAGGAAAGTGGCTTGACTGAATTGACGGGCGACTGGGGCCCGCGGAAGGGTCTGGATTGGCCGGGACCAACTGATTGACTTGAATCCCAACCTAGAACGAGAAGTGGAAATGTGTTTCCAGGAAAACTGAAGCAAGACTATGAATTAACTAGGCAAACTTCTCAGCTATTCCTTTTTAACAAGATCTACTAGGTCCTATTTCCACAATAAAAGATTAAATCAAAGTAGTCCAACAGTCGTCTATTATGATTTACTACAAAAACTACTAACTAGCTAGCAAGCAGTTATTCGCCTCAATCTTGGGAGTATCCAAATGTATCAAAATATATGGCAAGCTCTTCAAAATCAGAAAATCCAAAAAAGTATAATACTTGTATCCCACTAAAGTTCTAAATCGGCCAAGTTTTTAACATTAAAAAAAAAAAAAAAAAAACCCAAAAATCAACAAACTCCATAGGGGCGAGCCCACTTGCAGCCTTACTTCATTTAGCATTTTTGTTTAAAATGAAGTACTTCTCAAATAAACGGGTGTGGGCGGGGTGGGATGGGGAGTGCCCCGGGGTACACCTTACCCCGAGGTGGCATGCAGGGTCTAGATAACACCACCCCACACTACCATAAAGCCTTACTGTAACAATATTTCAGAGAAAAGTTTTGTGTCTGGCTTAGTAATTCTTTTAATTCTTCCAAAAATGCCACACCAAGCCAATAAATGCCTTCTACTCACAGATGTGTACACACATAATGGAACCTACAATGGTTTGTCCTTAAAAAAATTAAGATTTTTACATTTTTTATACCGTCTCACATGTCCCCAAAGCATGTTTGTGTGCCTGTGGTAAATGCTCCATTCTAGAGCATCAACGGCAGAAATGAATTTGGTTAAAAAGGGCCTTAAGGTCCAAGAATTACTTGCAGTTCTATACTCCTCACAGCCCCATCTACTTCTAGGGGATTGAGAACGGGAAGCAAGATAATGTAGGTAAAATAAGCCCTTGGTTAATTAAAAGATACTCTAAACATTTAAGATACAAAATTATTCTAGGCAGAAAACAAAGAGCTTTCAGAACAAATTTGACTCTTTGCTGAAAAATAACAAGATCAGGTCAGATGAGAAAATCAAGAATTTTTCAGTATCTATTCCGGTATAATCTCAAATAAGCTGAAAATACGCGCATAAACCCACTACCCTCCCCATGACCATTCTTAGATCAAGCCTTAAATGAGAAAAACATTGCAGAAAGTCAGAATTTTAAAATGTTACTTACCCCTCTCATATCCGATATATTTAGTTTCATTGTATGAAACATGTTTAGTGTAGCTTTTCCAATTATCTTTGCACTATCTGTTGCCTGGTCAAGAGTTACAGTCCTGCAAGTGATAAAATTAACTTTTTTAAAGGAACAAAAGCTATGTCCCATATATATTCACTAGTACCTCACAAAGTACTGAAGTTTAAAGAGGTATAGGAAAGTTGTCAATAAAGTTACAGAAAAGTTTAATTAAGTACTAACTATAATCATTGAAAATGAATGAGATAGTCTTTCTTCAAGGAAGCCAGTAATAACAAATTAATTACATTGACAGTAAGGAGTAAAAAAAAAATCACACAGAACACCGGGACTTTGAGATACAGATTAAAGAAGACCTGGCCAACTGAAAATAAGTTGGAAAAAAGTCTTTAAAAAGATGTATTTTAGTTAACACGTATATACACAACATGCATATTATGTTGCAACTAAAGCATGAATGTAAATATAATGTTTGCGGTTCCAAGAGAAAATTTAAATTTTATATTCCAAGATTATCCATGTTGAGGTACGAAAGAAAGATGAACGCCCGTTTTAGTTCTTGACTTTTGTTATGTTTGAAGTAAAGCCACTGAATAATTCCAACATGTGAGTATGTGCATGACAATTCTCAGAAGCTCTAGAAATCAACAAACATGTGGGCAGCTATGACAAAAGAAATATAGTGGTACCTGTCTAAAACCCAGCGGGACTAGAATACACAATTCTTAGACCTTTAAGAATTCCTGAAGGAGGACGGGAGACTGCCAGCATTATTAGGCACTAAAAACTATTTTAACTTTCTCAGTACATGAGGACATTATGCATATCCATGAAAGTTACCCATATTTTTGAGGAAAACATTTGCAAAATATTTCCATTGACTTGTTGCCTCAATTAAGTTTATTTCACACAAATAAATCCAGAACTTAAGAGCAAGATTTTTAGTGGACCATAGTGGTTTAAATGTGTTTATCTTCCTGTCATTCCAGAATATCACTGAACTGTCTTCAAACAATTACTCTTTAGAAATAGGAGGAGATAAGAGTAGAGGAAAAATGTTAATCATAATTTAGAAGACTGAGAGCACATCAGAAAATGATAAGTTTATAAAATATGCCTGCTATGCCTAAAAAGCAAGGCACCAGCTTGAGATAAGTCAATTTATGCTACAGAACCTCAGAAACAGCCCATGATTAGAGGTGTCGGGTGCCAACGAAGGGGGTGAGAAGGGGCAGAGAATGTGTGTGCCAGGTGAATAGGGAGTCAGCCCTTCCTCTCTGAGATGCACTATACCGGGCATGTCGACGCTAAGAGTTAGGGGACATCACACATGGCCAAGGGGAGGGAGGTGCCTCACTCAAAAAAAACTGCACTCTTCCCACACAGACTGCTCTTCTATTGAGTAACCAGAATGCCAGCCGCCATCTTCACATCGGCTCACAGACTGCGGCCAGAGATGGGAAGAGCTCTTGTGTGGCAAACTGACAAGGCTGACAGCAAAGACCACAGATATAACTGGTTGTGGTAACCAAAGACCAAGCCCCTCAATTACTCGTCTGTGACGAAGCCCACTGGTCCAATGTCCCACCAAGAACCTAGAGGTTCCAAATAAAATTTTAGAAGTTCATGTGTGAACAGACAGTCATGGACTATCACACAGATGGATGAAGAAAAGCTCTAATTATAAAAGCAATCAAAAGAGAAAGAAGGAATCGGAAAAAACAAGTGACAGAGGGAAGAGCAGAATATTTAAGAGAGAATACATCATCTGTGAAATAACATATTTTCATACTTAAATGCCCAAAGAGTTAGGAAAAATACTCAGAAGTTTAAAATGTTGGTAGAAATAAAGAATTAATATCGATGAAGTACCTGGCACAAAAACAAAGACCAAATAAAATTCCAGAACCCCTGGGACACCTGGAGGCTCAGTCCCTTAAGCATCTGCCTTTGGCTCATCCCAGGGGCCTGGGGTCAAGCCCTGCTCAGCAGGGAGTCTGCTTCTTCCTCTCCCTCTGCTGCTCCCCCTGCTGTACTCTCTGGCTCTGTCAAGTAAATAAAATCTTTAAAAAAAAAAAAAGAAATAGGCAATCAAAAGAGCACTGAGCTTTCCAAAAGTAATCCTGGAAAAAAAGATGACAATGGAGTCTTTAAATGAGGAAAAATGATTTCTAACTATAACTTTTAAGCCAGCAAAACTACTGAGCATGAAGTCAGACAGGTTCAAAACAATTTATACCCATACATCCTCACTAGATACTAGGAGAAGGAGACCAGGGATGCAGGAAAACAAGGATCCTACCCAGATCATAGCGAAGGGACACCCCTTGAACTCAGGCCGCAGTACGTCCAATCCCAATTGCACTGGCACCTGGAGGGCCCCGAGAGAGCGCTCCAAGAAAAAAGATCAAACCAGGTGATTAACTGGTGTACTGAAACACACGAGGGGGGAATTCGGCAAATTCACAAAAAAGCCAACAAACAAAATGAGATGCTTAGTAACTCCAGGACAAACAAGTTCCACAAAAAAAGGGAATGTGGTCACAGCAGACTCTTCCGATCAACCACGTGCAGCATGCACAGGGTCACCCTCTCTCTCTCTGCCTGCCTCTCTGCCTACTTGTGATCTCTCTGTCAAATATATAAAATATTTTTTAAAATAATAATAAAAAATAAAAACACATACATACAAGAAAGAGCCAAGGTGGGGGAATTCTTTCTCCAAAAGAAAAACTGTTAAAAGAAAACTTCCTATGTGATAATTAAGCCACAGATCTCAACTTACACATGGCTGATTTGTAATACAAAACGTATCCTTTCTCTCACATTACTGTAACATATCACAGTCTGGGAGGCACATGATTGCCATGTAGCTAACGACAAGAGGTAACAGAATCATGGGATGCAGAGCGAGTACCACTTCCTGACTCAGCCCAACGTGACTGCAGCTGGGACTACAGCAGCAGCCCACAGACATTTTCTGTTACAGGGCAAGAGAGTAAATCGCCTGTGCTCTATGGGCCCTCTCACAGTCTTTGCTTTTCACACACTTTTATATAAATACCATTCTTGACTCACACAAACCACATAAACACAGGCCCCAGGCTGGATATGGCCTACAGGAAACAGTGTGTCAACCCGGGAAGCAGAGGAAATACAAGGTCAGCGTTAGAATATTTCATCATCTCTTCCCTAAAGGATTCCTCATGCAGTCAGAACACCACCAAAATGTCAGGTTTAAGTCAATGGTTTACACCTGTCTGCATGCTCTTAACATTTATAAAATTACCCGTTTTGATTAATCATGTCTTTTACATTATCATCTCCAAAATAAATATTTTCTAAAGATTTTATTTACTTAAAGATTTTATTTATCTGAGAGAGAGAGAATGAGAGTGAGAAGGGGAAGAGTCAGAGGGAGAAGAGATCAGAGAGCCCGATGCGGGACTCGATCCTGGGACTCAAGGACCATGATCTGAGCCGAAGGCAGTCGCTTAACCAACTGAGCCAGCCAGGTGCCCCCCAAAACAAGTATTTTAAGGGCACAGCAAAATGTACACCTGATCACTAGCTATGCACAGTACACTGTGAACTGCCCTGTGGTTATTCAACTGAGTCCTCACCTTGTTAGAGATGAACACCGAAATATTTCTGGAAGAAATGAGATGGTATCAGAGATTTGCTTCAAAATCACTGGGAAGAAAGGGAGGAAGGAATCGGAGGAGCTGACAGCAAGTAATGGAATCAAGTAATGGGTTCCCAGGGGTTCACTCTACTCTTCTACTTTTAGTATATGTGCTGCCAAAGCGAGCACTGTTCTTTCTACTTTTAAATGTTTTAAATTTTCCTAGTGAAACTTTTTAAGTTCAGGACAAAAATGGAACAAATACCAACAACAGCAAGCAGATAATGTGCTCACAAAAAAGGCTATTTTCTTTCAACTGGGGGCCGGGGGAAATAAAGTTACAATTAATCCTAGTTTTCTTGTGTTAAAATTACATTCTAGAGCACCTGGATTTTCTAAAAAGGACTGAATGAAGGCTGATTTTCTTATTAAGATTAGAGAGAGTGAACCCCCCCCAAAATATACAGTGCTAAGTAACTAGAAGATATCTAAAAACACAGATACGAAAAGAGGAAACTGGTGCCAGTTCTCTTCCTAAGTAAAAATTTAGTTTTTGGATGATCCTTCCCATGTACCTTAAACAAATTAAGTTCCAGGTTACATTCCCAGAAAAGGTATTAATAAACTAGATCTGATTTTTCCAGAGAAGCCATGTGTAAAAAGATCATTCTATTCCAGAGTTAGGGCCTAACAGCCAACTTATTACAGAAATGATCACTAACAGTGTATTTAACTACCATTTGAAAGACAGGTACATCAAAATGTTTATTAAAATAGGTAAATGTAACAATTAAAGCTTACCAACTACATAAAAATATATATAAGTATGTGGTTTCACGTACAATTTATAATCCTTGTTTTCATGGTGAACGAATGCGTGAGTGACAACGCTGCCTGTGACTGAGAGCAGTCCTCTCGTGACTTCTGGCAACATCACCACACACACACACACACACACACACACACACAATTGGTGCAGTTGGCATGAGCTAACGAGCTTTTTTTGTTTTAACACATAATTCCTTATGCATGGCTTTCAGGGTCAGAAGTCTCAAAGCTTTGAGTTGACGGATAAGATACAGTGTACTGTTGGTATATAAAATGGTACACAAAAATAAGTAATTCCTTTTGGTCACACTTTACTTGAAGTTTCATATTAGTGACCCTCACATTTAAAAAAAACGGGGGGGGGGGAGGTTTAAATGCTTTCTACCAGTCTGCAGAGACTACAATAATTAATCATTTCAGAAACAGAAGCCATACCTCCCTAAATAAAGCAAACGTCTCATTAAAATCACTTTCTGAATCACCATGCTGACCTTTCCCTCCAGGACCCTGTTGCCACCCACAACCGTCACCACCCTTCCCTTCTGTCCGTGCACGCAAGCCCACAGCCTGAAGACTCCCTCGGAAGGTCAGGCACACAGGTTCCCGTGACCAGCCGAACCTGAGGGCAGTGACACGACGGCAATGGCATTGGGCTGAATATCCGATAACCCCGGAGTGTACAGATTTTTATATAGACTCTTCCTTGGTTTTTTACTTTTTCCTATTATTAATTGTAATAACCTGCCCTGGAATATCAATTAGCCCAAATCCTTTGACACATCAGCTCACCTGGCGATGTTATCACAAATCCCATGGCCTCCAAATTTCGCAGTTTCGACTGGGGCCCCAGGCTTTCGCACCATGACTTTGAGCGTCAGGCGTTTACCCTTCACGCCGGCAGCCTCAAGTCGCCGCTGAATTTCTTCTGAAAGATTCAGAAGAAAAGCTTCTGCTTCTTTTGGCTATGGAAAGACAAACAAAAAAACTCCGTTATTTTCCTATAACCGAACAATTCTCAAGTATTTTCACTTTCAAAATCAAACATGTGTACTCTTTATATCCTGAAAGCTGCAGGGATAAGTGAAGACAAAAGCCTTCATTTCAAACAACAAGAGTCTACGGGCTAGCTGGAGAGATGGGACTAGGTGAAAAGATAAAGAACAGTAAATAAATGGATAAAACCCATTAGTACCTGGGTAAACCTTATTCCATAGTTGATCTCCGCTGAAATAGATTTTCTTTCCTTTTCAGTTCGGACTGGTCTATCATCCAAACCACGGCAGAACCTATAAAGCATCTGACCTGTTTTGGGACCAAATTCTTTTTGGAGTTTTGCCATTGTCATATATTGCAAGTCTCCACAAGTTTTAATTCCTAAAGAGGTCAACTTGGATTCCATTGAACGTCCAACTCCTAGAAAAGAGGATATGTATAATTCTTTAATTCTGCACATAAATCATTAAAAACAATTTAGCAATGTGAAATAACTTCCACTCACAGAACAACTAGTTTAAAATGATCTCCCTCAAGGGGCGCCTGGGTGGCTCAGTGGGTTAAAACCTCTGCCTTCGGCTCCCATCATGGACTTGGGGTCCTGGGATCAAGCCCTGCATGGGGCTCTCTGCTCAGTGGGGAGCCTGCTCTCCCCTCTCTCTCTGCCTATCTCTCTGCCTACATATAATCTCTCTCTTTCTGTCAAATAAAAAAAAATAAAATCTTTAATAAAAAAAATCTCCCTCAAAAGAAATTTTTTTTTGGTCCCTCAAGATTTTTAAGTGACATAACTGAAGCATATCATAGACTTTAAAGACCTGATGAGTGCAAATGCTAATAAAGTTACTTCTAGAATCCTTTCCTCAAGTTGAACTCTGCATATAGGTGAACCTTCTCAAATATGTGGAACTACATAAGTTCTCAGAAGAATGCCATCTTTATTCATTACTGAGTAATATCAAGATTTCCATCTATTTCAGAAAAACAACAAATGAAGTTACAGGCTTATTTACATGGGCCTACCGTATGACCTACATGTGAGGAGACTCACGAGTGTTAGGGATTCTATTATGATTTTGGTGATGGCCAAACTTCATGAGGGTTTCAGCCTCCCTTTCTATGAATGGAAACCGGAACAAGAACTTATGACACAGGTCCAAACCCAAAAATGTTATTGCTGTCACACTGGATGAAGTGACCTGGGGATGAAACAACGTGGCAGTGAGGGCAAGACAGATTTCTTTTGCCAACAAAGGTTATCCTTCTAAAAGGTCTCAACCCTCCTACAGCTGGGCCAGCACGCAGCACTGTCCCTGGGTCCTTCTCTTCCAGACGCCGGGTCTGAGCCTCACCTGGAGGATGCTGACGAGTTCTGTCCCTCTCGATGTGCCCAAAATCTTAACAAAGGTATACATATCTGGAGAGAAATTTAAGAATAACCTAGAGAAACTAAAACTCTGATCGGAATGGTCTGCACACTACCGAATCAGTAATTTCTGCCAATAAGGAAAAGACTGTTTCTGGTCTTCCGGAGGATCTCGTGGAGCTGAGTGAAGGCAGCGGTGCTGTGCTCATCACTTGCGCATCATTCTTTTTTTTAAGATTTTATTTATTGATTTGTCTGAGAGATACCGCGCACGCACACCATCGGGGGGAGCAGCAGGCTCCCCGCTGAGCAGGGAGCCCTACTGAGGACTCGATCCCAGGACCCCAGGATCATGACCTGAGCCCAAGGCAGACACCCAACGGACCGAGTCACCCAGGCGCCCCATTAAACATTAAACAGCGGCTATTCTGTGAGCCGTCTTCAGCAGAAGGACAATTCGTCTAGTCCACGTTCTGCCAGGAGCAGCTCTGAAGCAGTTACGTAGGCCGCCAACCTTACAAAAAGACCTACGGCCATGGAGGTGGGCAAGACAAGTTTAAAACAAGAAAAGTTTTTCCCCTCATGGACGAGATAAAAGGTGTTAAGCGTACTGCCTTCTATCTGCCATTTTAAAGTTCAAGTAAGAAAAGAGAACGAGAAACAGTACCAGAGTCTGCTTTAACTTCACCAAAATCTGCTAGAGGAATACCATTCACAAAAAGGTGGAATTCTAAGTGAGACCCATCTGAGTATTTTTCAAGACGGAGAGGAGAAGCCTAAGGTAAGAAGCAAATCATACACAAGGCTGGCCAAAGCCAGATACTCCACACATTATTCACCGTTCAAGAAAGGCTTTTTGTCTCTGGTGCTCCACTCCCCACCCTCAAACCGTGACCATGGTATTTCCCGTAGAGATCTGGGAAGCTGATACGTTCTCACTGACTTGCAAAATCAGCGAGAGGCAATAATCCCGGGTTAATTCTATGTGTGTGGCGTTCTCCCAGGGGAAAAACCTATTGTTTTTGAGAATATCTTCAATACAGTGGAAGAGAATTATTGTTCCTGATACAAAAGAAAGGCTATCATATTAAATATCACCAAACTAACCACAACCAACCCAATCTAAGTGAACTGCCCCCATAGGGAGGAAGGAAAGACCCTGTCCGCAGCAAGCTCCTCTAATGAAACGGAACGGGCCTCAAGTCAAGCGGGAGAGGGAGGCATGTGGGGGCGGCGGCCCACCTCTAACCTCTACTATACTGAGTGGGGAAGAAAAATTAATCAGCACCAAATCCTGACAGGGCTGTTGGTTTAACTGCCTGCATTATGGAATCGTTTATAAGGAAAAGAGGTACCTCAAAGGACACTCAAATTGAGTGCAGCCACCTAGAAAGGAAAAAGTGAAGGAAAACATGCTAGCTTAGAACCAAGTCTCCAAGAAGAGAAGAAAAAAGGAAAAAAATAAAAAAAGATGTGGAAGCTCCTAGTAAAGCCACTGGGATAAAAGCTTGCTTTCTGTCCTTGGAGGGCAACTATTACTATAAATTAAAAATAGCCAGTAATGTCTCCTCCCCTGGCGTCCAGACTTGACAGTACAAGAGAGACCCGGAAGAATCAAGTTTTAAAGAATAAGGTTTTCACCATCTAAGTTAGCACTGTCCGCAGAACTCCCTGCAATGATGAAAATGTTCTGTATTTGTGCTGTCCGGTCCAGCAGGCACTAGCCACATGAGGATGCTAAGCACTGAAATGTGGCTAGTGTAAATGAGGAAGTGAATTTTACCTTTATTTGACTGTAATTAATTTAACCGGAAATGCTACTGGCTTCACTTAGCTACTGGTTCCCGTATGAAAAGAGTGCAGATCTTTATACGTCTGCCTACACGGTCATGGGGTTTCTCTGAGAATGGCCAGGGGCCCAAACCCAGCGTGGGCCGAACCAGGGGCAGAAGGTCCTCACGGCAGGGGCACATGTATGAGGCGAAAGGGCTGGCAAAGATCCCAAAGAATTCACAGAAACAGGTTACTGTAATTAAATAGTCAATGGGGACGATCCTTTCTTTCATTAAATAAACAGATCTCATTAGATAATTTGTTAGCATAACATATAATCATTACTCTGCAGAGTCCCCTAAAACATAAACTGACTTTGTAATGTGTTTTCTCCTTCTTGTGTAGCTACGATAACTGTGGACGGGGTGCTGGACACACTGTGTTGCCAAGTAAATACTTATGGGCACAGAGGGCCAGAAAGAGCCTGTAGGGGACCATAAGTGAGGTGTATTCACCCTGAGTTTCTTCTGGCTATTGGTTAGAGAGCAAAATTTCCCCAAAGCATGTTCCACAAGATGTTAACAGGCACTATATATTAATCTTCAAATATCTGTGGGAAATTACTACTTTTTAACAAAGATAAATAGGTTTCTCTACTGTAACAATTCTCAACTTTTACTAAGCAGGCCCTCCACGAGGGATGGTTCCCGCATGCATGTGACACCTTTTTTTTTTTTCCTTAGAAGAACAGCCTGCATTCTGTAGAGCACACTTTGGGAAAAGATGATTACGCCATCTTTCACACAGGCCAAACAACAGTGCAAAGTGATGTTCTGCATGCCTTCATGAAAGGTTCTCAATCTATCTGATTAAGAATTTGGAAATTTGAAGAAGATTGAAATTTGAAAAATCTGAATTTGAAAAATGAAGAAGTCTGGGTGGCTACAACCTGGTTTTGAAGGAGAGAGGAGCCCATACGGGAAGGTGGCTTGCGAGAGGGAGCCAATCTTGCTGCCCTCCCACTATATTTTGGACATCCCTGAGGGAATTCAAGGATGTGCTTAAGAGTATGACCAGGACAGGGAAGTTCACACTTGCCCTTCAAGAAATAAAGTCCCTCTAGCCAGCAAGCCAACTAAAGTGAAAGGTAAGATTACTAGGTTCAGGAAATATACACTGTGTGTAAACAAACAAATAAAAATGATTCAGTTCAAAGATGATATTACAGGGGCGCCTGGGTGGCTCAGTGGGTTAAAGCCTCTGCCTTCGGCTCAGGTCATGATCTCAGGGTCCTGGGATCAAGCCCCACGTCAGGCTCTCTGCTCAGCGGGGAGCCTGCTTCCCCCTCTCACTCTGCCTGCCTCTCTGCCTACTTGTGATCTCTCTCTCTGCCAAATAAATAAATAAAATCTTAAAAAAAAAAAAAAAAGATGTTACAGACTGAACTGTGACTCCTTAAAATGTGTATGTTGAAATTCTAATACCCAATACCTCAGAACGTGACTATAATTAGAGATAGGGCCTCGAAAGAGGTAATTAAGGTAATGTGGTTGTAGACAAATGGGCCCTAATCCAGTGTGACTGCTCTCCCTGTTAGAAGTGGTTAGGACAGAGACACATAAGAAAAAAGACCATGACAACACAGGGAGAAGATGGCCAAGCCAACGACAGAGGCCTCAGAAAACAACCCTGACAACTCCATCTTGGACTTCTAGCCCCTAGAATCTTGAGAAAATAAATTTGTTATGTAAGCAGTGGCATTTTGTTATAGCAGCCTGAGCAAGCTAAAGGAAATGGCTAGTATAGAAAGTCTGTACACATAGTTCACATGCAGCTTTAAATACACTACACCAGCCCCTTCTTACAGAAGCCTGCAGTAAGATGTGTTATTAAAACTTTAAATTTTACTGTCTAATTAAGTAATTTGCTAGTCTGAGTTTAGAAGATTACTCTTCCAATTTAATCTCAAACTGACAATCAAAATGTCCTATTTCACATTTCTAACACTAATGCATTCTTTTAAGTTATTTACTAGGGGATCAGGAAGCTTTAAAACTAACCTACCATAAAAATGGCATTTTGGTCATTTAGTATTTGATAGCCTATAACAGAAATTTCTAAGTTACTTCAGATTTACTTTTATTAGATTTAAGAATATGCATCTAAAAATATCACTAAATCCATTTTTCACAAGCAAATGAATGGAAAAAATTTTCACTGAAAAAGTATGGTCTTGAATTTTCCCACCATAAGCACACAGGAGGATTATCCGAAACGGTATCAAGGATTACTGCATGGTTTAGAGAAATTTCTTAGAAAGAGGTATCTACCATAACGAGCAAATCTAAATATTTAATAAATGTGAAAGGAACTGTCCTGTAATTATTAACTGTGAAATGAATTGTCCTACACAAAAAAATTATATCTCCTCAAGGTCCCAAAAGGACAACTGGTTTTCAGTTATAATTAATTATATTTGATGATTTCTCAATGGAAAGATTCTCACAAGCTAGGTTAGCCACATAGTAAGTACACAGCAATATAAAATAATCAAACATCCTGGCTCTTAGCAGAGAAAGGTGGAGATGGACATTTTATTTCTACCTCTGGGTTAACAAAACATAATACTTTGCCTTTAGGTTTTATTCTTCCTAATAGGATTCATACATTTTCTACTTGTACAGCTATTTATTTGCTCACTAAACTCAGAAACCTGTCATGAGTCTATCAGTATATTTTTATAAAGAGAAGAATCGATTCTCAAAACTTTTTATTTGGCCTAGAAGTACACAATTTCAATTAAAATTTATTTAAAGGACCAAAAGTCATTTCATCATATTCTCTTCAAAAAGATTCCTAGGAATTGCCTGATCTTGACACTTGAGAAATATTTAAAATATGTGAGAAAAAAGGTAACATTCAGGTCCTGATTAGTCAACTGAGGGGATTATTTACCGAAGAATTCCAAATTCTGTTTCTCATGGCACTCAATCATGGATAAAAAAATTTAATTCACATGTTTCGGAACACAGAGTAACGTTGTAAAACTATGAAAAGCATGAATAGGTATTTACGACAAACCGAAATTAAAAAGCAAAGATCTATATTTACCTGGTAGATTACTAACTAGCTGACCTCTGATAAAATCATCTACTTCTTCTGGTTTTAAGTGGTACTGGCCATCTGGTTTTGCTTTTCTAGTTGCCATTTTAGCAAGGAGAATATTAGAACCTATAAAGTTAAAAACAAAAACAAAAAACAGTTTTCAAGAAATATTCACCACAATTATTTTTAAATTAAGATTCTTAACAAAGACACCTACAGAAAGGTTAATATCAAATTTCTTTCAAAAACAATGAAAATAATTTCCAATTCTGATCATTTCAAATACAGTATAAAACTGGCAGAATTGTGTTAAACAGGACATATTATAACCTTCATGGATACTGGATAGAGGCTTCCCTTTGTTTCCAAACTAAGTGTCATTCCAACATCTCCTACCCTGGTAGGAAGGGAGAAAGCAGCCCCTAACCTCATGATCAGAGATGCAGGCATTGGGAGCAATGATCGAAATTCCATCATCCTGCCAACCAGTGTGCCCAGACTGAGCAGGGAAATAAAACCAAAGGCATGCTATTGGACAGGGGGGAAAGGGAGCCTGAAGAACTCAAAGTCTCACCATATAATGGGAACATATGCAGTGGAAACTGCAGGTAGGTGAGTCTTACAAAGAGACAGTGACAGCGAGGTCCCAGGCGGGGTATGCACGTGGACAAGCAAAGCAAAGCAAAAGCAAAACAAAGGCTACAGAAGGACAGAGACGGTGTCAGGGCCCCGTGAGAGGAGGGAAGTGAGAGGAGGCCCTGTGAGAGGAGAGAGTTTATGGAAGACTTATAAAAAGGACATGCCTCGCTCGGTTTTACGGAAGACTCATGTAACAGCTATGTGTTTTCCTAGGGCAAATATGTGGATATTCATGAAGACAAAAAGTGCTGCAAAATCACAGCAAAATGACAAAAGCGGTGAGTTGTGGAGAGGCAAAAGGGGCTGAGGAGTGGAAATATCACGTGGGATTATCGTTTTAATTGGTGAATGTATTCATATTGCCACACCTGTAAATTGAAAAGAACTACAATTTAAACAACTAACACCATGCTGGATACCGGAATACAGGAAATAAGCCCTAAATGAACGCTGAGAAGGATCTACGGGCCAAACACAGGGGAGGAGAAAGGTAGGCTAGCTAGGAACTGGAGGAATGCTAAGAATGTATTATCACATTTATTTTCTGTATGTTATGATGTTTTGATATCTTAAAACTCCTGCTGGCTGGGAGGAGATGGCCCTCCCAGGGCTAGTTTCTAAGGACAGATCACAACTACCTCCCTTAGGAGCGCACCCCTCACACGCAAGCCAGCCACCCCCAACCACCTCCTCATCAGGCTCACACACAAAGGCAGTTCTTTCCTGCCCTAAATCATCCAGGCAGGGTACCAGGCAACTAGTACAAAGAGATCCCTGTTTACAGCCCTAAGACCACAGGATTATCCAAAATAGCGAATCCAAAGCTGTTTACTCCACTTGTCCAGCTTTTCCCTCAGAAACCCCAGTAAAGGTTCTGGCCTAGGATTTTGCCTCACTCCTGCTTCTGCCTCCTGATCAAAACTGGGGGCTTCTCCACGTGGTACGTGGATACGGGGTACTTCAACCACGTACCCTACGTGGTACGGCACGCCCTCTTCTCTTCTCGGCAAGTGGAAGGACTAAAAACCTTTCCACAGCACTGGCTGCTCTGTGTCATTACTCGGTTCTCTCCATAAATTACAATCCCAAGGCTACAAATGAGACGGGGAACTTCAGGGGAAGGAGAATTTCTGAATGAAAATGGAGGAGGAGAGGTTGGAATGACAATGACAAGCTAAGAGGAAGTTACATCTACCTCCCAAGCCTGGGATGGATAGAGGACGGGAGCTAAAACAAGATGTATCCTGGCAAGAGCTACTGAGTACAGTATGTTCCAAAAGGAGGAGGTGCCTCAGGGAAGCTGAGGTATCTGAGAGAGGGCTCCAGAGGGCTCGACTGCAAGAGTCAACAAAATGAGGACAAATGATGGGAGGGGCTAAGGAAACTAAGCACAAGGATTAAAAGATCAGACAGACAAGGGCTGGGGAGAGACAGCACCACCACTGAGGGCCACTGGTTGAACAAGGGTGACTTCTGGAACTGAGAGTGAAGACGGGACTGGTCGAGCACTCCAGGAAGCTGACGTTCCCAAGGTAACTGCACTACAAGACTCACAGTAACACTTAACTCCACGTCCCCCCCCCCCCCAACCTCCCTGCTTTAAAGGCAGCTTTGGCTCACTTAAAAAGAGTTATGTTTACAAATACTGAATTCACTTCTCCCCATTTTTGAAAACTAGAAATATTCCCACTTGTTTATCCCAAAGACAGGATCATCATCAACCATTTACTTGCCTAACACTTCTACCTCACATATTGCACAAATGTGAGCGATGCTAAGAAGGGTCTTACAAGTCAGAGGCCTATGCCGTACGGTAAAAAAACAAAATCTAAAAAATCACTCCTAAAGATCAAACGATATTCAATGATCACAAAGCAATGCTTTGCATAAAAGGAAGTGAACAAGATAAGCTGGATACTAACCAATTCCGACAGAGGCCGCACATTTCGTCTGGTCTTTGATTTCCATGCGGACAGCATTTGCAAATTCATCAGGAGTAAGTCTGGTCTCTGCAAGGATCTCAGTGATGTCTACCAGTGCTTCGTCACAACTGACAGCTTCGATGTTATGCGTGTAGCTGTCAGACACAAAGCAAAGGCAATGAATCACCCGGCAGCTTGACCTCGATGAGACACAAATGTGGCGAAGTCCACTCTTCCTCTGGTATCTTTCTTCACATTTCCTTGTGAGACTTAAAATGCTAAAAAGTATTAGCATTTTAATTAAACTGGCCCAAGTACCATTATTTAGTCACCTAACTTTTAACCATAGAACTAATTAATTAGTATTTTCTTTTTCCTTATTAACTACCAAAAATACACCAGAAATCATCATTCCAGTTTCTCTATGCTGAGGATACTTTTGTAAAGCTCTGAAGAGCTGAAAAGTAGTGGGCAAATTGGAACTGTCATAACATTTAATCTAAAAACTGTTGAAACATGGTTTACCAGAATCCTGAACAGATAGAAAAATCACATAAGTCAAGTCAAGAAAGTAATGGATGATCTCCTAAAGAAAAATACAATTAAATACCTTTTACTGTACTGTAGCAGGTCTAGGATACAGGACATAAACAGGTCAATCACCCCCAAACACCTGTCTGAAAGAACACCAGCTACATGAATGTGGAAATGCCGTGGGTTTGGGTCACGATCTACTAACACGAAGGACTTGTTTTAATTAGCTAGAGAAGAGGAAAAGGAAGAGCAGAGTGGTCCTATGGCTCCAAAGCTAATTAAATATGCAGACGACAAATGGAAGGCAACCAGAAAGGCCTCAAGGTCAAAAACGTACCTTCAGTAATCTAGATGGTAACATATACTATGCCTTACCTCACCTCCATCTTGCTGCAGGTTACAAACTGCAATAACTGGCCGTATTCATTTAAGAATAAATATCCGTGTTCATTTAATAAATGAGTGTTTTGTTTACACTTAAATAAAAGGTGAAATCTGTAAGAACGGAAGGGTACACCTGACAGGAGGAATTCTACTTCCCAGTGAAAGCTGCCTGAGGCGTGGAGAATATGAAACCAAGGCAAGATTTCCAAAGGGTGGGAGGATGCACACCTCCTCCTGGCATGCATTTTTCTCCCCCAAGCACAGCCGCATGCCACTGACAGTGTCTCCACAGACTAAAAGGATCTGACTAGTATGTGTCATGGCTCTCTCTCCAATCCTCCTGATGTGAGATTCAGGCTGGTGGCTGCCTGAATGCCACGATACTTGGGACACAGAACACGGCAGACCACCACCCGGCTCAGTCATCCACTCCCAGCCCTCATTTGGAGGCTTCTATTGAGCCCAGCTCTGGAACAGGATTTAAAAAAAGCACACTTTCAGGGTACCTGGGGGGCTCAGTCCTTAAGCGTCTGCCTTCGGCTCAGGTAATGATCCCAGGGTCCTGGGATGGAGTCCCACATAGGGGTCCTGCTCAGCAGGAGGCCTGCTTCTCCCTCTCCCACTCCCCCTGCTTGTGTTCCCTCTCTCGCTGTCTCTCTCTGTCAGATAAATATAATCTTTAAAAAAAAAAAAAGAGTAAACTTGAAAGCAAGCAAGCAAGCACACTTTCCCCTTGGTAACACCGACATTCACATAAGTCAGATCTTAAGGACAGCTGCGATTATAAATGGCTTATTCAGCACTCAGACCTACACACTAATACCAGATAACTTTCCTCTATTCCATATATTTTCTCTCTCCTGCTCAAGTACAGATTGGATCTCGTTTCTCTCCGTACGACCAGCTGTATGAACAGCTATTAGTACTTCACAGATACTCAATAAATACTCAAAATCATGCATAGGAAGGGAGAGGAAGAGGTGAAGACACGGGTGCAAGACGCATCTCTTGGAACATTAATACACTCCAAAGGTGGATGAACTTTGGCCTATTGTCCAGAGGCCTGTTTTGGTAAATAAATATTTAATGGAACACAACCATACCCATTCACTAATGTACCTGTCTGTGGCTTTCACTTTATATAGCAGAGTTGAATAGCTGGAACACAGACCTTATCTAGCTCTTCACAGAAAAAATATTTTGTCTCCTGCTTTAGAGCGTACATGGCCTGCCATAGACTTATTTTAAATTTTGAGCTTTGAATATTAAATATACCTATACTGGGGGCGCCTGGGTGGCTCAGTGGCTTAAAGCCTCGGTCTTTAGCTAAGGTCATGGTCTCGGGGTCCTGGGATCGAGCCCCGCGTCGGGCTCTCTGCTCAGCAGGGAGGCTGCTTCCCCCTCTCTGCCTGCCTCTTTGCCTACTTGTGATCTCTGTCAAATAAATAAATAAAATCTTTTTTTAAATAAATAAACAAACCTATATTGTAAATAAAAGTTAATCTCCTTTTCTCAAGCCAACTAATCAACCACCCTGAAACTATTACTAAAAACTAAGTTTTGGCATACCTAATGATATGAGAAGATAAATGGTTTTAGAATCTTGTTTACCCATCAGTTCTAATTATAAACAAAACTATAATTCAAACGTAATAAAAGAAAATACGCAGGCTGAAAAATGCCAATCCTGTGTCAGTCTGGTTCCAGAAGAAGAAAACAAGAGCCACGAAGTTATACAGGCAGAGAATCAGTCTCCATCGACATCAGGAAGCACCAGAACAGTCTGAGCAGTGCCAACCTGTCCCTTAAGACTGAACTACTGATTACTGGGCTGGCTGAGGAAAGGGTTCCTGAAAGAGAGAAGCATCCAGCAAAAGTGGCCCCGACACCCATAAAGAACATCAGACCCTCTTCACTATTAGATAAAAGTAGTGAACGAAGAGACGTGGAAGTGACCGCCGTGTTCGCTGTACCTTGCCAGCGTTTCATACATTGTTCGTGCGACTTCCTTATATGCATGAAAATCATATGGAACAGCTTGAAGATTGGGACAAAGTTGCTTAGCTTGCCCAAAAAACATTCCATTTCTGATGCCAACTTGTCTAGAGAAAGAATAAAACACAATGGAGGTTATACTAGGAGCAACCTTCAAATGCTTAATCAAATATCAAATGTTGACAGTATCTTCCCCATGCCACTAATATATAATTGTCATTTAACTGAATTCTCATTAAGGATAAACAACGAGCATTAAGAAAACTCGTAAGTTTGATTCCCCCCAGAAGAAAATTGCACAATGGTCTGATTAGTGTAAATGACGTGTGTAGATGTTTCAAAATGTTATTAAAAGACCAGGTTTGGCTCTTGCCTGTATCTGAAGCTTTCTCCTAAGACTCAGACCTCTGGCCCCTTTGCAGAGATGCCAGCATGCCATATGCTGGTGATATCACAACCACCACAGAGCAGGAATGTGCTGTCAAGAGGTTTTCTTCCCCTAACACGTGGCACAGTTTGGCCAGGGTTCATCCCCCAAAGACAAAGAATGTATACGAAAGAACTACACAAAACAGTGCTATATGACAAACAGACAAAATGTACTCATCCTATTACCACCCAATTCCCAATTGACCAATTCCATGCTCCTGAAGTGGCTCCACAGTGGTTGAGATGCCAACAGCATTGTATATGGTAGGACATCATTCTGGGCAGGAGCCAGGGTTCCAGAACTTTGAGGGACCTAATTGAAAATGGTAAATTTTAAATCTTTTGCGTGTCTCAATGCCCCACATTACCTTTGATATTTGGAGCATTCAGCACAAAACTATAATGTGGAATTATACATAATTAGTAAAATTCCATTTGACCACTCTGCAATGAATCAAGAAAAAAAATACTTTAAAAGTAAAAACACAAGTGAAATAAGCAGCACTGTTTCACCAGATTATATGCTCCTATGAAAATACACCAAATAGTTATTCTATACGTTCGTTCAATAAATATTTACTCGGCTGTAATTACTCCAGAGGTCTCTGGCACCCTCCCCCATCTCAGACCACTACCTAGAGCCACCAAGGAAAAGAATCCTCCAAGTTATTCAGAGGTAAAGGCAAAATCATATGCATTTCTTACGGACATGAAAACAGTAATAAATTATCTGATTGCAAAGCACCCAGTAGACGAGAAATATTCTAACAAGAAGGAAAAGTGACAGTGAAAGAAGTGACAAGGGACAAACAGCATGGTGAAGAAAATTTTTTCATTCATTCAACAAAAATTTATGTCTTGGGCATCTTGCAAGGTGGTAGGCAAATGGTGAACAAAACAGACCCCATGATGTTCACGAGAATGCCCTGCACTCACCCAGAAAAAAATAGTCAATGGACCTTATTTTGTAAGGCAGGGAAGTATATATGTAATAGTTTTGAAGTCCATATAGAATTACAAACAATTTAAGACATTTTTAATAATGCTGGCTATATAGGTTCAGCATGCAAAAGCTAAGCTTACAAATTAAAGGTAATTATTCATTTTTTGAAAAATGTGTTACATAATTGCTATGAATACCATATTTACAATAATTTCATATTTTTCACTTACTCAAAAATTTTCAGGGGCGTATTACTTAGCAAAACATAATACAACTACTTATGTACTTGTGCACATATAAAGCTTGGAGAGAAATGTTTAGGAGCCACGAGGCATGGTAAGGAAGTTACAAACAAGAAAGGAAAACTAAGAGATTTCCTATAAGAAAGGGAAGCAAAATACTTGGAGTTGGAAGTGGGAAACTGGAGTTGTTTTAGAGGAAACAAAGGAGTAAAGGCAAATACCCAACCGTCAGAAGTGATTTTTTGCTACAGTGACTTCTCTACTCCTGTCAACTAGGTCCCACGCAGGAGAAACTAACTACCCATACTTCACCAGCGTGCGCTACAGAAAGCGATTATTCACAGGCTTACACTGCACATGTAGGTCACTGTCCACTCGGTATGTTAACAGGTATCCATATCATTAAGTACAGTAAAGCATCCTTACAAAATCACTTAAAAATTATTTGATCTTAAAAAATATGTGATTCGAGGATATTTGTATATCATTACCTATTCATCCGCCTATTTACTTTCTCATTATGTATAAAGCTGCTCTTTCTAATGAGTAAAACGACTAACAGTAAAGCATATTCTAGTCTTTGTATATACATCCTACCTCTCCATGATTTCTACCATCTCATGTGCACACACCATCCTCTGCACACCCATGATTAGACTGTGTCTACTGGAAACTCACCAGTGCATAAAACTGGGATGACCATCCCCACAATCTAGTCCCCACTCCAGCCCAAGAAACATTTCTCTGATGCAACTGTGAATACACATACTTTTGAAAATCTTCTTACCTAAGGGAAATATAATTAAGGGACAGCCACAAGAAAAGGGTATCCAAGAACTGTTTCTAGAGACTTTTATTATCACCAGCTTTCTACAAAATGAAAATCACAATTAAGAAACAAAACCCCACTGCTGTGGGTTGTGTGGACTTTTTTTCCAACTTTCACTCAAATTCCTTTTCATCACTTTATGTATCTCCTTAAAACAGTCACCACCTGAGTGGCTTCCTGCACAGCATCTGGCCCACATCTTGCCACCCCAATTATTTGGAAATACATTCAGCCTGACAACACTGTCTCTGATGCAACATCACTGCAATATCCAAACACCAAAAGCAGCCTAGAGCCTAGACATCGCTGTGGCTACTTGAGTCCAAAGCCCTCAGGAACAGGAAAATACTTTTACCCTTGAGGCAGACTTGCTCTCTCCCCCACCCCACCCCACTCACGGCCAGCACTCAGCTTAGGGGTGCCGAACAGGAAGGGACACCCTTCAGGCAGTACAGAGAAGGTGGGGCTTTCACTTCACCACTAGTAGAGCAGAACTCAAACACTGACAGCGCATTCCCGAGCTTCACCACGCCCCCCAGATGCGAACCCAACTGTCCAGCCACCAGATGCACATGTCGTCACGCAGTAACTTAGTGGGGAAAAAAGACTAGCCTTACTGAGCACAACACAAAATCAGCTCTGAACTGCCTGGGCTAATAAAAATACAATAATCCAGAATGCATCTGGTATTTGCCTTATTGGGTTTTGTTTTTTTTTTTTAAGATTTTATTTATTTATTTATTTGAGAGAGAGAGAGAGAGAGAAAGAAAAAGAGAGAGAGAGATCACAAATAAGCACAGAGGCAGGTAGAGAGAGAGGGGGAAGCAGGCTCAATCCCAGGACTCTGAGATCATGACTTGAGCTAAAGGCAGAGGCTTTATAACACACTGAGCCACCCAGGCGCCCCTTGACTTATCATTTTTATTAAAGTTTTCAACTCTTGGGCTACGTTACCAACTAACAATGAACATGGTTAAAACGTAATTTTGCCAATAAGAAAGGCAAAGTCAGTCTAGGAGTAAAAGTTTCACATGTCATAAATGGAAAGTAATTTAAATACTTTATAATTACGAATGTTTCATTATAAAGTTTTCTTAAATATCTTTTAAATAAAATAACTGGCAAGATTTTAAACTATTTTAGTTAGATGATGTTGAAATATTTTTTGTTCCTATTAGACTTGCTTGAACGATCCCAACTTTTAATCAGTATTGTAAAATGTTATATATATCAAATCACTATGCTGTACACTTGAAACTAGTATGTTATATGTCGATTATATCTCAGTAAGAAAGAAAAGTATGAACGACAAAGCCATAAATAAAGATTGAAAAATATAACTGGTAGAGGACTCAGTCTATTATTAAATACTTTACCGCTTGCCAACAATATATAAATGCTTGCTGTGTTATAAAGTTAAAAACATCTGTTCAATTATCAGGAAAGAAAACCAATAAAGATTGTTCTTTTAAATTAATTCATTACTATTCCCTCTAGTTTTACAACTATTAGAATTGATTATTTTTAAATGATTGATTCTTTTTTTAAGTATGAGGAACACATACATATGTCTGTTTCTTATACTGGAACAGCCCATTGTACTGAGAGTTAAGCTTATGGTAAGATAAAGATCTACAGACAAAGTTGGTACTAGTGAGTTGACAACACTACCATTTTAAGTGAGGAGATTATTGGGTATACCAATATGGAATTATTTGCTTGTAATTTAATAGGTGATCAAGTTTTAACATTATTTTGAAGAAAATACTAAGTGTTAGGAGTTTTAAATTATAGGAATTTTTCTTAGCTATAAAAAAGAACGATTAGATCAGAATATTAAGGCCCTCTCCCATTAAAAAAGTATCTAATTCTTTGGGGTGCCTGGGTGGCTCACTCGGTTGAGAGTTCATCTCTTGATTTTGGCTCATGTCATGATCTCAGGGTCGTGAGATCCAGTCCCATGCTAGGCTCTGCACTCAGCATGGACTCTGCTCGGGGTTCTTTCCCTTTTTCTCCCTCCTGCTCTGCCCCTCTCCTCATGTGCACTCTCTCAAATGAATGAACGAAATCTTTAAAAAATTTTTTTAAATATCTAATTCTTTAATTCCATACTTCAAAAGACAATGGTTTAAAAATGACAATGTCCACGGGGGCGCCTGGGTGGTTCAGTTAAGCACCTGCCTTCAGCTCAGGTCATGATCCCGAAGTTCTGCGAACAAGCCCACATCGGGCTTCCCTGATTAGTAGGGAGTCTGTGTCTCCCTCTCCCCTTCCCCTCCCCCTGCTTATTCTCTGTCTCTCTCTCTCTCCCTAAAAAATAAATAAAATCTTCAAAAAAACAAACTAGGAGCGCCTGGGTGGCTCAGCCATTAAACACCTGCCTTAGGCTCAGGTTGTGATCCCAGGGTCCTGGCTCCCTGTTTGGTAGGAAGCCTGCTTTTTTTTTTACCTCTCTCATCATTCCCCCTGCTTGTGTTCCCTCTCTTGCTGTGTCTCTGTCAAATAAATAAAAATCTTTAAAAAAAAAAAGTTTAAAAAAACAAACAACAATGTCCAATTTCTTTTGGTTTCCACTGTCAGAGGTACTGATTCATCAGGAAACTATGCTATTTATTTGAAGTTATCTAGCATCTGTGAAAGGAAGAAAGAACTGAAGGGATGAAGCCCTGAAATATTTCTTCCCATAAAATGTGTGTAACACAGGCCTGACTGGCAGTCTGTAAAAATGATAGTAAATTAACTATTTATAAGGATTACAACACACTTAATTTCCACATACCTGGCTTCGTAACTACAAGAGGCAATTTCAGCCTTTGATAAAACAGAATCAATCCCATTTGCTTGTGCAGAATCTTGGTTCTCCCACAATGATGAATCTGGTATCTCTGCTTTAAAAATAATAAAATTTTATGATTATACATTAAAAACTTGTTTTCCTTAACTTTCATTCAAGAAAAGTATTTTCCAATCCTTTCATATACAAATGTCTAATAAATTACAAATATAGTTATATCCATTGGTACTGGTCTGCTTACTTAACAAAAGAAAACCTATAGCTCTAAAATGGTTTGCTTCCATTATAGACTTCACCAGCAGTCAGACAAAAACATAATAAATTCAAAATGCTGCTTCTGAGTAAAGGTCTATTTGGTTTGTTGTTGTTATTGTTTACAAAATATATCAAAAGATAAATATAAACTATCCCTTTAACAGTCTCTTGAGATGAAAAGGGATGAAAAGTTATCAGGATGATGAATTCCCCTACTATATTCTTGAAAGGATTATACAGCTCCCTGTAATGGGAAACAGTTAATGGAAAATACACATTTCTCTGAAAATTCTCTGTTTCCTAAATAAACTACCCGAAAAACTGAAACCTACTTAATACCACGAACAATAAACACCAACTTCAAGTCAAGGTTCAAGCAAGACGTTTTATCCTAAATTTAAGAATTTTCTTTTGACCACATATCAGGTTAAAGAGCTTCATTAACACTGTCCCCCTTCCAGTAAATTCTACTTGATGGTTTAACAACACAGGTTGAATTAGAAACATTCAAATGTGATCAGATTACCAACTGCTTTACAGTAAACAATTCTAGCCTAACCAATGCCACTCGCTAATACTTCTTAATATGCAAGCCAAATTTACAGCGTCACACGAGATTATAAAAGCACAATCTAGAGAGTACTGACCACATGCCACTTTACTTCCACTACCACCTTCAGCTTCACTAGCAACTGAGAAAGAGTAAAACACAACTTCAGTTCCTGGTCTCTTGGGATATTACTACGTTCCGAGAATATACTTCAAAAGCATATATTCTTAAAACACAATTTCACCCATACTTCGAATACTATGAACAAAAATGTCATTAGTTAGTAAAGCAAGCCAAGATTTATCATTTCAATTAATTCTAGACAAACATATTTTGAGTACATTATGACAACATATAACTAGCAAACTGACTACTTTCTGCTTATATCAGAGACATAATGTTCCATGAGAAATCAGCCAAGTTAAAGCACCACCAGAAAACCAGAAACACATGGCAAAGTGTCTAGTTTTGTGGGCTAAAACAGCTCTTCCTGGTCTGACTCCAGAAATTGTCCACGTCTTTTACCCAATTCTGCAACTCGCATAAGCATTTTTGGATTCCGGCACCCATATACACAAAGCATAAATGCAAATAAAACTCTAAGGACTGATATCTTAATGGGCTCAAATCCCACTTGCCTCAAAAATTAGAACAGCAGAGTATATCATTTGAGCCATGATTCCTGATACATTATGATAAACATACATTACACTATGACAAATTAAAAACAGAATGCAGAGATTTCCCTGTTTTTCTGGAGCATCTTAGAAGGCTAAATATCCGCTTTCATAGCCCATTATTCTAAGCTAAAAATCTGCAAGAATTTCAAGACTGTCAGTATCACAGTTCAAGAGAGGTTGCTACTAAACCAAACAACAACAGAGAGAGTTGAAGCTTGAAGAGCCACAACCGCCTGCCTTTCACAGGTATAACCATGACCTTATACCTTAAAAGCTGGGGAGCTAGGGGACTTATATCTGAAGGTCTAATCAAATAATCTACGATACTTGTCTTGAAAATTATAGAAAAATCATGCTTGAGGTGAGAATAGTGTCTATGGTCCCTGGGCTCCCAATGCCCTGCCTGAGAGGCACCACCTCAGGTTTTCTCTTCACTGGGCTGGCTGACCTTTTCCACAGTGCAGCAGAGTGCGTGGATCCCTCCACGAGCGCAGTGAGTTGCTTCAAGGGAGACTCAGGGAAATTCAGGGACACACTGTCCTCACTGGAGGGTAAAGTAGAGAACTGCTCATCAAAACTTGACAAACTAGACGGGCACATGAAGAATGTGGAGGAACGGTTGGAGAAATCAGAAGCCAGGACCCAAGTCTGTGAAAAAGAAATCGCTGAGAATAAATCTATAACTAACACGATTTTAAAAACTGCTGTTCTTTAGAACGAACACTGAAGTTGTCGAAGGGATAAGAAAACATCTGCATCCTGGAATCCAGGAAGAGGTAAAGGCCCCAACCACAAAATCTTGAGTATAAATGGATTCCAAATAATGAGGCTATCAATGAGAAGCGTCACTGCGAGTATGGCTCAGGAAGCAGCTTCCAAAGAAAGTCACGGATGGAGAGCCCCTGGTTATGCTGGTCCGTTTAGACAAAGAGTTTTTGAATATGACGAATAAGAAACTAAAGTTTCTACCTATAAAGGGCTGAAGATGCTATCTGTTATTAATACTTTGCCCAGACATACGAGCCGAAACATCAAAACTGAATTTTTTTAAAAGCTAGTGTGCAGAAGCCAAAGGTTCTAATTCCTAAATTGATCCTCGATATTGTAAAATTTGGTGTCATGACAGATAAGGACCCAGAGAAAGAAAGATCAGGAAATAACAAGGGAAGAAGAACAAAGGCATTGAAAAAACAAGTTCTAAGTACAAGGTTAACTGCAACCAAACTTTATAATAAAGGACAATCTGGTCATTTTATGTTATCAATATTTTGGTAAGCTCCTAATGGATCAAAGGCTTAGGAAATAAAAGTGAATGATATCAAGTTAAAGAAAGAATATAAAATGCCAACTAGCATATTCACCTTTTCTAGTGAGAGAAACATCTCTTTTTGACAGTTTTCAATGGCAAGTGAATTTTCAATACTTCTCCTAATATTTATCTTCTAACTTATCATCCACATTCAGAAGTGGAGGGGATGTGAATTATAAAAGGTCATTACAATGTTATGAAAATCCAGTGGCTAAACTGTTGAAGATAACTAAGTAACCAACAACTGTAATCTGTTAATAAACTGTGTATGGTCAGATCACCTGTGAAGGAAGGAAAGCTGTAAGAGGACTTGTTTCCTTCTACTCCTAAGGAATGTGCGCTTGCCAAGGCCAAACTTCTGGACGGAGACTGCCGAAACCACAGACGTGCGCAGCAAACGCAAGATTCTGCCTACCGGAGGGATTGAGCCCTGGTTAACTAACTGACGTTACCGAATGCTATGTCTACTAAGGTATTTTTCCTTCTTTCAACGTTCATTCAGTGAGTTTTTTACGGGGTGCCTAATAGTTAACAAGTATTATGCATTTCCTTAAGCTACTTATTTGTTTTCTAGAACTTAAGATTTCATCTTTTTATTTTATTTCGTCTCACACGGAAAACCAACCTACCACAAAGCCATACTATCACTACTTCAGAAACCACCCACACTGTCACGTACCACAACACAACTAAACGTCAACGAGCTCACTCCTGACGACCCCAAGACCTTCTCATGACACATAAAATACTAAAATCTCAAAAAATCTCTTAAAAGATTTAAAAACCAAGAAAAGCTTTAGGAAATCTGGAAAATACAGATACATACGAAGCATAAAGACATATCTATCATCACTGTCTTGTACTCACACCGTGCAACCAGATCATCACAGCCAAAAAGACTGTAATCCCGTCCTCAGAAATGTCCAGTGGCTTTCCTTTTGCCTTAACTTCAATGAGATCGTTTCTAAAATAATCCCAGGGTTTCATAACTGACAACTAGGAACCAGAAATAAGCAGGATAAAATTTAACTGCTTGCCTTCCATTCCACTGTGTACCTAATTTCTGACTACTGTCTGGTTAATATTTTTCTGGAAAACTAATTTAAAAATTTTTTTGGCTTTGCAGACATCCATGAGAAAATTGATCAGTGACAAAGAATTTAATTTCTACAAAAATATTTCTCAGGGAATTTACTGAGGGGGAAAAAAGATATAAAAATCTTAATCGTATTGTGACTAGTCTAAGTTATGATTTTCCTTTATTAATAGCAAAAATTCAAAAGCCAGCGAGGCAAGAAAATGTTAAATCAAGTTCAGCAAAGATATGGGGAATGATTTCTGGTATTTATCTTCTTATTCCAATAAATAAAGTCCTACTGTTTTCTACTCCACTGCAATATGAACTTTAGTGTCTACTGTGATCAGTGACCAAACAACTAGTAATTAACTCTCCGGTCTAGAGGCTTCCACAAAGTGATGTCCAGGATTTTATTTTCACCCCCAACCTAAATGTATACAAAGCAAACTAATCACACATCCTTCACTCTGTCCCAGGAAAATATCATCATCTAACTCAACAAAGCAGACCTATGAACCAGTCCTTTGTACTGCAAAGAGATTTTGCTTTAAGATGTCACTGACACCTTTAAAACCCTTGAATGAAAAAGCTAATTATTTCAACTCTTTCATTTCTGTAACAAAAATACCAGCAGCAAAATCCAGACGTCTTCAGCAAGAGCACTGTGACTTCAAAGAGAGCTCATTTGTACCTGCTTTGCCTTTCAGGATTTTATTCTGGTAATACTGCCACTCCAGCTGGGGGTTAGCACCAGGACGTAAAGGTGCCCTTCCCGTGCCTCTGTTACTTGTAACAGCCACTGGTTTTCCTGTGAGGAAAAGAAAAAAATTATCTTTAAATCTAAGTACACGAATGTTAACAACACTGACATGTACAGGAAAGTTTTTCACAAGATTTAAAAGATACATTTTTTTATTTAGCTTTCTTGAGGCATTAATCCATAAAGGAGCGAACATCTTTAAAAGTTATTACCATACAAAGATCATCTAAGTTTCTCAACACCCCCCCAAAAGTAAACTATGACAACTTTGATACATTGATTCAACTTAAAAGCAATGCTATCCCTTTGCTTCCCACTGTTTTTGTTTGGTTTCTTGCAGCAGAAAACCAGTCAACTCTGATCCTCGATTCGAATTAGAGGGGTGGGAGAGGAAAAACAAAAACAAAAACAAAAACCAACTGTATCCAGATATTTTATATTTCTAGTATCAGAAAAGTAAGGTAACATCTAAACTAATCTTTCAAGTTTACAGCAAAAGAAACAAATATATTTGCAGAGGAACCACAATCTGACCTACTATATAATCAAATGTGAGAATATAGTCCTTCAGTTTTTGGTTTAGGTATAAAATCTTTCATGTATCCTTTCCTTGTGTGTGCATTAAATTACAAGAGAATTGTTAAATTTTAAAACAATAGTATGGATAATGCATATATACATTAATGAATGCATTTGTTGTCAGAATAAAAGTTATGCATCAGAGGGACTCATCGGGCTAAACCCAATTCTTTAACATTCTACACTCCTTTTAAAGCTGAAGCAGTAGCTACCCACGACAAAAATAAAGCCCTGGTATTAACCCAGCAGCTTCTGTGCTCTCCTTAAAGGAAGGGCAGACTCTCAGAAGAAAATGCTAATAGTTAACATCTTTCGAGCACAGAGAGAACTACTAAAAAATCCAGAATACATGTTCTTAAAAGTACTGCCTAGCTCACAAATACTTGAATAAAGTCCATTAAAACAAAGATCACAGCATGTCTTAGTAATGACTCAATAATGCAAAATTGTTCTCTAATCAAAAGGTTGTAATGCGCACTAGCATCAGGAGAGTTAATCAATTTATGAGAGAGAGAGAGAGAGCACAGTGACCCAAGTTGCAACCATATGTTACCATAAAATTTCCATTTAATAACCAAGTAATAGTAAATATATAAAAATATAGAAAATGCCCAAACCAGTCTATATTAGTCTTAGATGACAGATCCTTCAGGTGAAGAGGAGTATTCTTCCCCTAAAGACCTGACCTCTTTAGAGAGAAAAAAGCATTTCTAATTTCCGTTTATCTTTCTTGTTAATGGAGTCCAGAAAATTTGGAAGCAGGAATTTATTTTGCCAAGGAAAATTAGAATAAATATTTCTCAAAGAAGATTTTTAGATCCTTTAGAACATATAACAATATTATCAATTTTCTTAAAATATAAACAAGAATACAGACCTTTGAGATCTGGTCTATTTCGTATACCCACTGATACAAAGAAGCAATCCATATCAACATGCATTATACAGCTCTGATGCCTGGGTGAACTCAATACTGACATATTTCCTAGAAGGAAAAAGAGAACATTCAAACCCCAAACTAATTTTTAATATTTAAAAAATCAGGTCTATTTAATTTTAGAAACTGTATTTTTAAGTGCCTATAAGTAGAATGAAGTCTAAAAAAAAAAAAAAAAAATCTATTACAGACCATTTCTACCACCTCAAGAAACGTCAAATTTCAGTTTCTTTTGCTTAAAAGTAATCCAGATACACATTTAGTTTCCAAGTATAACTTGAAATTATGAAGCTACCATGTTTTCCTAACCTATATTCTAATAATTAAGTCTTTAACCCAAAGTATGTCTAAATGCTTATCTTAGAGTTATTTCTGTGTGCTGAAGATTTCATTAAAGTGTATAAAGGTGTTTTCAAATATTTAGTTACACGGAGCTAAGGAACTTTTAAATGATAATATTGATGATGTATTCCATGTAGTCTACAAACATTCCCTGATTTAAAAAAAAAAAAAAAAAACAGTAAAAATTGCTACTGTTATTGTTTCGTAGGTGTCACGCAGTATTGTAAGAGGTTAATGTGTATTTAAATTCTCGCAACAATGCTGAGATTAAGTAATCTTATTATGCCCATTTTACAGATTAGTATTATGTTATGTTAATTGTGTTATGCAGCCAGTAAGAAGCAGCTGAGCTGGTCATCAACCCCAGGCGGTCTGATTTTAGCCCTCAAGCCATCACACTGTTGCACTAGATATATTGAGAAAAGTCTATAAAACAAAAATCTACACATAAATCTGTGTGTATATATATATGTGTGTAAGTGTATATGAACTTTCCTCCTTAGGCCATTAAACACTACTAAAAATCAGCTCTGAAGCATAAATGCCACTTTCAAGAAGATAAAGCTGAGCGTCTTCTAAAGACTCTGCCTTCTAATCCCTTTGAGCTACATATTTTGATTTATTAGGGCTATTTTAACCAATCCAGCCACAGTTAAGAAGCTGTCCCCTTTATCAGTTTCATCCTTAGCCCTTTTCTCTGGTCCTGGTCCAAGGTACACAAGTCTTGGAAACAAGAACCCTGAACTTATAAAAAGTTCTAAACTCATAAAGGAGTTTTCTGCTGATAAAGAATACTAGTACTGAAGGTAGGTCTTCATGATAGATTTCCCAAAACTTACATTGTTACTCCCCAAAGGTTCAGACTACTCCATTTACCAAATTGTGACCGTGAAAGCATTTACCAAGTTCTCACTGCAGGTGAGGCACCAAGCCTTTGTTCATGTTACCTTCCCTAAGCACAGAAGCCCATGAGATAGGCGCCAGGGATTACCTATCACTCCACTGTGGAGAGGAAACAGAGACCCAGAGAGGTGAACTAACTAGCTCATGGTCCTGCAGTGTAGGAGTGGCAGAGCCAGGATTCGGATTCAGGCTATATTATCGAACTCCAAAGCCATGTACTTCCTTGTTCTCCCCTGTATTATCTCAAGAAATGATTTATAAAATAAATCTTAATCATAATTCTGCTGTATAGAAGTACTATATAAACATAAGGTAAGCAACCCAAAATAACTGCTTTAAATATTCAAGTAGTACAGAATGCATATTCTATATACCTACTGAATGCTTTCCTACACTATAAAAATTTATCATTTTATTCCCATTTATGAAACTAATTTGCAATAGTTCTTTGAAGCTTTCAAAATTAAATGACCTTTACCATATAAGATCGAGGGATGATGTATGGATAATCTAATACCTATAACATTATTCCGAAATACTTCATAAGAAACAGAAAGCATTTAGGAATAATCAAACACAACAAAACATAACAGAAAAAAAACCCACACGGAAAAGATCTATCACTTTCTAGGACAGAACTATGAGTTTCCCTCTGTACCTCAGTTTCCACAGCTATTAAGTTCAGGGGTACTATTAGATAATCTGAGATCTCTCTCCAAAAAACAAAATAATACTATATATTCTGTAAAAAGCACCACAAATCTCAAAGCAGATACTAATCAATAACGACTGCACAGAAATATAGCCTGTAATTGTTGGTTTTGTTTGTTTCTGAAGACAAGTATTAAAAAACAAAATACAATTAACCCATCTACTACTGCTATGTGAAAATACTTACTCTCACTACAAGTTTACCACTATAATTATAATAGCTATTATGTCAGTTATTTAATAATTTAAAAATCATTAAGATCCCAGATTTGGAGTTAATAGTTACTCTTGCCAAACCAATTTATTCTTATAGGAGTTTATGCACTGAATAGAACACATGTAATATTTTACACAGTTCAAAACTTCAACAACTGACAAAGTCTGTGTGAAGAATAAATGCTCAGAATCTCAGCCTTGTTACTGTTCAAATTACCTAAAAATATTCAGTTGGCAACATTTAAATCTAAATTTGTAAAAAATGCTTTAATAAATAAGAAAGCTTTCTATAATCTGCTAGGCTTACTGTAACTCGCATATCCTGATATTCCTAAAGACTTTTATGAGAGCTTAGTACTATCAAAATACCAATGACAGCTTAAGAACAAAATGGTCAAGCATGATTGTTTCTTAGGAAAACAATTTTAGTATCTACCTGTGTCAGTTACAACAAGTGCAGACCTGCCTGTTTTCATTTTTTTTAACTTTTCCCTTCCTGGAAAGATACCACTACTTTGTCTTTGTAGGGTATTGACAAACTCAGTCAATTCACACTTCCACATGGATATGTGATGCAGTCTTGAGCGGGAATAGAAGTCTGAAATAAAATTGCAATCTGAGGGTTTGAATGGCACTGAAGGTCCTGCCTTGCTAAGAGTAGGTACTGAAGAAGTGCTTTTTGTGCTTGAAGGCCCCTGAACAGCAGAGTGGTGAGCACCATTTATTTTAGTGTTACTGTGCAAAGATGATAAGGAGAAGGAATTAGTTCTGTGTGGATTCCGCACGGTATCTGTGTTTCTAGTGCTTTGTTGTGACTGCTGCGCAACGCAGTCTCTGAAGTCAGTGCTGCTCCTCTCAGCCTGCTCCTCCTCCCGGGCAAAGTCTGGAGAAAGCCTGCTGGCAACACTGTGGCCCATGGGCACCAAGCAATCCTGCGTCATTAAGGCACCATTAGAGCTGGGAGTGTGTCCATTAAAAATGGCAGCATTGTCTCTGTGATGCAGAATTCCATTTTCTTTCTTTCCTGGAAAGATCTGCTCCAGCTCCGTAAAACTGAAATCATTATTTGCATCTTCTTCATTCCAACTGCTCATTCCATTGACTTTGACTTCATTTTCCGTCTCAATCTTCTTAATTATGTGATTTCTATAACAAGAAAGAAGATTTAATTTCAATTAATGTGAGACTTTCAGGCTAAAACAATTTTTCATGTAAACATGGTCTTAGAGATATGTACTTCATTATTTCTCTGAAAACTTAAGCCATAAATTTTATATTCTTTCTCTTCCAACAAAAGGTAATTCTTAGCTAAACCAAAGTAGCAAGGCAAGTAGGAAAATTCTAGAACATAAACAGTCTTTAAGGGTTTTTTTTTTTTTCTAAACTTCAAACACTCCCAAAGAAGAAATACAATGGAATCCCAGATTGAAGAAAAATAAAAACTATTTTCAATTACTTTTCCCACTAAAAATTAAATGGAACCTGTAATCTCTAAATATCCAATTTGAAGCACAGTGTCTGGCATTTACTAGGGAGTCAATAAATTATGGGAGTCAATATAAAAAGCTCCCATAAAAGTGGGTAAGAAACTTCACCTGAATGATTATTCCTAGTTTTAGTTTTATGTAAGGCACTGTTTAGCATATTAAATCCAATACTGCTACAATTCTAGGGCCAGTTAGTTTCATTCAGGAAGACCAACAGACTATATATACTAATTCATTAATGGGGCCAATTATTGCATGAGTAGATAAAAAGTTAAGAATCAGGTTAATGGGGGCACCTGGGTGGCTCAGTGGGTTAAAGCCTCTGCCTTCGGCTCAGGTCATGATCTCAGGGTCCTGGGATTGAGCCCCACATCAGGCTCTCCACTCAGCAGGAAGCCTGGTTCCCCCTCTCTCTGCCTGCTTCTCTGCCTACTTATGATCTCTCTCTGTCAGATAAGTAAAAGCTTAAAAAAAAAAAAAAAAAAGAATCAGGTTAATGTTTATGGGTAATTCAGGAAAAAATATACCTAGAACAACGAGGACACTAGCTTATTAATAGAGGAAATGGCTTTTCATTTCTAAGAAAAGATATTCAGATGCCAGGGTGGTCCAAGGCAATCTGGACCAATTTTCCTAACGAAAGTTTATAAATGTAGGACCTATGACAAATGTTCCACTAAATTCACACTGTGACTCCACTAGATAGATATTTGCTTGGTAATGCTCTATTTAATAAAGACAAAATTCATTCTCACTCACAAAAACTAAGTAACAAATACAAAAACCTGAATTACAGAACAGTAATTCATTCCATTGAGAAACACCCACACCATTAATCCAATTACATTTCAAGCTCCAGAGAAGGTTGCCTAATACATGGCACTCAGGCATTGGTGAGGTTACCACAGTATCACTATATTTAACCTAAAGTCCCTCATCCTCATACCAACGTGCCATATTAGTAAAAACAGTCTGAATACACGGAGAAGTCACACGAGTCAGATGCAAAACATTACCACCCATTTCTGGGTTGGCTCTGTCTGGCTGAGAACCATCTCATGGCATATGCCAGCCAATTCTGATTAAGTCCAATCCTCACAGATGATCATGCCAGTGAAAGGGAAAACGACGACCAACAGGAAACGATTAAAAGAGGAAGGAAAGAAAACCTAATCTGTTACATGTCTGGCCCTTGAAATAAAGAGAAAGCAAGGAAACAAGAAGTCACATAAAAGAATTTCAAAGCAATTTATAAAATGTGCTGAACATACCAAAAAATAAAAATCACAGAGAGCAACAAAAGTGAAAATCAGAAAAGCCTGACGTCTACTTTTCTGTGTCACAAACAGTAAAGATTCTTTCCACGTATACTAACAACATATACAATAGAACTGTATATACTGGCAAAAAACACATTGCTAATATACATTCTTTCTCTACTATAGTTTTTTAGCCTAGACAAATGGGTATTCATAAAGTAGCTGTAGTGGAAATCTATCACCGGCAATATATATTAATTAGGCAAAAGTACACATATATTAAAAAGTACAATCTAGGGCGCCTGGGTGGCTCACTTGGTGGAGCAACTGCCTTTGGCTCAGGTCATGATCCCGGAGTCCCGGGATCGAGTCCCATATCGGACTCCCAGCTCTGCGGGAAGTCTGCTTCTCCCTCTGACCTTCTCCCCTCTCATTCTCAGTCTCTCTCTCTCTAATAAATAAATAAAAAAGCTTTAAAAAAAAAAAAGTACAATCTAATAGGGTAAGTGCTTGCTAGAATTGGCACAAAGAATTTCAAAAAAAATATATTTCCTATTTTTATTAGTGTGGGTAAGAAAAAGATAAAAGTTATGCATTCCGAAGACTTTCTGATATTATTTGTTGTACACCTTGATGGTACTAAAAACAAAAATCACAAGTGTCAGGTAATGTGAAAAACATGGGAATATGGTTGTAAGTGAACACAAGCTAAAAAATAAATGACAATAACAAAAACTACAGAAGGTAGTGACATCAGATCCCCCCAGGTTAATTAGACTCCTGGTCTTTAAAAAATACAAATTCAACTCCCAAAGCGAGCAATTTAATAAGGAGAAGGCTAACTGATAATGAACCACCTGATATACAGGTTAAGGCAACACCCTAATTAATCATGAAACCACTTTACCCAAGATTATTGCAATTAGAGCTTAATCAGTATATTTTTTAAAACCTGCCACATGGACTCAAGTCTAGAGTTACCTCTAACCATAACACTGAGTCACCAACTAAATTTTTACTGATACAAAAACATTTACATATGTAAACTTGCTATAAATTTGGAATTTTCAAAAACCACCTAGAAATGTTAACATTTTCACTATGTATGTAGCACACAACAAAAGTAAACCTGGCACAGTTAGTTCAGTTTTTTGAGGAAGCAACATTCCAGAGCAAATTACTTCTATGGAAATAATTACTTTCAGGAAAATCTATGGGAAATTTTACTTATAAGAATTTAAGATCCGTGGGACACCTGGGTGGCTCAGTCGGTTAAGCGGCTGCCTTCGGCTAGGGTTATGATCTCAGGGTCCTGGGATCGAGTCCCACATTGGGCTCCTTGATCCGCGGGGAGCCTGCTTCTCCCTCTGCCTGCTCTGCCTGCCTCTCTTCCCGCTTGTGCTTTCTCTGTCTCTGACAAATAAATACTCTAAAAATTAAAAAAAAAAAAAGAATTTAAGATCTATTAGTTTAACATGGAACTCGAAAATGACTGGGAAAGCTTTTTTATTTATATTTTATTTGTGAAACTTTCACAGTAAAAATAATTTTCAGGTAAGATACCCACACACATTATTTTAACATGTTTGACAGATGAATGGCCAGGTTTTGTGTTTGTTTCTATCTTCAGCAAACCAAGGGCTGTAACCACAGCTAAAACCCAGCTTTGCAGCATTCCTCGATGTAGACCAACTTACACCCTGTTGTTGAGCTGTTTGACTACACTGCTCGGCCCTGGCCCAGGTTCCTCAGCTTTGCACGCAGGAGTGAAGGTGAGACCTTTCTGCATGTTGGACTGCTTGCTGTACAGCTGATAGGGAATGCAGGAGAGCAGTCTTCCAGCTTTGATGCTGAAACAATAAAAGTAACACTAAATTAAGTGTTCGATACTTGGGGAAAATAAGCTTCATGAAAAATCAACATCTGAATGATGGGAGTTTTTCACTAAAAATGAGCCACCTCTTTTCCCAGTTTATTTCCTCTCCCCCTGGTTTAGTGGCTCTAAAGGAACATAACCTTCCTTAAACACTTAAGAGTAAGACATTCTATCCATGAAAAGACACACATTTGAACTTTAAATAAAGTTAGTGGCCAACAACCTTACATGAGGGAAAAAAAATAACTATAGAGTTGGATGACAAAACTGCATGCAGTTTACATATTTTAATCATAATGACTTTAATATTTACCACAATTCCCCCTCAAACAATTCATAAAGAATCAAGACTTTCTCGAATCTCATTTCACATATGAAGTTATTTACAGAGTAACTAAAATGGATGAGGATTCCCAGTTTCCACACTATGATCTCAGGAAGGGAAATAAACAGTTATGAAAATATGTATACAACTTCTTGCCCTTTCTCCTACAGGGTACAGAACGTTTTCTTGTTACAGATACTGAGAGTAAACTATTCATTCATAAGCACCTAAAGACCAAGAATATGTTTTCTGATACAATATTACCTAAAAGTTAAGGGGGGGGGGTTAGTCTGAAATGCATCTCTCGGCTAGTTAGATAAGTAAAAATAATTTTAGAAGAACTCCGTAGTACTGTGAGAGAAAAACGTAAATGACACCAAATTAAAAAAAAAAAAAAGCCAAATCTATACCAGAAGCTAGAGTCATACAGATTTTCTATGAAGAATAAATTGAGACAAGATACAAAAACACAAGAGAAATGAAAAACAATCATGACATGAAATCGCAATCAACTTTAAGTGAGCTGAATAAGCACTCTAATATGAATAGTGAATGTACTTAGAAATGCTTTAGCCCATATGAAGTATGAGCTCTTCATAGTATCCTAAATACCTAACAAATGTGCTAACATTTTTAGTTTGGGAGCTTAAAAATAAAGGGCAGAATGTGACTGGGAACCAACCAGTCACCGCCACCAGGAGACCCTGATGAGCTGGCACGTACTGCAACAATCATCACCTCTCACTGCCAGTAGACCCATGTGGCAACCGACCCATAGGAGGCAGGGTCCCCTGCTACAAAAGACTCAACACAAAAGGAAGAACAACAAAAACAAAATTAGCCTTTAATAACTTAGGACAGTGTTTTCAAACTGTGCTCCATGGCATTGTCAGGCTTGAGGAGGTAGTGGGGTGAATCACAACACCTTCTCATGAACTATATTCTATCCTTCAAATCCCAACATTAAATTGTCTGAAGAAGAGGATTATGATAAAAATTTGAAAATCCCTAATTTACAATATACTATATAAAAGTGTAAGATTTGCCAGGCAAAGGTTTCAGTAAAATAATCTACCTAAAATCAATGCACACAGGCTTCTCCATTAAAGGACTCTCCTGCCTCTTAGAAGTGATGGCCCTAAAATCATGCCTGCATTAACTGAGGTTTAATGGCACATACACAGACATCAGGGAATTCTAATCAAAGCAAAGTTATCACTCCACACACTTAGAAGTGGTAGCTGCTTTTTAAACTGCTCAAATGGAAAACGGGAAAACAAAGAAAAGGTGTCACGTACCATCCATTAAATAACTAAAATAATGTTTAAAATTTTAAGTATAAAAAATGTCATAAAAACACTACTAAGAAGAGATGAAGAAGATTGGGATTAGAGTATGAAAGAAAACAGTACTGTGATTGCCCAGGATTCCATGGTAGGACACATAGACACCGGGCATTTATTTTATGTATTAAGACATATGTCCAGGCTGATCCATTTCCACATGGGCCAATTCATCTATAATAAGCTTAATTAAATGGCAAAGAGCAGACCCTAAACAGGAGTTAGGAAAATCTGGATTCTGAATCCTGCTATTCTTGGGTGAGTTAGCCTCATTAGCTCTGCTTTTTCATATGTAAAATGAAGCAAACAGGCCATATATAATCAGTTATTTAAAAATAAATGATTAAGCCCAACTTCAAACTGAAATAAAATCCTGTTCAAGTGAACTTTAAAACTTATAACTGCCAAAATTTGCTTTTTTGATTATATTCTCTCTCTAGTTATATTCAGGGCAAGAAGGAAGACCAGGTTTTTTGTGTTGTTGTTTTTTTTTTTAAGATTTATTTATTTATTTGACTGAGAGAGAGAGACAATGAGAGAGGAATTCAAGCAGGGAAAGTGGGAGAAGCAGGCTTCCCGCTGAGCAGGGAGCCCGATGTGGGCTCGATGTGGGGCTCGATCCCAGGATGCTGGGATCATGACCTGAGCCAAAGGCAGACACTTAACGACTGAGCCACCCAGGCGCCCTGGAAGAACAGGTATTTTTTTTAAAAAAAGCTGTTAAAAAAAAAAAAAGCTGTAACGAAAACTACTTTTTTCTAAGCAAATCAAGTTCTACCCAGCAAGCACCTTTTTCAGTCTCGTATCTATGGATCTCTCCCATTCCCTCCAAAGTCAGACTAGTATCCTTAGACCCAATTCTAGACCTAGCCACGATGATAGGTCTGTACATGACACCACACAGCCCTATTCTGGAATGATACTAACTTCTTAAACTGAAAACTGCACAGCTCCTTTTTTAAGGAGATACACAGCTAAAAGCCATGTTCAATGATCCAATGTAATAAAGGGACAGGTCATGACAAAACAGCAAAAGGAATCAAAAGATGTTCCATGGATGGGCCATCAACTTCATCCCCCAAGGTTTAAAAACCCATTAATCTATAAGATACATTTGGCTTTCTGGAAGCCAAATGCACTTTCTAAAAATGTACTTTTGACATTTTGGAATTAATTTTCCAATACTTGATAGTGTTTATAGAATAGAAATAAAACAACAAAGGAACTTCTTACATAGGGTCAGGCACTGTGCTAGGTAGTTTGCACAAATTATTTCTAGTTCTTACCTAATCATAGCATCTCAATATTAAACCTTCTTTTACAAATGAGGATTTTAATATTTTCATTTTTAACTTTCATAAATCTAGCAAACACTCATATAGATTACATATTATTTCAAAATACAAATCACTTAAGTTATGGCTCATCAACAAGGTTCAGATGACATATGTAAATTCAGGGAGTTAGTATGAATGGCTGCTGATTTACAACATCACTTCCAAAACAACAAGAGAAGAACTATAATGTAACAACTAAAAACCCATAATAATACTGCAAACTGCTCTTCCTCTCTGTCCCCTCTCCCAGTACACCAGGTCCACAACACCCTGATCTTTTTTCCCCTTAGCATGTATTAATTTTTAACATATAATTTACTCATATACTAAGAATATTGTTTTATTATGTTTTCTTCGGAAAACGGAACATAAGCTCCAAGAGGTAGGGAATGGTTCTTTGTGTGTTTCACTGTTATTTCCCAAGTACGTAGCCCATCAGAGATGTACAAACATTTGCTGAATGAACACTATGCTTAGCCAACCCCTTCCCATTACTGCTTCCTACTGCTTACCTGAGTCATCTCCCCTAATTCCTGGTAGCTGAGGCTGCAAGAACACTAACATACTAAGTTACCTAAATTATCAATGTGAGGGGCGCCTGGGTGGCTCAGTTGGTTAAAGCAACTGCCTTTGGCTCAGGTCATGATCCCGGAGTCCCGGGATCGAGTCCCACATCGGGCTCCCAGCTCCATGGGGAGTCCGCTTCTCACTCTGACCTTCTCCCTTCTCATGCTCTCACTCTCTCCCTTTCCTAATAAATAAATAAATAAAATCTTAAAAAAAAAATTATCAATGTGAGGTTAAAAAATACAACAGTGTTAAGACATTATTTTTCACCCTGAAGAGGCAATGTTAAGTGAGATTAAGTGTTTATAATTTTTAAAACAGTATTTTTATTCCAATTTTTAAAACATTAATTAAAAATTAAACTTACCTTTCCACAATCCATTCTGGCCGAATTACTTTTTCCCCTTTTAATTCTTTAATTTTGGCATTTGGAAGATTTGTGGCAATAATGTGTGTTGTTTTGGATCTGGAATAATACACATGGTATTGCCCTCCGTGCAACATCATTAGCTTTCTCAATTCCTCAGCAGAAGGATCTGTAAAATATGTTGACTTTATATAAGTAAAGCCCTAGCTGAATAACCCCTTAAAAGTCTAAGTTAAAGAAAGTATCACTGATCCACTTCCTCCTGGGCTGTGTTGCCAATGAACAAAATTGGGAGGTAAGTTACAAAGTGATAAGGCTATCTTGCTTTTAGCACATGCTCCTTCCTGCTGGAGACAGTCCACCAACAAAGAAGTACCTATTGCTAAGAGATGTCGAGAGCAGATAGGGACCTCACATAATGAATCAAATAGTACTAACAAAGCAGACATTTTAAAACTTCTGACCACACTTTAGCCACATGACTTTGATATTGGTATCTTAGGTTTTAAAAAATTAACAACCATAAAATCATAACAATCATAAAATCATTTATAGATCAGTTTATAGAGACCCCAAATAATCCTACACCTCCTTCAGAATAATAGTAGATAGTTAAACTGCTCATACTTACTATGAGCAGATTCACTGTAGGCCTATTAACAGACTTTACTCCTACGAAGCTTAATAATTTTATTTTTCAAGTTAAAATTACTCAGTTTCTTAATATGAACTTGCACTAAAGCCAAAAAATAAAGTTCACCAATATAAAAAAATGCAAAGAGACATCATTTTTTCAATTTTGTTTCAAATTATTTTTTCCTTGCTGCCTACCCATCCCTCAAATTATTTTTTCTTAATAAAACTATAAAAAATATCTTTAACAAGAATCAGTGTGGTTTATGCCTTCCTATAAAAAGTCTGACTCACTGAAGTTATGTTATGACCATTACTAGCATCACATTAAACTAATTATTTTCAATAACTTGTTTCTTCCACCTATTATACTAATGAAAGCTCTAAATTATACCTTCCTCAAAACAGCTGTACCCCAGGGTGGGGGGGAGGGGACATCACAGGAGGCTTATAAATCTACTTTGTTATCCAAGCAACAGATTTTTCTTAAGTCCAAGCAATACAGGTCCCAGCACTTAAATAAACACTTTTATTATAGTAACTATATAATTAGGACAGCTTTAGTCTTCAGAAGAAGAAAACAAAACGAACAAAGCACATTTAGATATAACAGGTTTGGTCAATTCTTGGTAAATTCTTATAGTATAGAATTCATCTGATGTTACTGATTGCGCATACTGGCATTGCTTAATAAAAATATAATGTCAACCACAAATGCAAGTCACATATATAATTTAAAATTTCCTAGGAAGCTCGCTAAACATAGTAAAAAGTAAAATTAATTTTAATATTTTTAACCTCATAGATCCAAAACATAATTAATATCTTCAACATATAATCAACATAAAAAAACTAGGCTATTTCACATAGTTTTTTTTTATACTAAGTCTCCAGCATTTACTTATTTTCTTCCGCTAACATTAAGAAGTGTGGCTGGCATAACAGTATAAAGTACCAAATTAAAGGCTATAAATACAGTATAATAATATGGACAGACACTAAATCCAATAAAAAGCAAGGAAATGCAAAAAAGTATTTACAAGTTAATCTACAATTTTCCTAAACCAATTCTAATTGTATTCAATGATTTAAATAGAAAACAGGCTGACAAAGCACATTACCTTTGTCTACACATATGTGTAAAAGCACTGTCCCTTCTATTACCTGCTCTCTGAAATCAAATTACTGCAGAAATTTGGAACTGGAAAACCTGGACAATTTACTGGCCTACAGGATGAAATTAAGGAGGCTCCCTGAAGTTCAATTTTGCAAACTATTGCATATTCTTCAGTATGAAGTGAACCATGAAAACCAATCTAGTTAAAAGTAAGATCACATGAACTCTGGTGTCAGACCAACCTGGTTTTAACAAGGACTTAACTCCTTTAAGTTTCCTCTGTTCTTTACAAATAAGGAAGTCTGGCACACAGAAATTACTCAACATAAAAACCATTATTACAATAAAGTATGATAGCAGAACTCCCTTCAAGTAATCTATGGCTCGGGGATCCTGCCCTAGACCTACAAAAAATGGTAGAAGACAACACATATGCTGACACAGGGTAGTCCTAACTTTTCAAACAAACACGGAATTGCCAATAATGCACTAAAGACAGCAGCCAGGAACCCCAGCCTGGCTGCCAGGAACAACCTGGCATGCACAGTGGCTGGTGGCTGCCCTCATTTTCATAGCTTTTTGATATTTTTAAAATAGTATTTCTGTCTCGCTCTATTTCTTCAACAATAGAACATACTCCCAATTGCCAGTTCTAAAGAATATAAACAACAGCTCTGTAGATTTGCACAATGAATTTTTTTTTTTAACACTCTCCTTAAATTCAGCAGATGTGGGCTAATTAGGGAAAAATGTTTGTGGGACAGTATCCAACCCCACGAAATCTCTAGGACACTAAGCTTTGTGGAACTCCATCCCTGCAATCTACTACATCAGGGAATTTTCCTCATATTACTGATAACAATTTGAAATTACCCTATTTGTTTACTTGTTTACTGTCGGATTTCCCCCTTGAGCACCCTGCACCTTGAGGGCAGGAAACTTGTTTCATTCACTTCCGTATGTCTGGGACAAAGCAGGTGTTCAGCACAAATTTACTAAATTAACTGGCATCTCCCATGCATCAAAGCCTGCTGCCTGGAGTTTTCACCCCTCTAGCAAAAGTGGAGTATAAGAATACTATTACCATTTCAATTCTCAAAATATTTATTCAGTAACTCAACAAATTTTGCCACATAGCACAGGGTCCAGAGCGAGACCGAGTGGCTACAAATCCTGACTCAATCCCTTGTTAAGTTGTGTGGACCTCAAGCAAGTTACTTAACTTTGCAGGGCCTCACTTTTCTCAAATGTAAACCAGGAATAATACTGCCTCAGAGAGTTGCTGTGGGATTAAGAGTTAAAAATTCTAAATTGCTAAGAAAAGTGCCATGCACATAGTAAGAAATATGTGTCAACTATTACCAGCATCACTATTATTGTTACTATCTCTTATCCCAAAAGCAGAAAGGAAAAAACTCCACGGCTGCAGCTGTTCTCTACCTATAAATCGGTAATTTTTTGAATATATAATCCCACCTGTAAGTCCTTCTCGTGACCCACCCTCCAGTACCTTTTCCATCAAGAAAGTCCTAGATGTACTAGCAAGGATAAGAAAACACAATGAAAAATCAAACAAACAAACAAAAAAAGATTCAGAGAAATTTTATCCCCCAAATCTTTGCAACCCTCTAGATGTTACCCTCCAGACAATGTCAGAACTAAAAAAGCTTTTAGAAATCTAATAACCACTTCATTTTCCGTATTAGTATAAACAAGGTTAATCAAGTTAAACCAACTAGACCAATTCAAACAGTTGATAAAATTATTCCTCAACCCTCATTATACATCTTCACTGAACATATTATTTTTAAATACATTGGGATATAAAAAAGTTAATCACCAACAAAAATCATTACCATAGATTACCAATGACACCTTGGTGAAGATCCTATAAAGAAGAGTGTCTCTGAGGTTCAGCAGCTCCCCAAAAAAAGCACCGGTCTAACAAAACATTTTTTTAAAGGCACATTCGCCAACTGAATGATTTCCCTGAAGATATACTAAATTTTTCAACAAGCAAATTATTATTCATCAATGCAGTTAAGGTTTCTTATAAATAGCATCAACTTTAGGCAGATTAATTTGTAGAAAAACAGAAGATCAAAGACACTAAGGTAATTTCCGAAGTCACACACAGCTGGTGGGATAGTCACACTTCAGGTCCAAGTTTCCACTCACTCGTACGTTGATCAACCTTAATTAACACTATAGTGGATAGAAAGGCCTGGTTTCCAGCTGGAGTGTGACACTGAAAAGTTATGACATCCCCGGCAACTGACTCATCCCGCTTAGCCTCAGTTTCCTCTTTACAAAATGAGAAGCTAAACTAGATGATACTTAAGATTCCTTACAAAGCTACTGTATAATTCTATGTACTAAAACCATTATCTCCAGCAAACAAAACTTGAAGACTATTTCACAAGTTTGTGAGAGAAAGCAAAGCAGGTCACTCAGTTTTATGGATAAAGAAACTAAAGCAGAAAAATCTAAATGAGTCAAAAAATACATATGTTTGCAAGACATTGGAAAAAGTAAGTCACTGAGTCACATATCTTGATTATATAATTAGCCACAATGTCTTGTACACATAACAGGTATAAAATTCAGCTAGTTTAAGGTCAATAGCAAACACTTAAAAGCAAATATTGTCTCACTGTGGCCAACATAAAATATGCGGTATAAGGGAAACACAGGGAACTGGAGATCCAAAGTCCTGAGTTCAGTCTGGCTCTGCCAAAATTAACAAGTTTCTACTATCTTTATGGTTTAATGTGACAGAGGTCAAATGGGATGACTGGAGCAAATGACTTCTAAGGTTCCTTTCAGACCTAAACTACTATGAATCTATTTGGCTTCCAGACAAATTTTCTATCACTGCCTCATATTCAATTACCAGTAGCTTCCATCACATTAAATGCCATCACAGAAAGAAAAAAGTCAGTATTATAAAACTCTACAACCCATCAAGATGTCAGTAATAGTGCCTTGATGACCCAGTTAAAATAAACCATCTTTTATGTTTATTTTAGCAGATTCCCTGCTCAATTGAGTTTTCCTCTGTAACCAAAGTTCTATACCTGATCCTACTATATGCTAACAATATTTGTGAGTAGAAGGCAAAGACTTAAGGGGTCTTCACTTCTATTAATACCTCAACAAGCAATATTGTCAATGTTTTTATTTACAAATATGTAGGTATTATTTATTATGTGTATCTATGTGTGAAGAATCATACACCCCCAAACGCCTACATCTTTTTTCTTTTTTTTTTTTTTAAAGATTTTAACTTTATTTATTTGAGAGAGAGAATGAGAGAGAGAAAGGAAGAGAGAGAGTATGGGAGTGGGGGAGGGTCAGAGGAAGAAGCAGACTCCCCGTGGAGCTGGGAGCCCGATGTGGGACTCGATCAAGGGACTCCAGGATCATGACCTGAGCTGAAAGCAGTCTCTTAACCAACTGAGCCACCCAGGTGTCCCCCAAAATGCCTACATCAACTCCCAAACTGTCCATTAAAATACAGGCACAGAGGGGCCTGGGTGGCTCAGTTGGTTGAGCGACTGCCTTCGGCTCAGGTCATGGTCCTTGAGTTCCGGGATTGAGTCCCACATCGGGCTCTCGGCTACGCGGGGAGTCTGCTTCTTCCTCTAACCTTCTTTCCTCTCATGCTCTCTCTCACTTTCTGTCTCTCAAATAAATAAATAAATAAATAAATAAATAAATAAATAAATAAATAAAATCTTAAATAGATAGATAGATAGATAGATAGATAAATAAATAAATAAAATACAGGCACAGAAGATCAAGACATTTGAAAAAAGGTGTAACTAGTCTAGTCATTTCATCTGCAGCTTCTCTACTGAGCCAATGCAGTGGTGGTTTGAAACATGACACAGAATCAATATACTCAGAAAATTTCCTCTATGACAAAGCAATCTGACAGTCATTTTTATTAACAATAATTCTAAATATCTGATACCAAAATTTAAGATTAGATGCCAGTTTCCCTAAGCCATTATATTTAACAAAATATGCTTTTTAAGAGATACGTAATACTTGGCGTAACCTGTTAAAGAGTTATGTGCTCTCAATACATGCTTACTGGACAAAAAACAAGGGTAAATTTGTATACATGATAATAAAACTTGAAAATGTATTTTTTTCTTTCCCATGGTCAGTAGAAACATCTGTCCATTCTAGTAGCACCAATATATATATATGTCAATTTTATTTAAATTGGGGCGCCTGGGTGGCTCAGTGGTTCAGCATCTGCCTTTGGCTCAGGTCATGACCTTGGGGTCCTGGGATCGAGCCAGGTACCAGGCGCCCTGCTCTGTGGGGAGCCTACTCCTCCCCCTCCCTCTGCCTGCCGCTCCCCTTCTTGTGCTCTGTCAAATAAATAAATTAAAAAACAAAACAAAAACAAATAAAAACTTTGCTTTGCAGAGCAAAATAAAACTGTCATTAGCTGCTTTATACCCAAAAGCAGGTAAAAAATTGAGAAAAGAAAACTGACATGAATTTAGGCCTATTCCAGTCAGGTCCTTGACATACCTTATATCTCACTTACTCCTCACCACCAGTGATCCTAACACTGGAATAAACAGTATAGTCTTGGCATCACAAATCCTGCGTGAGATTATTAACTTCATTTCAATACTATTCTTACGAGAAAACCTGTTTTTTGGCACTATTTGCATAACCATTTCCTAACTAAAGCATTGCCACAGGGTTTCAATGCCCAGGTTTTGTTATGAACGTGCTATTGTCAAAGACTGCTTTAAATGTTATGTACAAATGTGGTATATACATACAATGATATATTATTCAGCCTTGAAAAACCAAGTTCTAATACATGCTATAACCTGAACCTTGAGCCATTTATTACACTAAATAAACTAGTGACAAAAAAACGCAAATACTGTATGATTCTACTACTTTGAGGTATCTCAAATAGTTAAATTCACAACATAAAGTAGAAAGGTGGTTGCCAGGGGAGGAGGGGGGAAGAAATGGGAGAGTTATTTAATGGATACAGAGTTTTCCAAGATAAAGCAGCTCTGGGGATTGGTTGTACAACAAGGTGGCTATACTTAACACCACTATACACTTTAAAAATAGTTAAAGCGGTAAACTTCATGTGTAATATGCCATAATCAAAACTTAAAAAAAAAACAAAAACAACAAATCACATTTTGACGGCCATGCTAAACTCAAAAGAATATACAATGTACCAGGTAGTACCACATCTGTATTGTAAATAGGAATTTAATTTAAGCAAAATATCATTCATATACAAATACTAACTTGAATTTTACTATGTCTGTAATTTTATTCACATTTAATTTTCAATTCTGCAAAACCTATAATTGTAAGAGCTTGGTAGAACATTATTAATACTAATACCATTTTAGAGAAGCTTGTGAAAATAGATGAAACAGATGAAAATCTCACAGCTTTAAGGAACGGGATTAGCTGAAAAGGGACAAAGACCCAGAATTAAAATAAAATCCAAGCCTTGATTTCTGCTCCCATGCTCCTTCTCCGGCTTACAGCCACTCAATAAGGAAATCTACATTCCATACTTCAGAAAAAAGTTTCAGAAAAAAGTTTCAGAAAAAGATCAATGAAAATAAAGGGAGCCATCTGCAGAATAAAAATTTCTCTATTAACCCAGTCAGCACACATCCAATCATTTTCCCCAAACTTTTTAAAAGATTTATTTATTTATTTTGGGTGGGGGGCACAGAGGAAGAAATAGAATCCTCAAGCAGATACCATGCTGAGCATGGAGTGTGATGTAGGACTCAATCCCAGGACCCTGAGGTCATGATCTGAGCTGAAACCAAGAGTAGGACACACAACTGACTGAGCCACCAGGCGCCTCTAACTTTCCCAAACTTTTTAAAGCTTTGCCATCTTAATTGGAGAAGTGGTATTTGTTACGTGAAAACTTACTAGAAATATTCCAACCAAAGTAAAACCATGAAGGTTTCCTGTTACATCCTTTTATGCCAAAATTATTAACTCTTTCAACATCCTGAACAAGGCTCTTTTATAAAGTAGACCGATTTGAAATAAAAGGCCTATAAAATAATAATTTCAAGTTTTAATAAATCTAAAATTGGGTTCTAAAACTTAAGTTTAAACATATTCTCCTTTCTTTTCTATGTGCATCTATGTATCTTTTCTTGACAAAACACAACTTTCAACAAAGAGCAACTGATCAACAAGAAAATTCTTCACCTAAACTGTGTTTCTCAGGAATAGGATTGTACAATTTAAGAATTTTACAAATATCTTGGAAAGAAAGCTTTGCAAACATATAACAATGTATCTCCAAAACAAACAAAAAAAAATGTTATCTCCAAAGGACAATGGTGGTATCTCAGCAAAGACTACCAAAAGCCTAGTGACTACCTACAGGGAGGTTAGTGCTTGCTGTGGGACTATATTCTCAGCCCTAAACTACACAATATATTCAATTCAGGACTTAAGAACAGAGGTGGTTTTACTTCTGGGTAACAGAAAGCAGACAGTTAACTTGAACAAGAGACAAAGTAATCTGGGCCAAAAAACACCTCAATGAGAAAAATCAGACAGTGAAAACTGAGGTTCCACATTTTATTTTAAAACAACTGCACCATTTAGTATGCAGGAGAACTGGTACAATGGCAACACAGGACAAAGAAGTCTCAAATGACGAAGCTAAATAAAGCTCTTTGACTTCTTCTAAATTAACTCTACCTCCTTTCCCTCAAAATAACGAACTCAAACAACGTAGACATACAGAGGGCAGACCACGAGTGGGGATGGTTCTGCTCCGCTTCACTGAGGCGAGACTACCTGCCTAGAATATTTGATTCTATTTACGACAATATATGCTAGACCCTGACCAAGTTCATTAAAGAAGTACTGTAAAGGGGCACCTGGGTGGCTCAGTGGGTTAAAGCCTCTGCCTTCAGCTCAGGTCATGATCTCAGGGTCCTGGGATCAAGCCCCACATCGGGCCCTCTGTTCAGTGGGGGGCCTGCTTCCCTCTCTCTCTCTGCCTGACTCTCTGCCTCCTTGTGATCTCTCTCTCTCTGTCAAATAAATAATTAAAATCTTAAAAAAAAAAAAAAAAAGGAAGTACAGTAAAAATCAACCAGGAAGAATCCTCTAAAGACCAAAATCAACTCAGACTGGCTAATAAGCATTAAGTGATGTGTCAGTCATGTATAAAACACCAAAGGAAACAAATTAAGAAACTGCTTTGCTTTAATGGAAGAAGATGGAGACATTTAAACTAGTGATTTTTAATTTTTTAAATAGCGAACCCTATTTCAAATGAATCCTAACCAAAAAAATCCCCCAAATATCAAACAAATAAAAGTAATATTATATAAGACTCTCTTCTGAAAGTTCAATCGGTAACATATACTTATTACCATTTTGCCTTTCAGCATAGTAGTGAGAAAATCCTGATTCACACACATGAGAACTATTAACATTTTCAACTATTTTTTTTTTTAAAGATTTTATTTATTTATTTGACACAGAGAGAGAGATCACAAGTAGGCAGAGGCAGGCAGAGAGAGAGAGGGAGAAGCAGGCTCCCCGCCGAGCAGAGAGCCCGATGCGGGGCTCGATCCCAGGACCCTGGGATCATGACCCGAGCCGAAGGCAAAGGCCCCAACCCACTGAGCCACCCAGGCGCCCCAACATTTTCAACTATTTAAAGGAAGTTATATTCCAAGGTCTATGTAGAAACTACTTAACCTAACAACAAAAGGCAAAAGACATTTCCAGTAAATAGCATATTTGAGTATTTGTTTCATTTATCTATATTTAGTGTACTTAAAAATACTTAAATAATTTTAAGACTATAAAACCTTTCAGGTATTTTGGCACTTAAGTTAATACCCCATTCAAAAACAACCAGCAGCTTTAATCTGGCATCCAACAGCACTTACAGTATTACATATAACTTATGGAGACAGGAACCTTATTTAATCACGAGTGTATCCTCAGTACTCATATTTTCAAGCATCTCACTTAGAATTTAGTAAGGATTCCACAAATGCTTTTTTAAATACAAGATATTCTATCAGAAAAAAACTTCTGTGGGAACAAAGAGCCAACCAACATTTGATTGAGCTGAACCTGGAAACTAAGTAGGATTCTGACATTCCAAGAAGCTAAGGAAAGATGATGAGAAAGTTAAGGACCTGGAGAGAGATGTGACCACAGGGTGAGCCATTTCAAAGTGTTCTTTGAAAGCACACTTTCAAAGAACTAGGAATAATCTAGTTTGAGAGCTGTAGAGTGATTTAGCATGCAGATCACATGGAAGACATGCGTGACAGGGTTCGAATTTACGCTCTGGAGTCTTAAGAACTAGGACCACTGGATGGAAGCTACGGGATGCACATTTTAGTTCACTGAAACCATCAGACCTGCTGGAAAATGAACTCCCTTGACTCCCAGGACACCAGAGTCACTGCAAGAGGTTGACTGGTAGCCTGCCAGTATCTTGGCAATACTGAAGAAGGAATTCTCACACAGACAAGGATTAATTTGAAGATTTAAGTTTCCTTCTAACCCCAAGATTCGGAGTCTGTGGTCTAAAACAAGGGTCAGCAAACTAAGGCTCTTGGGCCAAATCTCCTATTTTTTAAATCAGGTTTGACTGGAACACAGCCATTCTCATTCATTTATATATTGTCTAGGGCTGCTCTAGAGCCACAAGACAGAGCTGAGTAGTTCCCAAAGACAGTACATGGCCCACAAAGCTCTGGCCCTTTAAACAAAGCCTGCCAAGCCCTGGTCTAAAATATAGCCAAAGGGGTACCTGGGGGGGGAGTTCAGTTGGCTAGACGGCCAACTCTTGATTTCAGTTCAGGTCATCACCTCACTCAGGCTGGTGAGATCAAGCCCCGCACTGGGCTCCGCGCTAGGCAGGGAGTCTGCTTGAGATTCTTGCCCTCTCCTCTATCCCTCCCCCTGCTTGTGCGGGCATGTGCTCTCTCTTTCTCTCTCATATAAATAAATCTTTAAAGAAATAAAGATTAAATTAAAAAAAAACATAGCCAAAGACTACTACTTTCAGAAGCCTAAAACAAAATATAGTATTTGTTCTAAATATTTCTCCTATCCACTATTTCAGATCCTGCTCAGAGAGGAGAGGGAAGATTATGCTGCAGTAACATATGACCTCAAAATCAGTGACTTACAACAAAGGTTTGTTTTTCACTCGTGAAACATGTCCCTCCTATGCTCCATGTCATCTTTACTCTGAGATGCAGACTGATGGAACGACCTCTATCTAGAACACTGTCAGTCATTGTGGCAAAAGAAAAAGAGGGTATTATGAAGCACAAACTGATTTTTAAAGCTTTATCCCTAAACTGATATATACCACTTCTACTCACATTCTGTGAACCTGGCCAGACCTGACTTTAACAAGCAGGGAAGTAAAATCCTCCCCCGGGGAGGGGAAGCAGATTTCAGTGAACAAAAACACAATCCACACATAGTGTATTTGGAAATATTTACACAAGTAATTTGTTTTCCTTATTTCTACAAATTATTTTATCAGTAGCATATTTCTATACCAATGTTCAGCCTAAAAGCAAAAAAAAAAAAAAAAAAAAAAAAGCAAAGGCACTATAGTAATTTCATGTTTCCCAACATAAACAATATTACAGCTCAGAATTATTTTAAAATTATTCTCTATTCTACTGAAAATATGCTTAGAATAAAAAATCCTAGAAAAGAGAAGAAAATATACCACTCACAGTTTTATGCCCAAAGAAAGTTACCACTGTGATAGATTTGCTTCTAGCATTTTTTTCCTGTGCTTTTCTAACAATTCGATCATACCCTACTTCTCATTTTATATCCTATCCTTTCTCATTTACCAAAAATTTTTCTATATTATTATAAATTATCCACAGTTAGCTTTTTGTTTAAGTCACCTTATAGATGGCATAATTTATAACTGAATTTATATTCTTAGATGATGCTTGGCTTTCAAATATAACAACATGATAAGATGATCTTTTCTACAAATCTATACTGGGAGGCCACTCAGGCTTATCAGCTTAGAAGAGATTCTTAGAAGAATTACAAGACAAAAGTTATAAGCAGATTAAAGGCCCCTTGCATGTTTCATAACGCCATTCTCCAAAGCAAGTCTAACAACTCACACTCTTGCTCCAATAATGACCAAAGCAGTTATTTTCATCCATCTATACCTGTATTGGGTATATTCACATAGTAATTTTTTTTAATTAAATAAACTTTGCAAAAACTTATTCTGCCTTATTAGACATTTATCTAACAGTGAAGTTGAACATATTTCTATATTTGTGACTCAGGTCTATTTCCTGAAATAAACTGTTTCTGAAATCTGCCTCTAATCTGTTGTGACGTTAGTGTTTTATTTCCTATTATTTTGATGTATAAACTTTTTTCTAGTCATCTGATTTGTTGCAACAAATTATACTGAATCCTACCCTCTCCCCACTTACCAGTGGATCTTTATAACCTAGAATATTCAAAATAGTGCTGAAGGGCTAGGCTGTTCTGTTTTATAAAAATAATGCATGTAACTTAAAATAAACACACACACACACACACACACACACACACGTTATCTAATTTATATACCAAATTTACACAACATATACTTTCTTTTTTTTTTTAAGTAGGCTCAGTGCCCAGTGCAGAGCCCAATACAGGGCCTTAACTTTATGACCCTGAGATCATGACTTGAGCTGAAATCAAGAGTCAGACGCTTAAATGAGCCACTCAGGCACCCCCACAGAATTTATTTCTGAGCAACTCTAAACCACTTATCTCCCCATTCTTATACCAGTTACACAAAGTTTTAAACGCTTACAGCCTGCTATAATAGGTTTTGAGATTTCAGAGCCATTTCTTCTCTCCCCACTGTTCTTTTTCATCATTGTCTTAAGGTAGACTATTGCAGGGGAAATAAAATTTAAGTCAGATAATTTGCTATAGTGGGTTGGCTAATAGTTAATGGTATTAACAAGGATAAAAGCATTGGGTTTGAAGAAGCATTGCTACTCCAATAAAAGGATTTCTGGCATTTAAAAATTCAAACTATTGGGGCACCTGGGTGGCTCAGTGGGTTAAAGCCTCTGCCTTCTGCTCAGGTCATGATCTCAGGGTCCTGGGATCGAGCCCCGCATCAGGCTCTCTGCTCAGCAGGGAACCTGCTTCCCCCTTTCTCTCTGCCTGCCTCTCTGCCTACTTGTCATCTCTCTCTCTGTCAAATAAATAAAAATCTTAAAAAAAAAATTTAAACTATTTAGCAGAACTTCTTATGTAAAATAATAATGAGTGTTCTTGATAGCAACGAAGGCACTCTAGGATCCTAAACCATCTTCTCAAAGCTTAAAATTATATTCCACAACATTCCTACCGTTAATTTTAAAGAACATTCTATAAAAATGTTCTGAATGCAACTAAAATTCAGAACCAAAACCAACCCTAGTAAGAGACAATTACACACAGTAAAAGTAAAAGGCATGTATCACAGGACCACAATTTAATCCTAAAGCTCTGTAAGTGAAATCCCATCACAGCAAATGCCATTACAGAACACAAAAAGAGACACATGAAGACCACTTTCATGTGCCTAGGTATAGTTTATAAGATCATCTGGTTAAAACAAATTCTAACAAAATTTTAAAATCTTGTACAGAAGTTTTCCTTGATAAATCTCTAATGAGAAAATATTCATTATGCGTGCCATTTCATTCTGTATATCCAAAGAATTTGATTAAATGTTGGTTGTGCTACATACATGGTAGAAAGAAGTAAACCAAATGGCTGCTTACACCTCCTTTGGTTCTACAGTAGTAATATCCTTCATTATTTCATTATTTCATTTGAGTCTCACAATCCTACAAATTAGAAAAGATAATTTAGCATAGTTACTGATGAGGAAATAGAAAAAAATTAGGTGATTTGTCCATAATCACACAGCCATTGTGCAGACCCTTTTGTCTTCCGATTCCCACCCATTACTCTTCCTCCAGTAGCCATGCTTACTCTCTTGACTCCTTTCCTCCCTAACTACCTTGGACTTACACATTCAACTAAAAGTCACATACACTTAACCAAACAAAAACTGAAAAAGTTTCAAAAGACTACAGAACACAGTTTTGAATAACTAGCAGGTGCAACACCTATTGGATGCTGGTAAAAATACAGTGGTGACATAAATTAATACAGAAGTCTCTCCCATGTTAGAGGTGAAATTCCTACATCTCTCATTTACAAGCTCAGAGTCTCATAGAAAAACGAAAGAAGATATGTATACATAGAAAGAAAATAATTTCTAGAATGCATACATTTCTGAAAAACTAGATTTGTTACCTTTACGTATTCTTTTCCTAAACCATCACATTCACATGTTCAGAAAACAACAAAGTAAGGTTGTTAAAGTTTTTAAACAAATCCTTATCACTTAAAATGTAAGTCTGTCATATTTGCATACTTCCTTGTTCATTTTGCAATCCATGCCCAAGTTTGTGCCTGCCCATCTGTTTTTTCACAAACCTCAGCAGGACCAAAGCCACTGGACCTGGTCTTTAATCCACATATGGAAAAAATTAACAACCAGAACACCTCTTGCCATATTAACTGTCCTGATCCCACTCCAGACAAGACAACAATTACAGTTCACTAGATTTGAAGCACTAATTCACCTGGGGGAGCTTTCACCAAAATAAACATGCTCGGGGCCTATCTCCCAGAGATTATAATTCAATAAACCTAGAATGTGGCCCATTTCTTAGTTAAAAACTAAAGATTTAAAAGACGGAGTTGAATTAGCATATGAGTGAAAATATTTTAACATTCTGATGTACAAATACAAAGCCGTGTTATGCATTCATTTACTCAACTAATATTTATTAAGCATCGTATAATGTGCCAGGCAAGGTTCTAGCCCCTGGCATACAGCAATGATCAAGACTCGTGTCTATGCTCCATGATAATTCTATTTCACTAGACAGTCAGAAAATAAGTCAGATAAATGATACCAGTTCGGGTACAAATAAATTCTATGAAGAGAAGTAAAGCTGGACAAGGGTTTAGGAAAGAAAATGGAGGGCAAAGTACACTTATCTTAGAGAAGGCTGGGTCAGTGAATGTCTCAGAGGAGGTGACATTTGATCAGATATGTGAATCATGAAGACCTGGGGACATCAGATGGAAGAGCAAATTTAAGGCCCTACAGTGCTACCTCTGAGACAGGTTTGGCTAGGTGCTACAAGATAAAATGGGCTTTCTAGCTCCAAAAAAACTTAATACATGACTAAGACCTGACAATATAAGACTTGGGTGTCAAAGTAAATGTTTCCAGCAATGATGCTATGCAATTTAAATACAATGGACTGGCTTAGGGAAGGAGACAAAATCTAATTTAATCTGAGTCTTAATGGATGAATATAATTCCAGTTCAGAGAAGTGAGGAAAAAAGCTTTTTACAAGAAACAAAAGCACAAACAGAATTTCAGAAACAAGAAAGTACAAAGAAAAAACCTTAAATATCAGAATAAGTCCAATGACCAAAATTGGAGAATATAAAGGGAAAAATGTAGGTCAGGGTTAGGACAAGAATGACTTTATCCTTTTTTGCTTAGAATATGCCTTTTTATCTAAGATCCAGCTTAAAAAGTGAATCCCTCTATGAAGGACTCACTAACTCTCAAAGGCAATAACTTCTCTTTGTGTTGCCACCTACTTTCCTCTGTACTTAATTCTGAGATTACTTACTCATCACAAAACCCACATTCTCCATCAACCACCATCTGTTCAAACATAATTCCTAACACATCAGCAGCATAAGAAATACACTGTTCAATCAACGAAAGCAGAGTAAAATGGGATGGAAGGTCCACAGACTGGAAAACTCAACATAGTAAAGATGTCAATTCTCCTTAAATTGATCTACAGGCTTAGAATTCCTATCACAATCCCAGCAAGGTATTTATTTTATAAACACAGACAACTTTATTCTAAAATTTATATGGAAAGGCACAGCACAGGCCCTAGAGCAGCTAAAACAATCTTGGCAAAAAAGAAAATGGAAAATGGAAATAATCATTCTGCCTAATATTAAGGCTTACTATATAGGTACAGTAATCAAACCCATGTGCTATCAGTGCATTAATATAATAAAACAGAGAACCCAGAAACAGACCCAGATATGTCCAACGGATTTTTGACAAAAGTGCAAAAGTAATCCAACGGAGGAAAATAGTATTTCAACAAGCAGAGCTAGAGCAATTGGATATCCATAGGCCACCAAAAAAATAAATAAAAATTAATTGAAAATGGATCATGAGCTTCAATGTAAAATATAAATTTATGAAAATTTTTAGAGAAAAAAGGTGAAAATCTTTGAGATCTAGTAATTAAGCAAAGACTTTCGAAGTGAAAGCACAATCCATAAAGGTGAAGATAGAAAAACTGGACCTCATGAGAATTAAAAATCTGTTCTGCAAAAGACATATGAAAAGGATGAAAGACAAGCTATAGACTGATGGAAAGTATCTGCAAACCACAGTATCTGACAAAGGAGTAGTATCTGGAATAAATAAAGAACTCTCACAACTCAAAAGAATATAAAACAATCCAATTAGAAAATGGGCAAAAGACAGGTACAGACATTTCACTGAAAAGGACATATAGATGGCAAATAAAATACATCATAGGCTGTTCAGTATTAATTAGCCATTGGGCAAATACAAATTAAAACCACAGTGAGACACCACTACACATCTATTAGAATATGTAAATTAATTTAAAAAACAAAAACAAAAAACCAATTTGCCTTCATCAAATGCTGGTGAAGACGCTTTACAACACAAAACCACAATGAGATAATCAAGACACACCTATTAAAATGTTTAAAAAGCGCTAAATGCTAACAAGAATGCAGAGAAACTGGATCACTCATAAACTGCTAGTAGGAATATAAAATAAAATAGTGCAGCTACAGAGAAAACAGTTTGGCAGTTTCTTAAAAAAACTAAACAGGCAACTACCATATGTATGACCCACCAATAGCACTCTTATGTTCACACTAAACCGGTATATAAATGTTCAGAGCCAAAACCAGAAAATAATCCAGATGTTCTTAAACAAGTAAATGGTTAACAAACTGTGGAACATCCATACAATGGAATACAACTCAGCAATAAAAAGAAAAAACTACTAAAAAAAAAAAAAAAAAAAAGAAACAAAAAACTACTGATATATACAACTTGGATGAATCTCCAGAATATTATGCTGACTTTAAAAAGCCAATCCTGGGACACCTGGGTGGTGCAGTCAGTTAAGCATCTGCCTTCAGCTCAGGTCATGATCCCAGGACTCTGGGATCGAGTCCCACATGATGGTCCCTGCTCAGCAGGAAGCCTGCTTCTCCCTCTCCCTCTGCTGCTCCATTTGTGCTCTCTCTGTGTCAAATAAACAAATAAAATCTTTAAAAATAAATAAATGAAATAAAAATTAAAAAATAAAAATAAAAACCCAGTCCTAAAAGGTTACATACAGTAAGTATGTTCTATTTATGTAACATCCCTGAAATGAAAAAGGTATAGAAACAAAGACCCGGTTAGTAGTTAAAGGGATTAAAAAGGGGCTGAGAGCAAAAAGGAAGCAGGTGTGGCTTCAAAAGGGCAGCATGAAGAATTTTTGTGGTGTGGAAACATTCTCTGTCTTGACTATCTCAATGTCAATTTCCTGGCTGATATATACTATGGTTTAGAAGATGTTACCAAGGACACAAAACTGGGCAAATGGTTCATGGTATCTCTATTATTTTTTACAGTGGCATATAAATTTACAATTATCTAAAAAAAATTAATTAAAAAAACAGAATGGGGGGCACCTGGGTGGCTAAGTTGGTTAAGCATCTGCCTTTGGCTAAGTTCATGATCCCAGGGTCCTGGAATTGAGCCCCACGTGGGTCTCTCTGCTCAGCGAGGGATCTGTTTTTCCCTCTCCCTCTGCTCGTCCCCACCCCTACTCATGTGTGCTCTCTTTCTCCCTCTGCTCTTTCTCAAATAAATAAAATCTTAAAAAACAAAAAAAGAAACAGGAAGGGGCGCCTGGGTGGCTGAATTGGTTAAGCAAATGACTCTTGATTTCAGCTCAGGTCTTGATGGAGCCCCAAGTCAGGCTCCACACTCAGCGGCGAGTCTGCTTGAGATTCTACCTCCATCCTCCACCCCCACCTTCATCTCCCCCCACAACCCTGACTATGTGGGAACATGTGTGCTCATTTGCTCTCTCTCAAACCAATCGATCAATCTTAAAAATAAAAAAAAAGGTGGAAATCGAAGAAGTTAATCTTAGCAGGAAAAAGATCCTCTTTTGGGGGGGCGGGGGGGAAGAACGGGCTGACAGACGCACAATATCCAAAAGATGTAGAATCTTTTCTTAATCTCAAGTTCAGTGCTAATTGGGCTGCAAAGGATAGGAGTCACTGAAGAGACGTTCAGTTGGCAGAACTGGCAACTTTAAAGGAATCAAGAAAACTTGGAATGTTAAAGTCTATGGGGAGCATGATTAAGAATAATAATAATACAACATTTCCTAGTAGTCTTACTGCATCTAAGGCACTAACTTCTACTGCTAACTCATTACACAGAAATTATTGATTCTTTTATCTACAAACTGACAGAATATTCATTAAAACTGAAAATTTTTCTAAAAAAATTGTATCATCACAATTTGCATGTCCCTAGGAAATTCAACAAATGGAACTTTATTTGTAAAATTATAAAATAATCCTAGTAATAGTAAAAATTAATATTTTCATCCCTATCCGAAAGAAAAGGACAGGGAAAATAATGAAAATGACAGGGATAATAACGAAAAAGACAGGGATAAAGTAAGGTCCAGATAAAACGGGTCCAGAAATACAATGTCTTATGGTCACACAAAAATTGGTGACAAAGGTAGAATTAGAATTCGATTCTCAACCATGGTAGTGATCACTACAGTATTTTTTTTCTCTCTCTCATACAAAGAATCTCTTCTTATATGAGTAAGGGTGCCCTCATAAAATGGGAACTCCCACTACTGACTAATGTAATAAACAATGTTTTTCTTTCTTCCTCCCTCCCTCCCTTTCTTTCTTTTTCTTTCTAACACTTTTAATCTTTATAATGCATCTCAGAAAAGTCTATAGAGCTTGAATGTTCCCAGATACCTAAGTAGAAAAGTTGCATGTTATAAATCTTACCAAGGCTGCACCAGCATTCATTTTGAGATAACATTCTTAGACTAAATTCATTGTCAACGATGCCTGATAAAACTCAACCAAGAAAATATATCAGTTAATTAAAACTTAATTTTAATTCATTAAGTATTTCCTGAATAGTTAATGCCTGGTCACTGCAGAGACACAGTACAACAGTAATGAAAATGCAAAAATGGAGCTATTGCTCTTACCCAGTAAGCAGGCAACTACAATAAGATCCAATAAATGGTAAGATACTAGGGAGTCATAGCCCCACATGAGCATGAGATGTCACCTACGCCAGCAGGAAAACAATCAGACAAGTTAGGGGAAGTGATGTATAAAGAGACCTCACAGATAAGCAAGTAACAGCCAGCTGAGAAGCAGAGAGGGATAAATATCACAGAATGACACAAATATTTACAGCAATTCACTTAAAAAAAATACACTAAAATGATCTTAAGAGGAGAGGAATTCTCAAGAGACTGAAAACGTTAGTAATAAAAGCTGATAGCCAACAGACAAGTGATAGCTGACTTTACAGATCAGAGATCGATAAAATCTAAGCTGGCTATGTGGAAGCACAGAAGAGTGTGCATGGTGCCAGTAAAAGCAAGAGAGACTCAGTGCACAGAAAAAGAGGCACTGGGCACCTTCAAAAGTGGCTATGTGAACAGGTCATAAAACAAGAAGTTTATGGTTGAAATTCTAAGAGACAGATTAGAAGTCCAGATCTCCACTTCCACTCACAAAGAAGAAAGATTATCCTGTCCCTTCCAGAGAGTGGACTCAATGGCAATAGGCATACAGGAGGGGAGAAGTCGATGTAGGGGATGAAAAAAAAGAAGAGGAAGATTAAATGGAATTCTATTTTCTAAGCTGTGAGTATTCTGGCCCCATTCTTCCCCCATGGCAACCAAAATATCGGCAGCTAGGTCTATACCTTCTCTAAGGTTATGGGAAATCTAACACACATACCACCCTCCTCCCCCATCAGCTCAAAAGGACCTATGAATAATTATAGTTGGAAATTCACCAATGAAATGGCCCTACCAGATCCCACTATACTGAAGCTTACAGCGTACATACCCCACACGTGCGATGAGCTTCCCATCAGGTGGTTACGAAAGGAGACTACTGTTTTCCCTTTTAAACCTCATTTGGCTTTTTAAAACCATGTACTTTGGTAAAAATTAAAATGAAAAACACAATGGCAAATACAGGTGGGATGAAAAGGAAAAGACTCTAAGCAGAGGATTTTATCATTTTTATATAGAAAATAAATAAAACAAATTTAAAACAAATCACTCTCAAACCTAATAAAAGTACATGCTGAAATAGGGTACCTAAAAAGTAAAAAGGACTCAACCTGTATATCCATTAACGTAAATGGCAACTCCACTAAAAATCGTAGATGAAGTTCCATCCTTCTGTAAAGTAGCATCTGACCGAAACTGTTCCTCCAATTTCTGGACCTTGGCAGCCATATACCCACCCTAGAATTTAAAAAAAGGTAAACCAATCACAAGAGTTATATTTTCTTCACCCCCTTTAAAAAAATGTACATTAAAATAAATAAATATAAATAAATAAATAGACACTCACTATGCTAGTGACCAAGGTATGATGATGACATAAGGTATAATTATAAACATTAACCATAAAGCAAGGCAATAACAGGTCAAAGAAGAGTTTTCCCTCTGTCAATTCAATTTTTAATTATTTTATCACATTCTTATAAGTTACTTTAAAAGAGGAGAAAGGTAGGTCAAGAATAATGTTTAATGCCATAAAACATTGTTCTTATCTACAAAATCAGGCAGAAGTTACACTGAGGTTTAAACCAATTAAAAATTTGACATGTGGTCAGTAAGTATATTTTTGACTGGCTTCCACTATCTTCTGAATACAGGAAACTTAAAATTAGCAACTTAAAGTAAAATGAAACAATTCAAGAAACCAGTACAGCCCTCCATACATGTAGCTACTACAGTAGATAATTCAGTGGCCAAATGCTGGATCTAAGCAATCTACTTGACAGCAGTAATAATTTTCATTAGAGAACACCAACTTCAGAAAGAATATAAAAACATTATTTTAGCTAAAGACCTACATAAATCTATGAATTCAGCTACACTTTTCCTAAACACTGACAAAATTAAGCTTAATTATTTGAATTACCAAGTCTTTATTGATTTTATTTTACTAAAAACGACTATCCATTAGATCTTTAAAATACAGCCACAGATATCTAGAAGTGGCACATACATTTCTTCCAAAATGGAAATTACTTCATTATTCAGATATTACATGCTCATTGTGGGGGGAAAAAAAAAAACTTTATTCAGAAAATACAGAAAAATATGAAGAAAACTTAAATGAGGTAGAATTCCATTCACTGTTAACATTTTGAGATCTTATTTTCAAAGTTTATTACTATGTTTCAGAATATAGAGGTTTTAGAAAAACAGGATCATATATAATAGTCCTTATAACAGAACTTTTTAGTTAAGGCCATGTTGCCAAGTTAAATATAAAAGGTAAGGGGCAACTGGGTGGCTCAACTGGTCAAGCGTCCAATTCTTGATTTCGGCTCAGGTCATGATCTCAGGGTTGTGAGATCAAGCCCCACAAGCAGGTATGGAGCCTGCTTAAGATTCTCTCTCCCTCCCTCTGCCCCTCTTCCCCCTCTCTCCCAAGGAGAGAGAAAGAGAGAAAGAAAGGGAGGGAGGGAGAGAGGGAGAAAAAAAGAGAGAAAGGGAGGGAGGGAGGGAGGGAGGAAGATGTAAAGATAAATAATGGTTGAACAGTGTTGTGCTACATAGAGATAATTTATCTGACTAATCCCCTACTACAGTATATCATGTTTTTCTGTTTTTCAGTATTATTAGCAATGCTGCAATAAAATTACCATAAATAAGTATCTGTGTACCAGAACATTTATTTCTTCAGGATAAAATAAAGTTCAGGGGTTAAAAAGTTTAAACAAGCTTTCGATACGTTGTGAAAACTGAGAAGAGTTGGTATCTAAAGTGATTCGCACTTTTTTTTTTTTTTAAGATTTTATTTATTTATTTGACATAGAAAGAGAACACAAGCAGGCAGAGTAGCAAGCAGAGGGAGAGGGAGAAGCAGGCTCCCCGATGAGCAGGGAGCCTGACATGGGACTCAATCCCAGGACCCAGGAACCATGACTTGAGCCAAAGGCAGTCGCCTAACCAACTGAGCCACCCAGGCGCCCTAATTTGCACTTTTAAAAATGCGTTACACCACACTATAACCTACAAGAGGTATGAAAAATACCTAGACAATTAAAGTATTTTTATTCTTTTAAAACACACCCATTTTTCCCAGCCATCATTTTCAGCTCGCCTCCTCCATCCACCTCGTCTCATGGTGGAGCTTCTGTATTAAGGGGAAAAAAAAAAAACAAAACTGTGAATTTTATAACATAATGTACTACTAATTGACATTTTATTTCAAATCAAGAAAAATGAGAAGTTAAAATAAACTCTAATATTCAATTTGTGAAAGTTAAAATTTTTCCCAAAGCATATATTCTCCTGCTTCTTAAGTGAAATTTGTTCCTAAAACACCTTCCTGTAAATAAGTATCAGGTTTAAATTACAACTACTATAAATTTAATTTTATAGCAAAAACTTTTATGCATTCTTGAGAACCAAACCTAATACATATTTGCATAAAGAATCACCAAATTAGACTAACATGGTCATGCTTACTTGTAAACATTAATTAAGTATTAACAGAACCCAGGAAAACATTTTCCTTCATGAAATGCCCTTTGATATGGCTCTTAAACTGTCTTTGCTATTACATACTAGACACATAAGAGTGTAGTCACAGTGTAATTCATGTATTATGCAAAAACCCCTAAAAGAAGTCAATTAAAACAACACATCTAGGGGAGATAATGTAGAAGGATTATCACTTATAATAAACTATCAAATATGGCATTCTCCTTAAGGCTACACTTGACCCACTATCCCATTAAACAACCAAAATGACCAAATAATGGCTTATCTCAAGTGTCAGCTGGCTTAGTGGCTAGCAAGATATAAAATGGTTCCGAAGTCAAAGCAGGCACTAAATGAAACTCCTTATGAAATTCTTCTAGCCATACACCTACATCTTGAGACATGACTCCATTATCCTTCACAAAATTAACATGTCCTCTATTTAGGTTATTTTTCTTCTACTATGTAAAAGTTATTATCAATTAATATGCTACTAGAGAAGCTTTGTACATTACCCAAGTCAAATCAGCTCTGATATGGTTTATAAGAATTTGTTACCAAATGACACCTTAAAACATGACACATTAGCCTCACACATCAGCAGGTATTTTCTTTCAAGTATTTCTACATTTGACACATTATGTGATTTATAGTTTTCCCTTGCTGACATTAATATTATGACTTTTTATTGTCTACTCTTAAAAGGGGCCTAAAAGATATGTAGAGGCATCCTCTTAAAAATATAAGTCTGATAGAGAGACAAGGGGCATGAGCAAGGAACTCTGCAAACAGGAGGCCAGATGATTAACCCAGATTAGGGGACGCGGATGCTGGCAGAGAGAAGAGTTGGCATTGTTTTCAGTCTGATAAAGGTAGGGGGCATGGCTACCCAATGTGTTCATTATAAGTCCCCAAACTGCCATACTTGCTCTACTAAATACTTCTGTGTTAAGAGGCTCATTTTGTCTAGTCCCTCAAGACTGCTTCCCTAAAGGAGTCTGAGAAATGTATTACTACACAATTCTTGATTTCATATAAACTCTGCATCTATACATCTGCCCTTACAAGTTAACACTTTGGGAGTTCTGGCCATTACATGTTAAGGATGCATATTCACAAAAACTAAAGGCAACAAATAATCAGCTAAATGAAGGTTAAGTTGAAAGAATAAAATATAGTATCAAAGTTTAATTCAGTTAGCTAATCAATTATTTAAGAGCCTTATTCATTTAAGATCTACTGAATAACTCCTGCAAAGGGCCAATATGAAATATTAAGAGTGATTTAATGAGGTAGAAAACTGTGAAACAAAGTCATAATAAATTTAAAAAAATAAATTTTAAAGGTTCTTCCTCTAGTCCAATCCAGAAAAATGTCTAAGCTTTGAAAAGGAATGAGACTGAAATTTGTAGCCTCTTCATTTCCACTAATTTGACCGAGTACAACAAACTCATACTGAGGATTCAAATAAGACCAAAAAAAAGGAGAAAGAAACAAGAAACATATTTCACTTTATACATTCAAATTCTACTTTTGAGAAAATCCAATAACAAATAGTAAAGCAGGTTATTTGGATCAATCTTCCTGCTGAGAAAGAAGAAAGCTAGACAAAACATTTAAAAAAAAAAAAAAGGCATTGAAGGCACAGAAATAATGAAAAATTACTGGGCCAAGACTTAGAAGATGAAAAAGAAAACCTGAAGATGATGAAAAAGAAAACTTCTCCTTCCCTGATTAGGACAGCTTCTTCCTTTGAGAACATGTGGCAATTACAAAAAGAATGGCGGAGAGACTGGGCAATGTTTTTGAACAAACACAGTAAGGGAACAAAAAGCTGGAATTTTTAATAAAAGTTCTAATTCCTCCAACCATATATACCTCCACACTTGGGATTGGGATCCTAGAAGTAAGTAAACTGAAAGTAGACAGACCAAATTTTGCCAAAAACATACCCTGCTTTGCATTACTTCAATCTCTGAAACTAAATAAGGTAATCCTAAAGAACACAAATATATGGGAGTTAAGTAACATGCTTCTCAACAATGAATGTGTCAACCAAAAAATCAAGGAAGAAATAAAAAAAGACAAAAAGACAAATGAAAATGAAATGAAAACACAATGGTCCAAAATCTTTGGAATGCACCAAAACTGTTCTAAAAGGGAACTTTACAGCAATATAGTCCTACTTCAAGAAGCAACAGAAATCTCAAATCAAGAACCTAACCTTACACCTAAAGGAGGTAGAAAAAGAAGAAAAAAAGCCCAAAACCAGTACAAAGGGACTAATAATGACTAGAGCTGCAATAGACAAAATATAAACTAAAAAAACAACAGATCGAAGAAACCAAAAGTTGGTTCTTTGAAAAAACTCAACATAACTGAAAAACCCCTAGGCAGATTCATTAAAAAAAAAGGATGATTCAAATCAACAAAAATCAGAAATAAAAGACATGAAACAAAAAACACCACAGAAATACAAAGAATTATGAGAATATATATATTTTTAGATTTTATTTATTTGAGAGCGAGCACATGCAAGGTGAGGGGGGTGGGATGGAGAAGCAGACACACCGCTAAGCAGGGAGCCCGCGGGAGGGCTCCTTCCCAGGACCCTGGGATCATGACCTGAGTGAAAGGTAGCCACTTAAATAACTGAGCCACACAGGCGCCCCAGATTATAAAAGAATATTATGAAAAATTATACGCCAACAAATTGAGACAATCTAGAAGTAAATTCCTAGAAACACTAACTTTCCCAAACTCAATGAGGAAGAAACAGAAAATTTGAACAGAGCAATTACCAACAATGAAATTGAATCAGTAATCAAAAAACTCCCAACAAACAAGAGTCCAGGACCAGATGGCTTCATAGGTAAATTTTAGAAAACATTTAAAGAATTGATACCAATTCTTCTCCAACTATCCCAAAAACCTGAAGAGGAAGGAAAGCTTCCAAATTCATTCTATGAGGCCAGCATTACCCAGATATCAAAACCAGGTACAGACACTACAAAAAAAGGGAACAATCCCTCAACAGTCCCAAAAGATATCCCAAAAAGGCCAGTATCTCTGATGAACACAGATGCAAAAATTGTCCACAGAATATTAGTAAGATGAATCGGACAATACAAAAAAATCATTATGATCAAGTGGAATTTACCTAGGTATGCAAGGGTGGTTCAATATTTACATCAACAAAAAAAAGGGACAACAATCACATGATCATTTCAATAGATGCAGAAAATGCATTTGACAAAGTACAACATCCACCCATGACAAAAAACCCTCAACAAAGTAGGTTTAGAGAGAACGTAACACAAAGAAGGTCATATAAGAAAAACCCACAACTAACATCATATTCAATCGTGAAAACTGAGTGCTCTTTCCCTAAGATCAGAAACAAGACAAGGATGTTCGTTCTCACGACTTTTACTCAACATAGTACTGGAAGTCCTAGCCACAACAATTAGATAACAGAAAGAAACAAAAGGCATCCAAATTGGTAAAGAAGCAACCTTTCATCATTTATAGATGACATGATACTCTATGTAGAAAACCCTAAAGACTCCACTGATAAATGAATTTGTTAAGGTTGCAGGATACAAAATCAATACACAGGAATCTGTTTCATTTCTACACACTAATAATGGAGCAGAAAGAGCGATTAGTAAAACAATCCCATTTACAATTATACCAAAAAATAAAGTGCTTAGGAATAAGCTTAACCAAGGAGGGGGAAAAACCTGTACTCTAAAAACTATAAAACACGGATGAAAGAAACTGAAGATGAAAACAAATGGAAGGATATACCTTGCTCATGGATGGAAGAACCAATATTGTTAGTGTCCATATTACCTATAGCAATCTACGGATTTAATACAATCCCTATTAAAATACCAGAAGTGTATTTCACAGAACCCTAAAATCTGGAGAGAACCACAAAAGACCCGAAATAGCCAAAACAATCTTTCAAAAAGAAAAACACAACTGAAGGTATCACAATTCCAGATTTCAAGATACACTACGAAGCTGTAGTGATCAAAACACTATGGTACTGGCACAGAAACAGACACAAACATCAATGAAACAGAAGAGAGAGTCCAGAAATAAACTCACACATATATGTTCCTTGACAGAGAAAGCAATTATACGCAATGGGAAAAAAATAATCTCTCCAAAAAATTGTGTTGGGAAAAATAGCTACCTGCAAAAGAATGAAACTGGACCAGTTTCTTACACCATATACAAAAATAAACTCAGAATGGATTAAAATCCTAAATGTGAGACCTGAAACCATAAAAATCCTAGAAGAGAGCACAGGCAGTAATTTCTCTGACATCAGCCATAGTAACATTTTTCTAGATATGTCTCCTGTGGCAAGGGAAAGAAAAGCGAAAATAAACTAATGGGACAACATCAAAATAAAAGCTTCTGCACAGCAAAGGAAACAATCAACAAAACTAAAAGACAAGGGAGAAAATATCTGCAAAGGGACATATCCCATAAAAGGGCTAGTAACCAAAAAATATAAAGAACTTATAAAACTCAATACCAAAAAAACCAAATAATCCAATTAAAAATGGGCAGAAGACATAGATATTCTACTAAGACATACAGATGGCCAACAGACACATGAAAAGATGAATAACATCACTCATCATCAGGGACATGCAAATCAAAACCACAATGAGGTATCATCTCACACTTGTCAGAATGGCTAAAATCAAAAACACAAGAAATGGCAATTGTTGGTGAGGATACACAGAAAAAGGAATCCTCTTGCACTACTAGTAGGCGGGAATGCCAACCAGTACGGCCACTGTGGAAAACAGTATGCAGGTTCCTCAAAAAATTAAATGGTTTTTTAAATAAATAAATGGGGGCGCCTGGGTGGCCTCTACCTTCGGCTCAGGTCATGATCTCAGGGTCCTGGGATCGAGCCCCACATCAGGCTCTCTGTTCAGCAGGGAGACTGCTTCCCCCTCTCTCTGCCTGCCTCTGTGCCTACTGGTGATCACTCTCCTGTCAAATAAATAAAAATCTTTTTAAAAATAAATAAATAGGGGTGTCTGGGTGGCTCAGTGGGTTGGAGCCTCTGCCTTCGGCTCAGGTCATGATCTCAGGGTCCTGGGATTGAGCATCAGGCTCTTTGCTCAGCAGGGAGCCTGCTTCCCCCCTCTGCCTGCCTCTCTAGTTACTTGTGATCCCTCTCTCTCTGTCAAATAAATAAAATCTTTATTTATAAATAAATAAATAAATGGATAGTATTTTTAATAAATTATATGATCCAGTAATTTCACTACTATTTACTCAAAGAATATGAGAACACTAATTTAATAAGATATATATACCCCTACATTTACTGCAGCATTATTTACAATAGCCAAATTATGGAAGCAGCCCAAGTGTCCATCAATAAACTAATAAAGAAGAGGTGATGTGTATGTGTGTACATATGTACAATGGAATATTATTCAGCCATAAAAAATAATAAAATTTTGCCATTTGCAATGACATGGATGGATCGATAGAGTATAATGCTAAGTGAAATAAGCTGGTCAGAGAAAGACAATTATATGATTTCACTCATATGTAGAATTTAAGAAACAAAACAGAGAAAGAGTAAGCTAAAAATACTCTGATAATAAAATAATGGTTACTAAAGGGGAGATGGATGGGGGGACGGGTGAAACAGGATTAAAGAGTACACTTATTATCATGGTGAGCACTAAGTGATGTACACAATTGGTGAATCACTATATTATACACCCGAAACTAATATAACATTGTATGTGAACTATACTGGAATTATAATTAAAAAAACAAAAAGATGATCCTGGACTGCTCAGTGTTCCAAAGCATCTGTCAGAAGCAATGTAAATCCTCTTTGGAGGATAACAACACCCTAACCTTCCCATGTTTCTGCAAACCATTTTGAAAATACAAAGTCTGGCACACAAATAAAAATAACCAGGCACACAAAGTAGTGAGATCACATGAGTGAAATCAACAGAAACAAAATAAAGAGACCTACATAGACTCCGGATACTGATTTTAACCCAGATTAAAAATTGTACTATGCTTACTATGTTCAAGGAAATAAGTGGCTGCCATGGGTGGGAGAAAACAGATTCCATTAAAAATATTCAAAGGAGGACCAATTAAACAACAGCTGTCTTTTCAACAGAAAAAATGGCACCAGAAGACAAGAGTGTTGAAATAAATAACTTATTTAGAATTCTATACTCAGGGCACCTGGCTGGCTCAGTTGGTTGAGCAACTGCCTTCGGCTCAGGTCGTGATCCTGGAGTCCCGGGATCAAGTCTCACATCAGGCTCCCAGGTCCATGGGGAGTCCGCTTCTCACTCTGACCTTCTCCCTTCTCATGCTCTTTCTCACTCTCTCTCTCCTAATAAATAAATAAAATCTTAAAAAAAAAAAAAGGATTCTATACTTAGAGAAAAATTCAGTCAAGAAAGATGAAATAAAGGTATTTGGAGAAAATAAAAACAAGATAATACCACCAGCAAACTTGCACTAACGAAATCCTAAAATATATCCCTCAGGTAGAAGAAAAACTATCCTGAAAGGTCAAAAATACAGGGAAAAAAAGGCAGCAAGGAAAGCAACAAATACCTGGATTAATCAATGTTAAGCACTGCTTGAATAAAAGTACAGTAATGACGGTCAATCCGTTATTGCTTGTAACATAACATACAGCACAAGTGAATCAAGAGATTATGAATAAAAGAGTAAAGGTAAGAGGAATTGTTTCTAGTCCAGGCTCTGCCACTTCACTGATCTCTGGTACATCTCCATCTCTCTAGGTCTCATTATCGTCTGGGTCTTTCATTGTAAGAGGTTTGGGTAGTTGACTACTAGATGTCAACCTAAATAAAGAGGAAAACTGAAGAAAGCTCATATTACCAGAAACTGAATTTGAGAACAGAAGAACTTCAATTTGGAAAATGCATGCTGTACCAAGTTAGAAGCAAGTCTGGTGAGGGTTTGGGGTGGACTGTATACACAGGCAAGGATTGCAAAGGGTGGAAGTCCAAGCAGTAAGTTCATTGGCTTGAAGATGGGGAGAGATTCTTGGCAAATATTCATTGGTCAAGAGAGAAGTCTCCATCTTCTGTCATCAGGCATTTACAGGAAATCAGCCCCTCAATTTTTAAATTCGTTCCTCTGAGGGCATATGCTTAAGATTCTCCATTTCTTATCTTCTTATTCCATTTTAGATTAAAATTCAAAGTTCACGGGCGCCTGGGTGGCTCCGTTGGTTGGGCGGCTGCCTTCGGCTCAGGTCATGATCCTTGAGTTCCGGGATTGAGTCCCACATCGGGCTCCCGGCTCTGCAAGGAGTCTGCTTCTCCCTCTAACCTTCTCTCCTCTCATGCTCTCTCTCACTTTCTCTGTCTCTCAAATAAATAAAATCTTAAAAAAAAAATTCACAGTTCACTTTTGTACTCTATATGTCACACTGAAGACCTATTTTCAGAAATCAGATATAAAAATTAACACTATATCCATATACTTCAGAAACAAATTTTAGAAATTTGATTACGTAACAGTTTTGATGTCTGTATTTATTTATGCAGATTTCCTTTACTTATTCCAGAAGACTTAAGGCAACTAGTGCTATCAAATTCACTTAAATAATCTATGTATAGACTAAGATGGCCTATGACAGTTGATAGGAGTAAAATTCTAATTGCAAATCTGGTATTTGCTGAATATTGGGAGTGGGAATTTATCAGCCCTGTCACTTTTTGTATGTCATCAGTAGTATAACTCTCTTTTGTCAGACAATAGTTGCTAGATAGTTCAGTAGACAGCTGTAGATTATTTCTCAGAGCACAGGTAATTATGGTATCTAAAAAATAATTCAGACATGTATATAGGGGACACCACACTAAACTACCTATAGATCAAAACTCATGGAATATTACTGTGTATAAGGCACCATATTGAATAGGCAATACTGAGATAAATGAAATTATAGACATTTTTATACAAGTTCTAAAATTTTACAATCTAAAAAGAAATGAGTACCAATTATGGAAATACTAACTAGCCCTACGAACGAACTTAAGGGAAAGATTTTAGGAGGAAGTGTAAGGAGAAAAAAAACAAACTCTGGACACAAAGAAAACTACATGACCCACATCTACGATGCTGGCAAAGAGCAGTAACAGACCAACCTGGCACGCAGCATAGCTACCTGACAACCTAAACTGTAAGGTCAATAAAAGACCCAGGTGACAGGAAGCAAGTAATAAGTAGGCTTATCAGACTTCTGTTCATATGTACACAGCATCAAAGACTATTCATACTTCACTTATTTCAGTTAGACCCAAACACCTCTCCTTTCTCATACTCAAAACACTATAAGAATGAAAATATGAAGATTATATATATATAAAGTAGCCACTAATCTTACACATGATAGAAAGTCAATAAATTCTTAAGGAAAATGAACAATGTACTTACATGTAAGAAAAAAAGCAAGTAGGAATAGGAAAGTCTCAGTAGAGCGTATATTTTAAACTGTACCCTGTATATTTAATCTTATTTACTTTTTTATTTCTCATTTTATTATTAAGATTTTAAAGTAATCTATACACCCAATGTGGGGCTTAAACTCACAACCCTAAGATCAAGAACTGCATGCTCTACTGGCTGAGCCACAAAATTCACATATTCTATGCTGTTTACTAGACAGAAAATAGGATCCTACCCCCAAAATGGTAGACAGACAAGATAAGTCAATGATACTCACTTTTCATGCTAATGAGAACCACACAACAGGTGAGATTAAGTGTAAGTCATTTAGGGGGTTCTATAGAGTACAGTGCTTCCTTTGTAGTGTGAAATCAGTATGGATAATGTAAAAACCTGTTCTTGTAAAGTGGTATGCCAGAAATTAGGGCTTATGTTTCTAGTAACCAGTAAGGAGTTTCAAAAAAGAGGCACCTATGCTGAGCCATATTCAGGGCAAGAATTCTCCACTCTAGGTGACTGATTTGCTTCTCAAATAGGACTTACCCTAGAATGGAGGAGAGCAATACATCAAGATACCACAACTTGACACAAATACCACTAAAAAATAACATAAACTCTCTCATCTTCTCTGTTTCAAGCAACCTTCTAACTTAACATGTCCTCTAGACTAACCCTGCTCACTAAGAAGAGAATGTTCTTTACCAACAAGCCATCCAATTATCAAACTTGTAAATAAAAACTGTCTTCTAGATGAAACTCTTGCAGACTGGGTTGAATATCTAGTCCCACAGTGCTTGATGACCTTGAGGAAAGTGATAAATGTTTCTAAAACTGTACTACACAACTTATCCCTAGCATTTACGTTATGCTTTCAATAAACATCAGCTGCTATTATACTTACCTACCCCGCTAAGTCACGGAGTGAAAATCAAATGAGACTACATGTGTGGAAACCCTTTGAAGATTATAAAGTACACAATATCATTATTTTAAAAGCGCTATTCATGGTGTACAACATAATGGAAAGAGCAATAGATTTACTGACACAAGATCTGGGCTTTAATCCCAGTTCTACCCTTGCCTAGCTATACAACTTGGGATGAGTCCAAGAGCACTGAGCCTCACATCTCTTCACCTGTAAAACAAAGTTTGACTGATTAGTGCTCAGTAAAATCCCTGTAGAACCATGAACTGGATATATGGGATGAATGTGGCAAAGAAGAAACAGAATTTGGGGTAAAACAGCAAGCAGGTAAAATTCCACTCTCTAAACCCACTTCAATTTTAACAACGTGGCTTTGTAAGCTTTCAAGTATCTGAGGTCTGAATAAGAAAAAAGACTTTTTGAAAAAGACTGAAAACCAAAATAAATGAACTAAAAACTAAGTCTAAAGACTCTTGGCTGTTTTCTGTGTTCCTTTATGTGACTACAAAAGGGGCTGAAAATGTTCCCCTTGAAAGATTCATAAGCTAAAACTCACCTATCAGCCCACATGTAATGAAATTATAAAGACCAACGAAATGAGAGGCTGTCCATGCAGTCATGCCCAGCCACAATGTCAACAAGGAGTAACGGCTGGCCAGGTGAAGTGCAAATGGGACAGCAGCTGCATTCAGAATGACCCCAGGGACCCTGAATGCCTTGCAATGCTAAAGATTTCCTGACTCTTCCATTCTCTTAACAGGGATATTCAAAACCCTATGAAGAGCCTTATGAAGGATCTGCTTATTAAAAAATATATCAAAATTACTTACTCATACTTCTCCCCTAACTTTATTTCACCTTTTGCTGGGGCACACAGTTATCAGTTCCCTATGGACTTCCAATGTGCATTTAAAGAAGCTATTCAAATCCCACTAAAAAAACAAAAGCCACAAAACTTCATTCTGTCTTCTTTACTATGATAACTGGGGGATTTTAATATCTACCCACGGAATGATGTTAATCACCAAGAGCAATCATTTTCATGCAAAAGCGGTATTCCATCAATTTCCTGAAGAATTATTAACATAGGGTTCTAAACAGTTCACGCACCAGCAAAATTTCCACTACAGATCCAGACACTGTCCAAATACATACTCATTAGTGTTAATCTGTTAGGTACAGGTCTCTAATTCTAAAATACATTGGCTAGAGGCACCTGGATGGCTCAGTCGGTTAAGCGTCTGCCTTCAGTTCAAGTCTGGATCCGAAGGTCCTGGGATTGAGCCCACCGCAGTGGCTGCTTCTCCCTCTCCTTCTGCCTCTCCCCCTCCCCTTGTGCTCTCTCAATCTCAAATAAGTAAAATCTTTTTAAAAAAATTTTTGGATGCCTAGGTGGCTCAGTCGGTTAAGCGTCTGCCCAGGGTTCTGGGATCAAGTCCCACATCAGGCTCCTTGCTCAGCGGGCAGCCGCTTCTCCCTCTGTCTGCTTTGCCGGCCATTCCCCATGTGTGTGCAATGCTCTTACACGCGTGCGCGCGCTCTCTCTCTCTCCCTGTCTCCTTGACAAATTTTAAATAAAATCTTTAAAAAAGGATTAAAAAATTTTTAAAAAATAAAATTTTCTAATGGTTAAAATGGTAACTTTTGTGATTTCACCACAATTAAAAATTTAAAAATGTAATTTTGAAAAATAAGCAAAGGAAAAAAAAGGATTCTGACACTGGAAACATTCCATAGGCAGCTGGAATCACAGAGGCAAGTCACAGGGAAGAGGGTAACCGTGATGTTCCTGTGGAGTTCAACACTGGCAAGAGGCTACTTCTCCAAGAAATCTATATAGCAGTATATAGAATTTTTTTTTTCTTGGAGAAGGCAGTGGGAAGCCACCTAAAGAATTAATTTACTAGGACAAAGTACTACCCTTACAAGTGACTAAATGAAGTGCTAGCATAGTCACTAACATGACTTGACAATGCCTGCTCCGACAGCTCTTACTTGTCCTTAAATGGTAAAGGCTTAATACCAGATTAACAGCTTTTTATATAATATTTAAATAGAAAAATACAGCTGTTTTGAGGTTTTGGTTTGATTCAACCACAGAGACCATCATCATTGTGTACAGTTCTCAGACTGCTGAAATTACAAGGGCATAGATTCTTAAATTTCATATCCCAGGGAAGTAGAATCTTCTAGATATATCCCACACACTAGTCAGGTTTTTACTTTGAAGACTCCCCTCAATTTATTAAAAACAAAAATCAGAAACCCAGGTGATGGACATTAGGCCCTTGTAACTATTTCCAAGAAGCACAACTAGTGGCTCTACCCTTTATCACATACTCGCTTTTAGGGATTCAAAATCAAACTGACAGAAGAACCATATGGTCCTCTCAATTGATGCAGAAAAAGCATTTGACAAAATTCAGCATCCGTTCCTGATTAAAACTCTTCAAAGTATAGGGACAGAAGGAACATTCCTCAACTTCATAAAATCTATCTATGAAAAGCCTACAGCAAATATCATTCTCAATGGAGAAAAGCTGGCAGCCTTCCTTTTGAGATCAGGAACACGACAAGGATGCCCACTCTCACCACTCTTGTTCATAGTACTAGAAGTCCTAGCAACAGCAATCAGACAACAAAAAGAAATAAAAAGTATTCAAATTGGCAATGAAGAAGTCAAACTCTCTCTCTTCGCAGATGACATGATACTTTATATGGAAAACCCAAAAGACTCCACCCCCAAACTACCAGAACTCATACAGCAATTCAACAATGTGGCAGGATACAAAATCAATGCACAGAAATCAGTTGCTTTCCTATACACTAACAATGAAAATATGGAAAGGGAAATTAGAGAATCGATTCCATTTACTGTAGCACCAAGAACCATAAGATACCTGGGAATACTAACCAAAGAGGTAAAGGATCTGTACTTGAGGAACTACAGAATGCTCACGAAAGAAATTGAAGAAGACACAAAAAGGTGGAAAAGCATTCCATGCTCATGGATCGAAAGAATAAACATTGTTAAAATGTCTATACTGCCCAGAGCAATCTATACTTTCAATGCCATCCCGATCAAAATTACACTGGTTTTTTTCAAAGGGCAGGAACAAACAATCCTAAATTTGTATGGAACCAGAAAAGACCCTGAATGCCTAAGGAAATGTTGAAAAAGAAAAACAAAGCTGGAGGCATCATATGGCCTGATTTCAAGCTTTAGTACAAAGCTGTGATCACCAAGACAGCATGGGACTGGCACAAAAACAGACACATAGACCAGTGGAACAGAATAGAAAACCCAGATATGGACTCGCAACTCTATGGTCAAATCATCTTTGACAAAACAGGAAAAAATATCCAGTGGAAAAAAGACACTCTCTTCAATAAACGGTGCTGGGAAAACTGGACAGCTATATGTAGAAGAATGAAACTTGACCATTCTTTTACACCATAAACGAAATAAACTCTAAATGGATAAAAGACCTCAACCTGAGGCAGAAATCAAAACCCTAGAGAAGAACATAGGCAGTAACCTCTTTGACATCAGCCACAGCAACTTCTTTCAGGAAGTATCTCCAAAGCCAAAGGAAACAAAAGCAAAAAATGAACTTTGGGGACTTCATCAAGATAAAAAGTTTCTGCACAGCAAAGGAAACAGTCAACAAAACAAACAGGCAACCCACGGAATGGGAGAAGATATTCGCAAATGACACTATAGACAAAGGTCTGATATCTAAGATCTATAAAGAACTCTTCAAACTCAACACTCACAAAACAGATAATCACATCAAAAAAATGGGCAGAAGACATGAACAGACACTTCTCCAAAGAAGACATACAAATGGCTAACAGACACATGAAAAAATGTTCATCATCTTTAGCCACCAGGGAGATTCAAATCAAAACCACACTGAGATACCACTTTACACCAGTTAGAATGGCCAAAATCAACAAGACAGTAAACAACAAATGCTGGAGAGGATGTGGAGAAAGGGGAACCCTCTTACACTGTTGGTGGGAATGCAAATAGGTGCAGCCACTTTGTAAAACAGTGTGGAGATGCCTCAAGAAATTCAAAATAGAGCTACTCTATGACCCTGCAATTGCACTACTGGGTATTTACCCCAAAGAAGCAGATGCAGTACAAAGAAGGGCCACATGTACCCCAATGTGCATAGCAGCAATGGCCACAATCGCCAAACTGTGGAAAGAACCAAGATGCTCTTCAACAGATGAATGGATAAAGATATGGTCCATATCTACAATGGAGTATTATGCCCCCATCAAAAAGGATGAATACCCAACTTTTGTATCAACATGGACAGGACTGGAAGAGATTATGCGGAGTGAAATAAGTCAAGCGGAGAGTGTCAATTATCTTATGGTCTCACTTACATGTGGAGCATAAGGAAAAACATTGAGGGCATTGTGAGAAGGAAAGGAAGGGTGAATGGGGGGAAATCAGAGGGGGAGACAAACCATGAGAGACTGTGGACTCTGAGCAACAAACTGAGGGTTTGGGAGGGGTTGGGGTGGGGGGTTGGGCGAGCCTGGTGGTGGGTATTGAGGAGGACACGTATTGCATGGAGCACTGGGTGTGGTGCATGAACAATTAATCTTGTAACACTGAAAAAATAAAATAAACATATTTGGGGGAAAAAAAAATCAAACTGACAGTTTACATCCTAAGGATAATACTGCATTTATTTAAAATACCTTTGAAAACACATAAAAATAAAATGTCAAGATATCTCAACCAGGTATTATGCATAATTTAACAGGACCCTTCCAAAAAAACTTTGTGACCTGACTCCTTCACCTTCAGTATACTGAGACATTTTCTTATGACCAACTGTTTTCTGTAGCAATGAAACAATCCCCATACTAAGGAGAGATCTTCTTGATCAACACCAAATAGAGAAATCAAAGAACTCTAAACCACCCAAATAAAAGTGACTACAACATACACAGCACTGTCTAAAGAACGGATGACAGACCTGGGTACATAAACCTTATCTAGAAGTGAGTCTGATCTTTCTATCTTTTCTTGAGAAATTTCCTATTATCCACCCTTTTCGTGACTTGTGTATATACACTGCTTTGTCATGTTGCCAGTATGTGGGCTCACTAAGTGTCCCTTTTTAAAAAGTTTTTCCTGCTATATTTATAAAAGAACTACATGTTTACTGCAGAAAACTGAGAAATACAGGAAACAGAAAATGGGAGAAAATTATCATTTTCTCACCATCTTTTAAAAATTTCACCTCTTGGGGAACCTGGGTGCCTCAGGCAGTTAAGCACCTGCCTTTAGCTCAGGTCATGATCTCCGGGTCCTGGGATGGACCCTGGACCCGCAATGGCAGGGAGTCTGCTTCTCCTTCTGCTCCTTCCTCCTCTCGTGCTTGCTCGCTCTCTCATATAAATAAAATCTTTAAAAAAAAAAATTTACCTCTGGACTGATACTTTGTATTTCCCTCCTTTCAGTATTAAATTTTTAATATTTAAATTTAAATTCTTCAAATTTAAACATACCACTAGTAATATTTTACATTTCCAGTACTTAGATTTTTTCAAAGAGATCTTTACAATTTATGTTCACAACAATCTGTGGAGTAATTTTCCACACAGTTTCCTCCTGGGGTAGAAAGACTAAAGACTTTCAATAAGATTGCATTGCTGCTTGGTGGTGCAAAATCACACTTAACTTGAACCAAACTGTTTCCAATCTTTGGTGGAAAAACTAACAATGCTATCAATATAATAAACTTCTGAAAATTAAGAATACTTACTTTGAATTGAACCAGCCTAATACAATTCAACAAAACAGACGCTTTGAATTCAGCACCTGTGTGGGTCAGGTACAGAAGCTCCCAGATTATGTATGGTATATACGCATGGACAAAGAAAGAAAATAGGTCCTACAAATAAGGTTCCATCTAGACTCTAAAGTTAAGTAGTCCATACTCATAAGAAGTAGAGATCCAGATACAGTATCAACTTTGTTAACTGGTTCTCTGACCTTAAGCAAGTCACACCAGTCAGATCCCAGTTCCTTAGTTTGTGGAGAGAGTTGAACCTAACAAAGTATAGTCTCTTGCAGTTTTTAATGTATGTATACACTGTAAGTATGTATACACTGTATAATGTAATGAATGTATATGAGTCTATACATCTATTCACTTAAGGAAAAAAAAGCTTTTTGAATGAAAACATATATATTAAGCAACTCTGTCTATACTTCTGAAAAACAAGATATGCCTGTCCAGAGAAGTGGCTATCTAGTGAAGAATTAACCTTACTCAAAAAGCTCTAGCCTTTGCCCTTGGTTCCTGGGAGGTGATCTCTGAACCCCAGGAATGCCCTGCTTGATAAATGTCTTTCTTTACCTAGGGACTCTGAGCCACTCCAAATAGTCTAACAATGTGATTTATGGTGGAACCTCGGGGTCATGCATCATCAATCTCCTGAGAGACTACAGACTAAAGGTCAGACATGTGGGCAGCCAACCGTATCTGTATGACCAAACTCCAATAAAAACTGGACATTAAGGCTTGGGTCAGCCTCCCTGGCTGGCAATACTTTGTGTGTATTGTCACTCATCGCCAGAAGTCAGTGCTGTCCTAGACTCAAGTGAGAGAGGACTGCAAGTTCCACCTGTGTGCCCATGTGCCTTTTCCCTTGGCTGGTTTTAATCTATACCTTTCACTGAATAAATTATAACTATGAGTACAACAGTTTTCAGGAGTTCTGAGTCCTTCAATGAATTACTGAAGCTAAAGGTGGTTTGTGGAATCCCCAAATTTGCACTTGGTATTAGAAATGAGAGTGGTCTTAGAACTCCGCAACTCTGGAGTGGCAGAATGACGACTATCCTCCAGTATTCATTTTCCCTTTCTTTTAGTAACAGAACACCTCTCCCACCACCCTGAGTGGGAAGCAGAGTCACCTAGAGACTACATTTCCTGGTCTCCTTTAAAATCAGGCATGGGGGGGGGGCGCCTGGGTGGCTCAGTGGGTTAAAGCCTCTGCCTTCAGCTCAAGTCATGATCTCAGGGTCCTGGGATGGAGTCCGGCATCGAGCTCTCTGCTCAGTGGGGAGCCTGCTTCCTCCTCTCTCTCTGCCTGCCTCTCTGCCTACTTGTGATCTCTCTCTCTGTCAAATAAATAAAATCTTTAAAAATAAATAAACAAACAAATAAATAAAATCAGGCATGGCCATGTGACTCAGTTCTGGCCAGTGAGATACGAGCAGAGTAATACATTAAAAACAAAACAAAACAAAAACCTGTGCCATCTTCTTATTTATTTCTTATTCTGGTATGCAGCTATGAGGTAACTTGGCTTCAACCTGAAAATGAGAACAATACCAATACCACCAGGGATGGCTAAGCAAACAGAAGGAGAGACCACGAAGAACCTTAAAAAAAAAAAAAAAAAACCCTGCAGTCCCTCACCCACTGTGGAGAAAAACTTCAATATTCTTTGCATCATTGTGTTCAAAAGCTTAGCCTGTTACAGCAGCTTAGCCTGTATCCTAATGAATGTTAAGTACATTTCAGTATTTTAATATCATGATTTAGAGTCAGCATTTAAACTACATACAGATAAAGAGAAAAACAAGATGTGTAAGAAAAATATTTGGATATATTAAAACTGAAAATGCACAACAAATATTTATAATGTCCCAGTGAGACTGATCTTATTAAAAGGAAAGTTTCTACCCCGAACAATTCAATGTAACACAGAATTTTCTCTCTTATTCTGTTATAACAACAAAACTACAAAAAGATAATTGATTTCACAACATCAGTCATTTGAATACATGTTGAAGGAGGCGTTCTAAAAGAATTACTAATAATTTTATTCCCTCTAATTACGGATTTCCATAGAAGGAAAAGGGAAGAAATAAAGACTGCTCTTTTAATAAAGTACAAAGAACCACCTTCTCTGACTCTCCAGGGTGTAATGAAATTAACTGGCTTCTAAACACATTCTCTCAATTTTCCTGACTTTCTGAACTCCAAACCATGTGGCCCAATGCTTAATAAACATCTCCACTAGGATGTCCCACATGCATTTCAAAGTCAGCATGTCCAAAAGCGGGGTTCAAGGTACAAAGTAAAACAAAAGAATGTTCTTCTGCAGATAACACAGTTAAAAATTGAGTCTAGAAGAAGGAATATAAAGCCAGTGATCTTCACTAAGAAGTGGTATATTCTCACAGGGAAGCCAAATAATAATCCATAGGAAAGTTCAAGGTTGCAGCAAATCAAGGATTCCAAAGGCCACAGAAGTTTAGTAACAAGGACAGAACATACCTAGAGAATAAAGGAGGTAATATCAAAGAAGAAGGGATTATATCTTCAGTAGTTCTTATACTTGGGCATGCACCAGAATATTTTGGAGGCCCGGTTAATAAAGACTACTAAGCCCCCAACTCCAAAGTTTCTCATTCAGTAGGTCTGGAGTGGAGCCAGGAATCCCCATTTCTAAAAAGTTCCCAGGTAATGCTCATGTGGGAGAGCCACTGATTTTGCCTGCAGTATATCTTGAGTGGTAACTGCAGAGACAAGTACAGGAAAAGTTCAGATGCGACCAAGTATACCAAGGAGAAAGCAAGCTGCTATAGTGTGCACCAAATAGAAAGGACTTCACAATAGTAGGAGTAAATGTAACTTACCAGATCAAGGTTTCGATTAGATTACAGGTAATAAGATCTCTCCCATCTTGTGCCTTGCACTCCCTCTCCCCAAATTCCGGATCTGATTTATGTTCTGAATATCATACTAAGGAGTCTGAACCTTACTTTGTAAAAGTTAGGAAAGGAAGAGTATATATGTAAATGCTGGAGGATTGGGATGGCTGCACACAGACAAGGAGAGGTTCTGCTTCCTGAGCCTAATCTACAAACCTGTAGTGCATATCCACCCCTTCGGTGAAGCCCTTTTGGGTCTCTTCTCCAACATGAGATTTGTTGCTGTTTTCTCTGTGCGTTTTTATTCCTTCTTCTCAGTGCCTCTGCTGTCTACACCAGATATGCACTGAGAACAATGAGTAGGATTTTAAAGGGCAGAAGGGGGGGGAATTTCAGGAAGAAGGAAATTCCTGAGCAAAAATACAAAAGAAAAAAGATAATTAAGACAACATTCTGGACTGACACATGGACAGAGGTAGAGATAACTTGTAAGGTAGTCGAGGAAATATAACAGAAGGTTCTGAATATCATAGTAAGTAGTTTGAACTTTCCCTCGTAAAGGTTAGGAAAGGAAGAGTAAATGTGTATATGTGAATACCGGAGGATGGAGAAAGCTGCACAGGCAGGGAGAGGTTCTGCCTCCTGAGTCTAATAATCCTAGAGTCCCAGGATTGGGCCCCACCATCAAGTTCCCAGCTCAGCGAGGAGTCTGCTTCTCCGACTCTCCCCCTTCTCACGCTTTCTCTCCCACTCTCTCTCAAATGAGTAAATAAAATCTTAAATACAAAACAACAACAACAAAAACCAACACTAACAACAAAACCCAATAATTTTTAAGATAATACAACATTCCAAATAGGAGATGCTGCATTCCTCAAAAAACATCAGGACTCTTACTCAATTAAACAATTTAGCAAATAGACTCTATTTTTGAGAAAGATTCAGTGAGTTCCAAGAGAATGTAATATAACCTCCAAATGAAACAATGAGAAATAAGATTTTCTACTGGGCATTAACAATATGCAAAAGAACATCATCAACCCTCAACACTGTAAACCTCAACAGCTAGTAACTCAAGAGCTGAAATTCAAAATGGCAACTAAGTTACTAAAAACACTTTACAACACTAACAACCAATCCATATATTTTCAACACCTCCGCCTCACTAACAAAATCACACCTCAGATTTAGGTTTCCTCTCACTTAACACTAATAACAACCCAAGTCTAAAACTATGAATTCAAATACACCAAAAATAAAACTCTGACGGCCAAAATTATTGAACTTTTAAAATACTAAAAAGTATGTAGTTTATAAACTTACCCACAACACAATTTAACTCAAATGAACATCCACCCAGGGTTGTTTTTTTTTTTTTTTAGATTTTATTTATTTATTTATTAGGAAAGAGAGTGAGTGAGAGAGCATGAGAAGGGAGAAGGTCAGAGTGAGAAGCGGACTCCCCATGGAGCTGGGAGCCCGATGTGGGACTCGATCTCGGGACTCCGGGATCATGACCTGAGCCAAAGGCAGTTGCTTAACCAACTGAGCCACCCAGGCGCCCCTAAAATACTAAAAAGTATGTAGTTTATAAACTTACCCACAACACAATTTAACTCAAATGAACATCCACCCGGATTTTAAACTCAATTGTACCCATACAAGAAAATGTTACAATTTTCAACAGAAGGCAATCTTTCTATATACACCTATTCAAATACAACCGTTAGAATTTTTAGTAATGAAGATCACCTGGGCTACGACTACAGCGATATGTTCTTGTTTCAACTGTCACAAATTGGGCAAATGTCTGTTCACTCTTCTTTATTGTTGTACAATACAAAATTTGGCTGGCCTTTGTCCCCGATTCTTGGGATGGATACTCTAAATCCTAGGAATTTCACAACTGATAGAACTCTGTTCTCCTTGGTGGGCCCCTAGGACATCTTTTTATATTAATATAGAACTCTCGGTGGGCCCCTAGTTTCAGGATGGGGCTAGACATACTTGAGAGGCCAGTTAAGTGAGGGGTGCCCAGATGGCTCAGTGGGTTAAACATCCAACTCTTGGTTCTGCTCAGGTCATGATACTGTGGTTGTGAGATCCAGCCTCGAATCTGACTCGGCTCAGCACTGAGTCTGCTTCAGATTCTCTCTCTCTCAAATAAATAAATAAATCTTAAAAAAAAAAAAAAAAAAAAAAGCCAGGTCAGTCAAGTGATTAGAGTTGGGGCTTCGGACCACATGATATCAGCCTGACCTCCTGGAAGAGGCGGGTGCTGGAGACTGATTCACCATGTGGCCAGTAATTCAATTAATCATGCCTATGTAACAAAACTCCAATAAAAACTCTGGACACCAAGGCTTAGGGGAGTTTCCCCGGGTGGTAATTACATATCAATGTGGCAGGAGGATAACCCGTCCTGATGACATGGAAGCTTCATATGTGGGACCCTTCCAGACCTCTCTCTAGGTATCTCTCCATCTGGCTTGCCCTGATTTGTATTCTTTATAATAAAAGTATAATTCCAAGTATGGTGCGCGCAAGTACTTTCCTGAGTTCTGAGTCACTCTAGCAAATTATCAAATCTGAGGGAGTAGTGGGAACTCCCAAATTTGTAGCCAGTTGGTCAGAAGTACAGGTGGCCCGGAAACCCTGGAACTTGCATCTGGTATCTTAAAGAGTATCTTGTGGACTGGGCCCTTAACCTGTGATGTCTGCCCTCACTTTGGGTAGTTTGTTTTTTTTCTTTAAAGATTTTATTTGTTCACCCGAGACAGAAAAAGAGAGAGAGAGAGAAGAGAGAAAGCGCGCGCATGAGCAGGGGGAAAGGCAGAGGGAGAGGGAAAAGCAGACTCCCTGCTGAGCTGGAAGCCCCGACAACATAGGACTCAATCCCAGGACCCAGGGATCATGACCTGAGCCGAAGGCAGAAGCTTAACCACCTGAGCCACGCAGGTGCCCCTAAGTTTGGATAATAAGTGTCAGAATCACACTGCAGCTATACATGTAACAAGATATACTGTCTGACCTCTCTCTTAAAGGAACTGAATGAAAAAAAGTCAAGTGAAGCACTTTTTAAGGCATAAACCATTACAAAAAGGAAAGGACATTTTTGGTTATGCTCTCAAAAATAGTAAAGAAAAAACTTAAAATATTTTTCAAATTCAGGATTGTCCAATTTAATTTTTTTGAAAAACTGCTTAAAGTAACAACTTATTTTAAGATAAAATTCAGAACTCTTGATGAAAGACATTTAAAGGGGAAAGGAATCTAAATCATAATTAAGACTAATGCCTAAGTGATAAAAATATATTAAGTTCATATCATTCTTAGTAACCCCAAGTGTAAACACGATGGACTTCAGAAAAACCTAAGTTTCAGCTATTATTTTATAACTAAATCTCCAAAAAGCTCATTTTCACTTGGTTATATTCAGGAATGACTAGCCACTCAGACACTGGATTCAAGTAAACATCATTCACATCACAACCAATTTTTTGCCCATCCTTAACTAATCTTTAATTCAACCATAGAACCACGAGACCAGAATGGTCTTTAAAAAATTACTCAAACTAGGGGTGCCTGGGTGGCTCAGTCAATTAAGTGTCTGACTCTGGAGTTCAGTTCAGGTGGTGATCTCAGAGTCCCTGAGATGGAGTCCTGCTTCGGGCTCTGCACTCAGCAGGGAGTCTTCTTAAGTTCTTCTCTCTCTGTCCCCTCCCCCTGCTTGCATGCTCACACTCTCTCTCTCTAAAAAAGTAAATAAATCTTTAAAAAAAAATTACTCAAACTAACCTGTATGCATAGACAGCTAGCTACCTGCCTACATGAGAAAGCATACTTTAATTTGACCGGATAATACCCTCCTTACTTACTAAATACAAAGACCATAAAGATTTGCTCCATAATCAGCAGAAACACATCACTAATTTTTACTTCCTCGCTATCTGAAATTTTAGCCTTAAGCAAATTTAAAGACACCCATATTTTCTTAAATCTGATGCATCACATCTTTTACACGTAAAACTTTTTCAAACTATTTACAAGGTGACCTTCCATGACACACATGCTTTGACTTATTTCAGTAACTATGTAATAAGATGAGGAAAAAAATGATTTTGCCTATCATCAACCTATCAAAACATTTTCACTTGTAGAACATATATGCGTTTACGTGTAGTAGTTAAATCCAAGGAAAACTTACCCACAAACAATGAAACTATTTGTAGTTTGAGGAACACCACACATAAATAACACAATAAAACATAATGGCAAGTTACCAAATAGAAATCTCGTTTTAATGTGCCTCAGAGCAAAGTGATTATGACCCCAGGTTATGGAATAAGATAGGAGTAGATTGAAATCCTGGCTCCTTTCTTACCTGTGTGACTGACCCCAAGGAACATTATCTGAATCTGTTTCTTTATAACTGCCTACCTTAGAGTGGTTATGAATATTAAATGAGACACTGAGCTTAGCAAAGAGCCTGACACACAGTAAAGGTTTAATGACTAAGCAACTGTTACTAAATTTTGGAACAAATGTTACACAGAGAAGCAATATTTTTATTTTTTTTCCCTAAGTTTATGGCCCAGGGATAGGATCCTACTGGTTAAAGTTGAGACTAAGAAAAAAACATATTCCTACAAAGAGGCATTTTACTAAAGATATCCAGACTAAAAATAACTGGTTATCAAGCAAGTTCAGTTACTACAGATTAGTTTCTAACAATTCAAGTTGCATTAGCTCAGAGTATCTATTATTACAAAGTTATTGTTTGTCCCCATTCATTCTTTCTTCTCTATTTCTGAAAAATACTAAAGAAAAAACAAAATCACATTATGAAAAGATGAACAGAAAGAGGAAAAAAAAGATATGATGTAGGGCCACCTGGATGGCACAGTTGGTTGGGTGTCTGAGTCTTGGTTTTGGCTCAGGTCACCATCTCAGGATAGTAATCTCAATCTCATGAGACTGAGCCTCTGATTGGTTGGTCTCCACACATGGTGTGGAGTCTGCTTGGCATTTTCTCTCTCCCTTTCCCTCTGCCCTGTGTGCACTCTCAAAATAAACAAATCTTAAACAAACAAAAAAAGATATGAAGTATAGCTGGGTCACTAAGTTCTCATTAAGAACCAAACACAATTTTGGGGGGGAAATCTATAACGAAAAATAGCAGAAACTAAACACAAAAGATGATAAAACACTTCTCCTTTCCCAAATACTACAGGACTCATCCTTCAACTGGATCTTCAAGGATTTTCTGTCTTCAGAGTCCAGCAAGTCCCTTTATCACCATGGTCCTATCTCCAGCAGAATTTCAAAGGGAAATATGTAAAAGCTACTCTGGTGGGCAGCTGCTATGATTAATCTCTCCTAGTATCTTCCACAGATCTGAGAATGAAAAAGCTAATGTGCTCTGAGACACATTAGACCAATACTAGTCGCCATTCTCAACAGCTTATTTTTTAATCCATTCTAGACATTCACAAAATGTATTTAAGTAAGAGTTCCATAAATATAACTTTGGTAGCCAAAAATAACACCAAAATAAATACAAAATTCAATGATTATACCTTTGTCTCATGCAAAAACACAAAATCCTAAGTCAATGTTCCAAGTTAATTTCAAATACTGTTTCTAGAAACTATAAAATGACTCTGTTCTAAGCACTTTACATATATTAACTCAATTATTACTTGCCATAATCCTGATATGTACATATGGTCCCCATCTCACAAATGACCAAACTGAGGCATCAAAAGATATTAAGTTGCCCAAAACTACAGAATCAGTAAATAGTAGGAGACAGCATTCTGATCCAGGCTGTCTGATCCCAGAACAGTGTTTAAATTAAGTATACCATTTACTCATTTAATGAGTTTTGCTGAGCACCTACCAGGTAGAATTCTGAGCACTGGGGATAGGGCTGTGAGAACAACTCAGACAAGGCCTCTGCCCTCGAGTGGGAGAGAGGCCTTGGAGCAAACAAGTGTATGGGGAAAATTTATCAGTAAGTGGTGTGTATTTTCACCTAGCAATAAGTGCTACAAACAAAAATTAAAATGACAGCATCAACAGTGGCTGAGGGGCTGGCTTCTATTTCAGGGATCCAGGAAGGCCTTGCTGAGGTGATGACATTTGACCAGCAAACAGAAGATGTAAAGGCAAGATAAGCACCAGGAGGAAGGGGTGACCCAACTAAGGGAATAGCAAGTTTAATACCCCTAAGCTAGAAACAGTTTAGTTCGTTCAAGAAATGGCAAAAGGACCGGGGAACTGGGGCAGGGTGATGACGAGTCGCATCGTAAGAGGTCCAGTTACGATCCGCAGCTGCCAAATCAAGTAATGCCCCGAGGGGCTGTGGTAAGGAGTTCTGACTCCATACTAAGGGTAACAGGGAGCTTCCAGAGGCTTTTGAGCACCAGAATGACATTATGACTTCTGTCTTTACGAAGGTTACTTGGGGGGCACTTGGGTGGCTCAGTCAGTTAAGCGTCTTGACTTCAGCTCAGGTCATGATCTCAGGGTCCTGGATGGAGCCCAGTGTCAGGGCCAGCAGCAGGTCTGCTTGTCCCTCTCCTTCTCTCTGCTCCTCCCCCCACCCACCCATGCTCACTCTCTCTCTCTTTGAAATAAATAAATGTGGGGATCAGTCGGTAAGAAAAGCAAGAGAAACGGGTAGCAGGGAGGCATTGTTGCAGTAGTCTAAGGAAGAAATACTGGAACTCAAACTAGGATTCATGCACTGTTTGTAAGCAGATGAGACACTAAAAGAAGAGCATGCAACTCAACTGTCTCTAAAAAAGACTTTTAAAAGTATGCTTCCTCCCTTCATCTTCATCCCCCATTCCTGACTTGACTTTGAAAAAAATCAAATTCTTTTTTAATATCCAAGGTAAAGCTTCAGTTGGTGCTGTATGTAGGAGAAAAAAAGATTAAAACCTATCTCCTTCGGGGGCGCCTGGGTGGCTCAGTTAAGTGTCCAACTCTTGATTTCAGCTCAGGTCATGATATCAGGGTTGTGAGATCAAACCCCGAGTGGAACCTGCTTAAGATTCTCTCTCTCCCTCTCTCTCTCTGCTCCCCTACCCTGGCCCCACTCATACACTCTCTCTCTCTCTCTAAAAACCAAAAACATATTTCCCTCATTTATAAGTATTCTGCTCAATATTCTATAATGTATAATATGCCACACACGTGTACATTCTTGAGAAACAGAAAGTAAGAGCTTTACTAATGTTTAGCTCAGAGCTTGTTCATTAACCTGGAGATAAGGAGTACCTAGCCCATCTTCTGAACAGCTCTGTTCCCATGCTTTGTTTCCAGCATATCCTGCCTCATTCTAGATTGTGAATTGCAATAAAAAGATAAAAAGTATACTAGAGGGAATATGTATGTATTTACTGAACATCACTGTGTACCAGGTACTCGCTAGATGCCTTAAAGTCAAAGACTCATTTACTTCTTAACTACTAAGGTAGGAAATAATGTCTTCATTCTACACCGGAGGACAAAATCAAATATTAGTAACTTAAAATGTTCAGGGTTACACAGCTAATAAGCCAAAACTTAAATCTACATCCAACTCTAAAGTTCTTATCTTTCCACTACAGCAACTGTCAAATTAAGATCAAATACATGTAGTCTTCCCAACTTATTACTAATGACTAGCTTGTTGCTGGTGAGGACAGAGTTTCTTTTTTATGTCGAACTGAGTTTTGCAGCTGGAGTGGGGAAAATAGAGTGATCCTAACGATTCAAACACATTATTTTGAAAAATCATTTTCCACTTGAAACATCATAAACATTGATCCTAAAAGAGTGATTCCTGCCTTTTTAGGAAAAAAAAAAAATCTTAACTATGTATTGTTTACCATAAAATAGGAGTAAAGTTCTATGACAACAGATGAGTTGGGTATGGACGGATAGAGAAAAAGAGGATATGGACAAAAAGAAAGATAATCATTATGACACGTGTAGATCTGAGTGGCAAATAGCCTAAGAATTGAATAGAGATCCTCCTAAACCTGAGAGAAATTCATCGAAGAGGGACTTTACGTTAAACTCCCAAGAATCCGGCACAGAAAGCACAGGGAGGGAACCAGTTGCTAGTAGCACTTGCACTGGCTAAGACAAGGCTGTGAGAAAGCAGAGATGGGAAGTTTGCCATGCAGGTTCTGCCAAAGGCTGGATTACTGTATACTCCACACCAAGAACGTTATGGTGTGACCAACCAGAAAGAAGAAACATCTAACTCCTGAAGACTAAAGCGGAGAGGCCAGACAGCTCAGACACACACAATTACAAACTGTTACATTAAAGTCCTTAAAAGTTAGTTACAGGTCCTTTTATGGGATGTGCTAGCCTACATTATTTTCACCTAAATGATACCATTTCCACTCTATACATGACCTGCTAAGGCGTGAAAGACAGAAACTGTAAACTTACACCATCTGCAATTATTTTGTTTTAAATAAGGGGAACTCAATTAAGGAGTGATATATTAAGGTATTTTATTTCCTCATAGACTGGATTTAGGTAGTAAGAGCAGTGAAATATACAAGGAAAAGCCCCTTTCGGTTTACTCAGGGGCTTAATCATTTTAATAGTGAGTGGAAGTGTGAAAAGGGCACTTGTAAGGACAGTTGGGAAAAGGTGCCCTACATATTAAGGGAACACGTAACAAGGAAAACTAAGTGAATAAAAATTGCCTTCAGCTAGTCCAACATCGATCTGGGGACCCCAGTGCAGGGGAGGGACGTCTGACATAGGGGGTCACGGGGTGGGGGAGGGATGGCGTGGCGGGAAACCGGGCGGAGAACACCAGCGCCCGGCCACGGCCGACATCCTGCGATGCTTCTTCATAAACCTATGAGCGAACGCGCGCATGAATGAATGGCGCGGGACTGAATGGCCGGCCCAGGCGCCGACGCAGGAGGAAGGAGTTTGCGGCGCGGTGTGAGCGGGGCCGGGGGTGGCGTTCGCCGGCGGGACCCGGCGAGCACCGAGAAAAGGGCAGCCGCGCGAGTCTACGGCGCGGGGCGGCCGTGTGCCGGCGGCAGGGTCGGCGCCTGGCCGGCCCCGCCATGGCGGAGGGGGAAGGGGAGGTCACGCGTTACATAACCCGGCAGCTGCCGCGCTCGGGGACGCCACGGGCCGCCCAGGCCGCGAGAGGACAGCCTGCCGTGCCCGGGCCGGCGCGCCCTCCCCAGCCCCGCCTCGGGCCGTCCGCGCTCGGGCCGCCGCCGGGAGGGTCTGCGGCGCCTCCGGGCGACGCGTGTCCGGTCCCACCCCTCCCCCACCCCCTCCGCCGCCGGCCCGGGGGTCGCTCACCTTCCGCGTTGCCCCGAACCACCATGCCCGGGCACGGCCGTCTGCTCGGCCTCGCGGGCTCCGGCGCCGCTACGGCCGCCCCACAGTGCCCCCGCCGGGGGTCGGGAGGAGGGTCGCGGGAAGGAGTCACACCGCCGCGGCGCGGCCCACGCTCGCCCCACGCTCACGGCGGCCGGCCCTCCGCGCGTTCAGCGGTTGCTCCCGCCCCTCCTATACTCCGGCGGGCGCGCGCGCCGCAGCTCCGCCCCGCCCCTCCCCCTCTACGGCCGGCGCGCTCCCTGGCTCCTCCCCCTTCCCTCCCCGCCAGCACTGGCCGACTTGGCTTGCGCGGCCGGCGAGCCACTGTCCCCGCCCCGGCTCGCACTCACCTCCGCGCGGCGCACGCGCCCGATCCGCACCCTGCTTCGGGTGGCCTCTGCACCCCGGGCGCGGCGCCTCGGAGCTCCGCCGCGGCCGGCCCCGCCCCACCCCGCCCTCCCGCAAGCGCCCGCTGGAGGCAGCGCCTCCGCGGCACGTGACCGTCTCGCTCGCGGGGGCGGTGAGGAATGCGGCGCGGGCCCGCCTTCCGCATCGCGCGTCCTGCCCTGCAATCCCTCAGCCTACGCGCCTCCCGCTTGGGTTGCGGCGCGTCGGTTGCCTCTTCCGACGGGGCGCTACCCTCGCTTCGGAGAGCCCCCGCCGCCCTTGTCCCGCGGTGGACTCCCCACTCTGGGAGGAGACAAGTGCGGGGATTGACCATGCTTTAAACCTCGGTGCTGACTGAAGATAACGAGAAACACGCTTCCTCTGTCCATAAGCGATTGATTTACAGTGACATCTAGCGGAGAAAGGGACACACTTGAACTGACACTTCACTATGTCAGGGAGCAACCGAGAATCATGGCCCACGTAGGTTAGCGAGAATGAACACTGCGCCACGGGGTGTGAGCGATTCATCGCCTCAGGGACACAAACACCATTTCTTGTTCTTCGAGTTTCTTCCCGGGATTGCACCTACACCTGGATATATTTGTAAACCTACAGCAGGTATCCCATCCCACGTGCAGCACTGGGGTTACACGTGAAATCAATTTTCCACTAACGTTAAAAAGAAAAAATCGCCTACTGTGTATGCTTAAACACAATTTTAATTGAGGGCCTTCCGTCAAAGGACAATTGTTCCATAAGGACCATTTTCCCCTTTTGGAGTGTCGCTTTGCCAAGAGATCCCACAATGCTATTATAATAGTCTTAATTGTTGTAATGAACAAACATGAAGCGAGCCTCCGTGCAAAGGCTCAACACTTTTTTTCCTTATTCCCTTACCTAAGATACTTGAAGAGTTTACATGTGCTTAGGAAACAGTACTCTCTTGAAAACTGATTTTGCAGAGCTGAGACTTGTTTACTGGTAATTCAGAGGATATTCGAATGATTTGCTTCTTTTATTCTAGCCTTTTCGGGTTTTGCCATTTTACAGACTTACAGATGTACTTCAACTTTGGTATTCTTGTCTCTAACCTAGCAAAATCAGGTAGCGTGTTTCTCTGAGACGTCATAATTTAATACAAATGGCGTAATTTCAGCAAGCTCACCATCAATTGCCCCCTGCAACTAAGGGTATCCTCACCTGCTGAGATCACACAGAAAAACAGTATAGCCCTTATTAATTTTTTAAGTGTATATCTCTAAATGGCAGCATTCTGTTAACAAGAAATGCCAAAACTCGATTTTCAAATTGAAAAAGAAAAAAGTGGGAACTCTACAGGAAATGTACCATTGTGTTTCAATTGCAATTTTTCCCCCACTCTTTCCTTTTAGAGTCAAAGTTTGTTTTTGTTTTTGTTTTTTTTCTCAAGAAAGAAACACAAACATTGAGCTAACTGGCCTTGGCAACACCTTTATAGAATATGGTAAGATGGTATGACCGCATTTTAGTGCTAAGTAGTGGAAAGCCTCTGATAAGGAAGAAAAACAATCACATTGCTCTTTAGATAAAATAGAACAAAGAGATGAGTACATAAATAACATGTATACAAACTCTAAAATCCTTCATACAATTTTGTCAGTTTTATTTTTGCCCATTCTAGAATATTCTGTTATGCTATCCCATAATAGATTATATAATGTCTGAAGAGCCCTTTCTTTTGATTTTGTCCAGTCACCTACATTCATTCCTTCGTTTACTTCCATTTATTCTCATGAGGACTATCGTTCCTATCTAAGGGAAGCTGGCCTGACCTTTGGGTAGTGCAACTGAGAGAGCCACTCTGGACTCCCACACTTGGGAGATGCTTTGGGGTACCTCTACCTTATTCCTCTTTTCTGAGCTTCATTAAAATTTATTTTTGAGATTTCTATCATTACTGACATCTCAAGGGGCCTATGGAAGTGCAGACTCTTGCAGGGACAGCCCTAGGGAAGGACATGGCTCTGCTATCTTTTAACCTCTGTATCTGGCAGAAACTTTCCTTCAAAACATCCACATCCAGTCTCAAATACCAAAAACAGAAAATAAGAACATGAAACCATTAAAAAAACAGAGATTTGTACTCAAGTCCCTTGGGTGATATATCCACAGTAACTCCTGTGATTTACTCATGGGAAAGAACAGTCATGCTGATCGTTGTAAGGCACTCAGCACATTATGCTGAACGATGAAATAATAACAAGGAAGAATGAGCACAAACCCACAGAAACTTAGAAAGGAATTTGGAACCGGAATCGGTTTACCAAGACTTAATTCTTCTAACCAAATTATCTGTTTCTACAGAATAAAAAAAGACCCATGGACAGGTATATATCTATATCTATATTTAAACAACATAGCTCACAAAATTGAGAATGATTCAACAAGTAAGTTATGATGAGCATTCTAGATGCCAGTTACTCTTTGATCAACAGGGAACAAAATGCATTTCCTGCTCCTGAAGAGTTTCCAGCATAGGAAGGGAGGCCCCTGCAGAACAGGTTAAGTGCTGCTACTGGCAAGCGTTCTGTGGGAACATGGAAAGGATGTCAGGGAGGCTTCCTTGAGACAGTGACATCTCAGGAAAGACTGAGATCCTAGTTGGCTAGAGGAATGCCGCACCCCACAGAGGGAGAACCACATACGAAGGCAGAGAAGGAAGGGAGAACAGGGAACATTTCAGAAACTGCAAAGTTCGAAGTACAGAAGGACATGGAGCGGGGGCGGGTATACTGAAAAAAGGAGGCTGGAGAAGCAAGTAGGGGTCATTACATAAAGGGCCCCTTAAAATATATTTTAACTATCTGCAGGGCAATGAATCATTGAAGTGTTTAAGTTTTGTTTTTTGGGTTTTTTTAATTTACTTAAGTAATCTCTATACCCAACATGGGGCCTAAAGCTCCCAACCTCTGAGATCAAGAGTCCCTTGCTCTTCCAACTGAGAAGCCAGGCACCCAAAATCATTGAAGGGTTTTAACAGGTAAAGTGACTTCGGAAAATCACTCTGGCTGTTGTGTGGAAAGTAGGGTTGGGGACAGTCAGGAAGTCTTGTATTAGCCCACATGCCAAGTGCAGGCAGAGGAAGCAAGTGGGTTGAATTTGACAAGGATAGGGGTTTTGCAAAGCAAGCATAATGCATGGAGAAAAGGGCAAAGAAATTGAGGATGTATTCAAGGGAGGCATTATATTGATCGATCATGGAACTGAGTCTCAGTAATTTTTTTTCACAGCATTCTTAGGCCAAAAGAAATACCCAACATTTTCATTTATAAAGGAGGTAAGGAAAAGTGAGTGAGAAGAAATCAGAGAGGGAGATAAACCATGAGAGACTCTGGACTCCGGAAACCAAACTAAGGGTTGCAGAAGGAAGAGGGGTGGGGGAATGGGGCAACTGGGTGATAAAAAGAAAAGAAAAGAAAAAATTAAATTAAAAAAACAAGGTAAGGCCAAACAATAAGCATTTGTGACATAACAACTTAGTAGCCATTTGAAAAAAATAATACACGTAAAGTAAAAGCAAAAATAGTATTTGAATTTCATTTCATTTTAACCATTACTTCCCAATGGGACCTCTGCCCATTGGGCAATGTAAAACTTTTCAAACTATGGGATCAAATTAGATATTGCCACCCTCACTTCCCATTCCACACTGGCAAAAACCATTCATACATATTGCTTCATATTCCATTATCACAGGAGGTATAAGGGTGTATGGCTGGCTCAGTTGGTAGAGCATGCAACTCTTGATCTCAGGGTCATGAGTTCAAGCCCCACAAAGGGCATGGAGCCTACTTGAAAGCAAGAAAGCAAGCTAGAAAGAAAGACAAAAAAACAGAACAGGAGGTACAGTTTGTCCCATTACTACTGATAATAAGTTAAATACCCAGCTAGGTGGTGACACCCAGATCTCTCCATTGTTTGTTTGTTTGTTTGTTTGTTTCAGATCTCTCCATTGTAAAAGCATGTCTTCCCCTGTGTATACTGTGGAGCAGTACATTTTATCAAGTGAATAGTTTCTTCAATAGTTTTTCAACCTAATGGTTTCAGTATTCATGGATAATCTTGGACTGAATCAGTTGTTTTATAGGGTTGCAAAGAAGGGATTTTCTAATTCCATAATTTCTCCCACATTGCTTAGTTGGCATTTTTCTGGAAAAAAGAACTATCCCTATCAACTGGGGATAAACTATTATTTCTCCTTGAAAAAGAGGGTAAATGCTTAATTTCTTCCCTTTAATCACTAATATTTGTAGAAAAGTATTATCTAATAGTTACCTCCAATGGTGGTAAATGAACTTTTTCTTTCTCTCTTTGCTTTTCCTCTTTTCTTCAAAATTCAAAAAGACTCACAAATATTTATTAATTTATTATAATCTTGCAATTGATTATACGCATTCTTTTTGATGTGTAAATTGTTCCAGATTTGGCCAGTTATAGCCCCTTTGAGTTGTTGTCTATGTCTTGTAACACATTTCAATAGTTGTTTTGTTTTGTTTTTAAGATTTTATTTTTATTGAGCGCCTGGGTGGCTCAGTTGGTTGAGCAACTGCCTTCGGCTCAGGTCATGATCCTTGAGTTCCGGGATCGAGTCCCACATCGGGTTCCCAGCTCCACGGGGAGTCTGCTTCTTCCTCCAACCTTCTCTCCTCTCATGCTCTCTCTCACTTTCTCTGTCTCTCAAATAAATAAATAAAATCTTTAAAAAAAAAGATTTTATTTTTATTTATCTATTTATTTAGAGCACGAGCAGGAACAGAGGCAGAGAGAAAGAGAGAACCTCTAGCAGACTCCCTGCTGAGCACAGAGGCCTGACATGGGGCTCAATCCCAAGACCCCAAGATCATGACCTGAACTGAAATCAAGAGTTGGACACTTAACCAACTGAGCCACCCAAGTGCCCCCATCCCAGTAGTTGTTTAAAATTTTGTTTTGTTTTGTTTTTTTAATCAAATAAGTCTACCACTATTACTCTTCTCTATTGGGGTTTTCTTAGCTATTCTTGCTTGCTAATTTCTCTGGAGAAGGGAACTTGATAACTTTATTGGGATCTCATTAAACTTATATATAAACTTGGGAATAATTTTTGATGGACATTTTATCCAAGGACATGGGACATCTTTCCATGTATTCATTGTTACATTGGGGTCTTTCAGAAGTTTCCCAAAATTTGATTATATAAGTTTATGCACATTTCTATTTTTATATATTTTATTTATGTGTTCTTGTTGCTATAGTAGTCTTATTTATTATCTTTTTATATTGGCTATTGTTTATATGAAATCTATTGGGTTTTTTAAAAGGTTAATTTTACATTCTTCTACTGTATTAAGATGCCTATTGTTTGTATTGGTATTTTTCATTGATTTTCTTGTTTTTCAAGTAGTTTATCATATCATTTGCATACAGGTATCATTTAATTCTTCACTTGCAATTTTTATTTCTCTTATTTTTTCCTCTTATTTGATTGCTTTGTTTAATACCTCTAATATATCATAGTTGATTTAGTGGGAAATTGCTTTGTTCCTAATTTTAATGGTAATGGGTCCAATGCTTCACATTAAGTAAGATAGTAGTTTTGAGGCTAAGTTATATATTAGGTATGTTCCTGAATATTAAAAGGAATCTGGACTTCCCGTTTCACTTTGGCCTGTAGAGATCTTGGAAGTCATCACTCCCATCCTTAAAATAATTAGTGACTTTTTTAGATATATCAGAATACTGAGATCACATGACAAAACACCACCTCACAAATCTAGAGACAAGCATATCCAGAGTATTTAGCATAAGATCTGCTTATTGAGAGCAGAAACTATTGGATGCCATAAGATAGTAGGAATACTTACATGGAAATTTTGATGAATTGCTAGAGCCTGTTTGGACTAGTGTAAGAATGAGAAACTTGGGAGCAGCAGTCATTGATTTTAATTCAATTCTATTAAGAATCACTTTAAATGTGAATGATCTAAGCACACCAGTTAAAAGATGAAAGTTTTCAAGTTGGATTTAAAACAAAACAAGACTAGATACTGTGTACAAGAAAACACACTTCAAATATAAAGACTCAGATAGGTTAACACTAATGGGATAGAGAAAGGTATACCTTGCTAGCATTAACCCAATGAAAGTTGGAATAGCTATATTAATTTTAACCCAAAAGACTTTCAGAAAAGGACTATTATCAGGGATAAAGAAGGGAATCACATAATGATAAAAGGGTTAATTTTCCAAGAAGATATAACAACCTGTATTTTAAATGTACCTTAAAACAGAGTGTCAAAACACATGAAATAAAAGCTGATGCAACTGAAAAGAGAAATAGACAAATCCACTATTATAGTTGAAGACTTGTAGACCCTCTGTCAGTAATTCATAAATCATGCAGGCAGAAAAAAGCCAGTAAGGATATAGATGACCTGAACAACACTATCAATCAACTTGATCTAATTGACATTTATAGGATATTCTATCCAACAAGAGCAGAATATACATTCTTCTCAATTGCACATGAAGCATTCACCAAAGTAGGCAGCATTCTGGGTCATGAAATATACCTTAACAAATTTAAAAGAATAGAAACCATACCAAGTATGTTCCCAGACCATGAAATTAAACTAGAAATGAATAACAGAATGATAGCTGGAAAAATCTCCAAATGGTTGGAGATTAAACAACACATTTCTATGTAACACAAGGATCAAAGAAGTCTCAAGAAACATTTAAAAATATTTTAAGCCAAATGAAATACAATTTATCAAAATGTATGGGATGTAGTGAAAGTAGTGCTTAGAAATTTTTAGTATCAAATATATATTAGGAAAGAAGAAAGATCTAAAATAAATAATCAGCGATTTTCTACCTTAGGAAACTTGAGAAATAAGAACAAATTAAATCAACAGAAGAAAGAATATAATAAAATTAGAGCAGATATCAGTGAAATTCAAAACAGGGAAACTGGAAAATCAATAAAAACAAAATTTGGTTCTTTTGAAAAGATCAATAAAGTTGATAAGCCTCTAGCCAGGCTAACCAAGAAAAAGGGAGAAGACATAAATGACCAATTTCAGGAATGATATTGGTAATGATTTAATTTCCCATGGGCATTAAAAATAGAATAAGGTAATACTATGAAAAATTTTGATAGCTTAGATGAAATGGACCATTTCTTTGAAAGATACAAACTACCAAAACTCATTCAAGGATATAGTCTTTTCAACATATAATTCTGTGTCTATTAAAGAAATTGAATTAAGTCTTCTTCAACAAAGAAAATGCCAGGCCAACATGGTTTCACTGGTGAATTCTACCAAATATTCAAAGAAAAAAATCAATTCTACCTAGTATCTTTCAGAAAATGAAAAAAGAAACACTTCCCAACTTGTTCTATTATCAGAACCAGTCAAAGATGGGACAGCTAAGGAAAACTACAGTTTCTCATTAATTCAGACACAGAAATCCTTAACAAAATATTAGCAAATTGAATTCAGCAATATATAAAACAAGTAAAACATTACAACCAAATGGAGCTTACTCTAAGAATACAAAATTGGTTCAATATCTATAAATCACTCAATGTAATTAATAATATTAAAGGACTATGAAAACCCACATGATTATATAAATAGTTGTTGAAAAACATTAAAAAAAATTAAACTAGAAATAGAAAAGTGGGATGCCTGGGTGGCTCGGTTGGTTAAGCGGCTGCCTTCCGCTCAAGTCATGATCCCAGAGTCCTGGGATCAAGTCCCTCATTGGGCTTCCAGCTTGGCGGGGAGCTTGCTTCTCCCTGCCTGCTGTTTTCCCTGCTTGTGCTCACTTGCTCTTTCTCTCTCTCTCTCTGACAAACAAACAAACAAACAAATAAATAAAATCTTTATAAAAAAAGAAAAGTTTTTTAGCTAATGTAGGGTATACATAAAAAATTTATAGCTTATATTATACCTAATGATGAGAAACTACATACTTTCCCCTAAGAATAGGAACAAAGGAAGTATATATCCTTTTTCATGGCTGCTACTCAACATCATACTGGAAGTCCTACCCAATGCAATATGACAAGAAAAGGAAATATGATTAAGAAGATTGTAAAGGAGAAAATGAAGCTGTCTTTACTTGCAGATGACATAAATGTCTATGTAAAAAACCTAAAAGAGAATTTACAAAAAATCTCCTGGGACTAATAAGTGAGTATAGCAAGGTCACAGAATACAAGGTCAATATACAGAAGTCATTTGGTTTTCTATATATCAGCAAAGAATAATTGGAATTTGAAATGAAAATAAGAAGAAATCAATATTCATCAATGCGGGGACCTGGCTGCCTCAGTCATTGGGAGTGTGCAATTCTTGATCTTGGAGTTGTGATTTTGAGCCTCATTTTGGGCATAGAGATTACTTAAAAGAATTGTCATCAGTGGCATTTTAAATGGAAAGATAATAGCTAATTATTATTAATGTATCGTGTACATTGAAATCACCCTGTCTCAAGTCAAATGAACAGTTTAATTCATGCTGTTTTAAATTTAGCAACAGGAGAAGGCAGGAATTTCCTTGTCAAACAAATGAGTTATACATTTATAACTCACATTTTACATTTATATTCTCTCATATTCTTATATTCTTCAATTTTTAGTGGCATAAAAATACAGTTGCCTCACTTCTTTGATTATTTTTAAACTTAAAATTACTCTTATCAAAAGCTATAGCTTCTCCCTGCTCCTTAATTTCTGATTTCCAAGTCAACACTGTCAATTTTTGTAGCAATGTATGCTGGCATATACGTTCATGTTTCCAATAGTATGTTTATGTTGCTAATACTTGCTTTTTTCAATTCAATTTTAGATATAGTCTACTGATTTCTTTCTATGAAATATGTGCATTTGGCTGTCTCAAGTGAGAATTTATGTGCAAACACATATTTTTCACCTCATATATTCTCATTTTAGGTATGTCACAAAAGTTGGTTACATCAGCACTTATTGTTTATATTATCACGACTATTTTTTTCAAGATTTTATTTATTTGAGAGATTGAGAGAGCATGAGTGGGGTCAGGGGCAGAGAGGGAAGCAGACTCCCTCCTGAGCATGGAGCCTCACTCAGGTCTCGATCTCAGAACTCTGGGATCATGACCCAAGTCAAAGGCAGATGCCCAACCGATTGAGCCACTCAGGTGCCCCTATCATGAATATTTAAATTAGCATTCAGTGGTGACTCATATATCTATATGACCATAATTTTTTTATAATCAGATAGTATATCGGTTTTCATTTTTTTTCCCTGAAGTCAATAAAAAACTTTCCAAGAAAAAAAGAAATCCCAGGCAGGACCCGTTGGCTTTACTGATGAATTCTAGTATTATGTGCTGCCGAAGCAAGCACTACTGATGAATTCTAGGAAAAAATTAAAGAATTAATACCAATTAATTAATACCAATTAATACCTATCCTCCTCAAACTTAAACTGAAACTTATTCTAAGTGTGTTCTGGGTACTGGGTACCTGCAGCAGCCAACAACCGGGTAATTGCCTGTGCTCGTGGCGCTTACTTCTTAGTAGGTAAAAGTAATCAATAAATGAATAAAAAGCTATGTCAGTAAAACATCGGGTAGTGGGGAGTGCTATAGAGGAAAGGAAAACAGGGAAGAAGGGCAGACTGGGGAAGAGTGGGTGTATCAGAAGTGTAGTAAGGAAAGTCCTCTTTGGTAAGAAGGCTTTTGAGCAGAGACCAGAAGGAAGTAAGGAAAGAAGCCAGGCAGGTATCTTGGAGAAGGGGATTCCAAGTTCAAAGGACAGCGAGGTCAAAGGCCCTGAGTGGGGACTACATTTCAGTATTTAAGGACCGTGAAGTTGGAGGAGAGTGACAAAGGGGGGGAATGGGTGAAGAGGAAGACAAGGGGGTGGCACAAAGACAATTATGTTGGTCCCTAGCCCTACATGCTGGGTGTGATAGAGCCACTGAAAGGTTTCGACCTGAAGAGTGGTGTATTTTAGGGGAATTTCTGTGGCTGCCATGTGAGGAAGATTAGAGGAATAGCCGAGTGAGGGGAAGCAGGAATTTTGGTTTAGTCATGTTAAGTTCAATATGTCCATCGGATACATACATGGGGATGTTGAATAGGCAGTTAGATCCAACTGTAGAGTTTGGGAAGATGTCCGCATTGAGGGAGCTACATTTTGGAGCTGTTAGTTTATGGTTGATGTTTAAATCCCTGCAGCTGGATACAATCCGTTAGGGAATGAGTATACAGAGAGATGTTTGGTGACTGAGATTTGGAGCACTACCATGAGGATGTTGTCAAGAGGATAGGGATCCATTAAAGGAAGCTGAAAATGATGAGCTGTCAGCGAGGTAGAAGGAGAAGGAAAAGAGAATAGTGTTCAGCAAGACAAAAAAAAATGGAGTGGGGGAATATTTCAAGGATGAAAGAAAGATCAACTGAGTCACACACTACTAATAATTCAAGGAAGACAAGACCAAAAATGAACATTGGACTTGGCAGTGTGGAGGTCGCTAGGGACTTGGTGGGGACAAAGTCTTAACTGACACAACGGAAAATGAAAGGGGAGAGGAAGAAGATGGATTTAGGTGAGAGGTGATGGTGGCCTGGTTTAGGTCAGTTGTGTGGAGGTGGTGAGAAACGGCCAGACTCTGAAGATGGTTTTAAGATCGAGCCAATGGGATTTACTGATGGGTGGCCTGCGGGGTACAGAGTGTGAAAGGTGATGTAGGTTCTCAGCCTGAAAGACCAAAAGAATGGGGAGGAAGGAGAGGATCAGACTTTCAACCAATCTGCCTGTTTCCAGTCTCTCACTTTCACCCCTACCTTCAGAGGCACTTGGTGATCCCAACGCCTGACATGTCTCAGAATGCGCCCCCTGCTGCCCCACCAGCCGCTCTTTGCACTCAGCTTCTCCTGGTCCCTGGACAGCCAGGTGACTGACTTGCTATGTCTCCTTCTGGTTTCCAGCTTCCAAACTTCTGTTGGGGTCTCTCCTCTCCTATTCTCCTCTTCCTCGTAAGTTTGAGTCCCTTTTATAAAACAAAACAAAATTTTTAAAGTCATTTTTGTAAGATTTGGAAAGGGGCAGAGAAAAATGTGTCTTCTACCCATAGTTTAACAGAAAGTCTCCTTGTTTGTTTATTTTTATTGTTTATTTTTTAAAAAGATTTTATCTATTTGAGATAGTGAGAGAGAGCACAACAGGGGGCAGACGGAGAAGGTGAGAGAGAAGCAGGTTCCCCACTGAGCCAAGAGCCCCACGCAGGGCTTGATCCAAGGATCCTGGGATCACTACCTGAGCCAAAGACCAACGCTTAACCAATGGTGCCACCCAGGCACACCTGTTTGTTTATTTTTAAATTAACAAATGGTCATTTCTCTAGTTTGGTCAGGTCAGTTGGTCCTTCATAATGCTTATATTGGATGTTTCAGAGCCTGTGTTTTCTGCCTGAGGTAAATCAACCATCTATATGAGTGATAGATTTTTCTTCCTGCCTCCCCTCTCTCTAATTCGTCTTCTCTTGCATGAAGCAATGCATTTTATTCATAAGTTGCCTGGGAACACCACTACTGGGCACCAGCCTGGAAAAAAAGTATGCCATAACCATTTAAAAATATGAGTGTTTGCTTCGACAACGTGAGGTACAAGTGTGCGTGGGTCTGTGTGTATCTTTGAATTCGAGGGTATGCCCTTATGAACATCTATTCTTAGGTTAGAGAGTCACATATTTAACAGTGTTAACATGTAGCTTAACACATAATTCCACCTCCATTTATCTTAGGTCTCAGCTGGGAAGAAATTCCCAGAGAATTTGGAATTCAGCAGAGCGAGGGAATTGTCAGATGGCAGGTGGCAGGCAAACCCAAGAGCTCCATGTCAATGTACAGGCTGGGGTCAAGAAGCTTATTTTTGCAGATTCTTGCAGCAAATTTCTAGAGCAAAGCAGCCACACGTGGAGAGAACTACATAGCCTTGTGTCCTTGGAGTGGATTTCTCTTTCCAGCTTGAGCTGACTCAAGTTGGTGTCAGTAACTAGCAGCCAAGGGGCATCTACTGAGATCTAAGATCTGTGTTTTCGGGCGCCTGGGTGGCTCAGTTGGTTGAGCGACTGCCTTCGGCTCAGGTCATGATCCCGGAGTCCCGGGATCGAGTCCCATATCGGACTCCTGGCTCTGCGGGAAGTCTGCTTCTCCCTCTGACCTTCTCCCCTCTCATTCTCAGTCTCTCCCTCTCTAATAAATAAATAAAAATCTTTAAAAAAAAAAAAAAAGATCTGTGTTTTCACCGCTCTGGAAGGTTGATCATACTTACCATGGAGCGTTAGAGCAGTCCATCTCTCTCTACTGATATCACAAAGAACAAGGCCAGCGCTTAGGACAATACAGCTCTCAACTCAACTTTCCTAAGGCTAGCAAATTCCCATGATCAGGGGCCAGTTGTGGGGGCTCTAGCAGAACTTGATCTCCGGGGCTGTTCCCGCCAAATGGAGAAAGAAATGGAAGAGCAGGATGGAGGCCTGGACATAAGGACATAAGCCTAACTTATCAGCACTTCCCCTTCCCCTTTCACTGGAAGAGCAAGCAAACCCAAGGCACACTCTAAATTACCCTTGGGCTTAGTGGGAGAGGATCAGCAATGTACTTTGAACTAGATGAGAAACATAAGGATCACATTTCTGGACCAAAAGTAAGAATTCTCTCCCAAATTTAATCTCTAACATGACGCTGTATGTCTTGTTTTGCAACTGTCTTAGACAAAGTCTTTCACAGGATCTGTCTGTAACTAGAATCCAACACATTAGGAAAGCCCAAGGGAAAAATATTCCGAAAGTTATACACCAAATCAGCGGAAGAACTGGTAATAAACCCGGGGACTTTTACTACTGCCTCTATCATTAACGACTCCAGGGACTTGCGGGGACTTTCAAGGAGGGAGTCTGTTCCTAGGTTTTATTGGAAGGTTTCCCTTTTGCTTGTGTTCCAAATACAAATACTGAAGGGGAAAAGAAAGATTAATACACATGCTCGAGGATGATGACATACTGAAGGTATTGAAACATAAACAACCCTTGCAACGGAGACGCAGTTCTGTTGGAGAAACAGCATTGGTTTCTGGTTCGGACTCTGCCCCTAACGAGACGCTTCATGTGGGGCTAGTCCTTTGACTCCTCTGGACCTCAAAGTCCTGGTCTGTAAAATGAAAGGGATGCAGTAAACAATGCCTCCTCTAGTTCTAAAATTCTAAGAAATCTTAATTTTAAAGGTTTATAAACTGAATAAAATAAACTGGAATGCTGGTTGTATCATGCAGTACTGACATATTCAAAATAATCCAATGTGTTTAATACAATTCCAAAAAGCTGAAATGGTCACAGAAATATATTCAATTAAAGAACAATGGAGAGGCCTTTTGCTTCTGGCCTGTTTTTTTTTTTTTTTCTTTCTTTCTTTTCTTTCTTTCTTCTATTTTTTTTTTTTTTTTTTAGATATGAGGAAGCCAGAATAAAAATAGGGGAATTATAAAAGACAAGCAGAATTAATCATTATATGAGTTTAATCAGGGAGAGATTAAAATAATCAAGAGGCTCAATATTGCAAGCAGCATTCATAATCATAGGCTTTTAAACCACATACACAAGACATCAAATATTTTCACATGGGGGGAGAACGGGCTCAGAGAACAAAAGGCGTAAAGGAAGAGGAGGGTTTTTTTTTTTTTTAAGGGAAATATGGGGCACCCGGATGATTCAGTCAATCTTTTTTTTTTTTTTT
>CM052811.1:70430267-70456441 GCA_028533885.1 Nasua narica
ACAGGGAGAGGGTGGCGAATTGTCAGAATGAAGAGCCTTATATCTAGCAACCACAGTTGATATTCAGGGGACCGAGGGAAAGGGTGGTGGTGGTAGAAATGATCATTAGCAGGCAGAATGCGTTTCAGCTAAGCAATGCACCAAGCCCAGATATTATTGTCTCAAAGGTGTTCGGCAAATAGGCAGAGATACAGAATGAAACTTGAAAAGAAATACAGAACCAACCTCCCCCCTCGAAAACCAACGTGAAGAAAGATTCCAGGGGTGTCTGGCTCAGCCTGTAGAGCATGTGACTTTTGATCTCAGAGTCATGAGTTCAAACCCCACATCAGGCATGGAACCTACTTAAAAAAAAAAAAAAAGAAAAGAAAGGGGGCACCTGGGTGGCTCAGTGTGCTAAGCGTCCTACTCTTGGTTATGTCAGGTCCTAATCTCAGGGTCGTGAGATGGAGCCCCCCACTCCCATTTGGGCGATCAGTGGGGAGTCTGCTGAAGATTCTCCCTCTCCCTCTGCCCCTCCCCCCTTCATGCAGGCTTTCTCTCTCTCTCCAAATAAAATAAAATAAAGATTCCAAAGTAGGAAGAAGCCCGATTATCTTGAGGGAGACAGACAAACAAAAACTGAAAGACCAAATCAGAATATACAACAGCTCAGGCAAATGAAAAATCTATTGTGGGAAAATGGCCAACAAGAAAGCTGTGGGAAAGTAACGGGAATTTTTAAAAGCACAATTTGGCCTTGTTTTTAGACACTAACTAGTCACACTTAACCAAATGTCGGGTATTTCTGGAAGTTACTGCTGTAATTAGGAAGGAAAACTGATGTCCAGGCTGTTCGTCACACATTAATTTGCAGTAAGGATTATTCATAAATTCCTGCTTGGGAAATTAATTTCAAATGCTGAGTCAGAAGCGACAAAGTTGCCCCACGTAAGAACCAGGAAAAGGTAGGAAGGTGGCCTGTCAATGGCCCTGGGACAAGGACACCACGGCTCAGAAAGCCCAGACACCAAGAGGGAACTTGGGAAGGGCAGCAGGAAAGGAGAAAATGGTGAGGAGGGGGACTTCCGAGGTGAACAGCGTCTGTGCAATTTGGCTCCCCGTCCTTAACGAAACTCTTAGCTTGGCATAGAAGACCTGTGGTATCTGGTCCTGCTTCCTCGCTGGTGTCCCGGTGTCGCAAGCCCCCCCACCCCCACCCATCTGTGGGCCCACGACTTTACAACCAAACTTAGTGTTTTTTCTTGCCTGTGCGTCTGGGTCCTCATGCTTCCTTCTGCCTGAAATGCCTGCTGCTCAGTCTCAGCTCACCGCTCAACACTGCAGGGCGACCTTCCTCCAATAGCCTGTGGACGGTTGCCACCACCGCCTTTTGGGTTCACTTTCCATCACCACCCCATCTCTATTGTCTGTTTCCTGTCTTCTCCCGTGGCCACATGGTCTCCACCGAGGCCCTTGCTCATCGCTGCATGGCCGTCTGAGAAGACTCCCTTGAAGAAAAATGGAAATGGTTAAATGGTTTATGCTAATTAGGCAACTCCACGGCAGGAGGTGGTTGCAGACTTTTTGTAGGTTTCAGAAGCCTTGTTTAACTTCCTAGGGCAAGAGGTTCAGGGCCTGAGGGCTTCGCTTATGGAAAGGGCTTCAGTGTTGGACAAATTTATCACCCACTGCCTACAATATACAGTCATCTTAGGAATCCCGTAGTTACTTTTTTTTTTTTAAGATTTTATTTATTTATTTGACAGAGAGAGAGATCACAAGTAGGCAGAGAGGCAGGCAGAGAGGGGGAAGCAGGCTCCCTGATGAGCAGAGAGCCTGATTCGGGGCTCCATCCCAGGACCCTGAGATCATGACCTGAGCCAAAGGCAGAGGCTTTAACCTACTGAGCCACCCAGGCACTCCCTAGTAGTTGGTTTTGGAAAATTTGGAATCATTTGTAATTTTACAAAGTGAGAGATTTGCCCTCTTGTGATACTGTACTCCCTAAATAACAAAATTGTTGTTGTCGTCACAGAATTGCATGATTTCTCTTTGCAGGCCTTCAGTCTCTTGTGAACTAAGGTCTCTAATATATACACAGAATCAATCTTAAAGTTTTGCTCCTTTTTTGAACATAGTGAAAGATCATCTACATATTATATTAGAACAGAATCACCAGGAAATCTCAAATCTTCAAGGTCCCAATTAAGAAGCTGACAGAAATAAGGGGAGCATCAATAAACCCCCAGGACAAAGCAGTCCAGGTGTATGGCTGATTTTCCCATGAGAAGGGAAATAACTATTGACTGCCTGGATCTAATGGGATGCTAACAAACATAAGTCCATCACAGTGAAGTGGGTGGCCTCAAGTAACATTGAGGACAAAACAGAATTTGGATGAAGGACCGGTGAAAAAAGAGGAATCACGATCTTATGTATAGTCCTGTAGTCTTGCATAAATCAGTATCTATGCCCATGAGGCTTTTTACCAGGCAAACCTGGAGCATTACAAGGACTGATGCAAGGAATAATGAACCCCTGCTTCATAAAATCTTCCTCAATGGGCTTCTATCCTTCCTTAGCTTTGGGCTTTGAAGGATATTGAACAAGGATGGGTGATAGTTTAGAAAAGTCAATTTCTATTTTGATAGGTTTGGTTACTAGAATTCTTTGGGACAACTGTTGTCCCAGGGCGAATCAGGGACTTTGAATAACTGTTAAAACTGAGATTGGGTTAAGTTTTCAGGGACAGGCAAAATGCCATCTTACACTATTAAGGGACTATGCATGAGAGAGTCTTCAGGAGTTCCTAGCAAAAGTCCATCCGAGGAACATTGGAGTTGGCAGTTCAATTTACATAAAAGATTTCTCCCAATAAAATTTCCTGGTATGGTGTTACAGAGCGGAAATGCATGTTGATTACTGAGAGAGCCAAAGTTTATCATCACAGGCTGGGTCATGGGAAGAGTTTGAGCACTGTTTGGAATTCTTGACTAGTGAATCCTTCTGAGGAAGATGGGTAGAGATGGTGGTAGAACCGATAACCGGCAGAGTAGCACTCGTATCTACCCGAACGCTTTGCCTTTGTATATTATTATAATCCTTCTTATTAAATTAAAAGAATCACTGGGAACTGGGCACGACACTACCCCCCAGAGTCCCTTCATTATTCCTGTTTGGAATAACAAAGAGGCCACACAATTCTGTTTCATTTTAGTCAAGATGGAGGTAGTTATTCTAACTGCCTAGCCACCTCCCTTTTTCTACTATATTGGCAAGTGTCTCTGTCAAAGGGAAAGTTTTTATTGTCTCTTGAGGGAGAGAAGGATAGATGTAATTGCTTTAATTGTAACACGATGTACTTTGTTTTTGTTTTGGGTATCTAAAGCCACTTCAAAATGTTCAGCCAAATGTCGAAGTTCATGGAATGGGGTATTTGCAAACGAACTTTTTATGGATCATATCTGCAGTTGCTGCCTTTGAATCACCAAGAAAGAAAGGTGGAAAAGGCATTAGAAATCAGAACACCAGGAGCTAAACCAGAATATTGTCTAAATGTGATTAGTCTGTTGACGAAGACTCTTTGGGTTCATTCCTTTTCTTTTTGCAAGATTCAATCATGGTCCAGGTTTTTGTTTTTGTTTGTTGTTTTGTATTAAAGGCTTGTGTTACAGTTTCCAAAAGGTTCTCACCCATTTCCTGTATTTTAAGGTGTCCTAATGGAGTAAACTACACCCCCTCATGTTGTACTAACTCTTTTCTGAGAAAAGTGGACATTCACATGCACTTGTAAGTAATAATTGAGAGAGGTCCTGTGTACCCTTTACCCGGTTTCTCCCAACGCTGACGTCTTGCAAGCTATAGAACAGTTTCACAAGGATTTGACATTGCTGCAATCCATCAGTCTTGTTCAGACATCATTATGTGTGTGTAGGTCTACACAATTCTAGACTATGTGTAGGTTCATGCATTTGCCACCATAGTCATGATATAGAACAGTTCCATCATTGCAATGACCCCGCCTGTTGCCCCTTGATAACCGCATCCACCTCCCTCCCATTTCTTCCCCCTAAACTCCTAACCCCCATCAGTCAGTAATCTATTATCCATTTCTAAAATTGTGTCATTTCAAAATGTTACTTAAATGTTATGTAAATATAATATACAACTTCTTGAGATTTTTTTTTAACTCAGTATAATTCTCTGGAGATTCATTCCATTGTAGCGTATCACTAGTTCAATCATTTTTATTGCTGAATAGTATTCCGTTTCCACCCATTTACCCATTGAAAGACATCTAGGCTGTTTCCAGGTTTTGGCTATTATGAATAAAGTGGATATGAGCATTTATGTACAGGCTTTTGTATAAACATGTTTTCATTTTTCTGGAATAAATGCTCAAGATCACAATTGTTGTGTTGGGTCATATGGTAGGTGCATGCTTAGTTTTACAAGAATTGCCAAACTGTTCTCCAGAGTGGCCATTCCGCTTGACATCCCTACCACCAAGGCATGAGTGATCCTGTTTCTCCACATTCCTACCCACATTTGTCATTATTTAGGTGCTCCTGTGTTGGGTGCTGTTTGAGCCATGCTGATAGGTGTGTAGCAGGGCTATCATCATGATTTTTAATTTGCAAATCCATGATGGCTAGTGATGTTTGACTTGTTTTCTTATTTGCTATGCATTTCACCTCAGCGACATGTCTGTCACCTTCTGTTGCTGGGTTGGGGGTTAGGAGAAGGCAGGCCTGGGTGGCCTTCTTCTGTTGGGTAGTTGGTCAGTTGGCAGACACCCTGCTACTACGCTAGTTCTCTAGTCCTGGGTCCCTAGCAAGTTCTCCTTCCTCTTTCCACCTCTCAGACCTCTCCTTAGTTGGCCTCTTGCATTGTTTCCAGGGTTTATAGTTACGCTTGACTGGAGGAGTGAGGAGAGATGAGTCTGTTGCATCTTGTCCATACTGAAAAACTCTAACTTCATCTTAAGAGAATTAGAGAGTTAAAATAGAAGATCCACGATATGCATATTATATTAGAAGAAAATGCAACTTTCAGTCAGAAGACCAGAGAGAGGGAATTATTTCCATTAAAAATTAATGTAAAATAGCTAGATACGTTCAGACTCCCATGATCTAACATTTTATCCATTTCTGCTGCTCTCGAATGCATGAAATAAAACCTCAACTATATCCTATAAATAATAAAGAAGTAGTAGAAGACTTTGTGTGATCATTCATGTCAAGAATGCTGGTTCTGAGCTCACGAGAAGAATCTTGAAGATGTGCGGATGGCAGACACTGCTGTTTGCTGCAGGGATGGAAGGCCTCACCTTTATCCTTTTCTCTCGGATAGCACTGGCCAGGGGAATATCATGCAAGCCACATATATCATTTAAATTTTTCTAGGGGCCACATTAAAGAAGCAAAAAGGAGCGGATGAAATTATTTTAAATAATATTTTAACCCAATAAATCACAAGCATTTTCATTTCAACGTACAGTCAATCCAAAATCGTTAACGGCGTGATTAACTTCTTTTTTATACTAAGTCTTCAGACTCCGCAGGGCATGTTTTACTCAGCACGTTTCAACCCAGGCCAGCCCCAGCTCAAGCGTTCAAGTTCCCCTTCGGCCTGACGCATCCTTCCCGGGCCGTGGTGAGCACGGAGTAGCCTGGTGCGCTTGAATGCTGGGGTGTGGCAGGTTACAGGTGGAAAACAAAGTGGGAACAACTGACAACTACCTTGAAAAGTACTGTGCCAGCAGAAAAGGAAACATTTCATTCATTTTAGGTTCTCTGCTGATTTTCTGTGTGTTCTTTGCCTGATTCATTCTTTCTTTTGGCGTATTCATGGCCACTTTCCCATCCTGGGTACAGGGCTTGAATTTATTTTCATATTGCTTGGTGCTAGGTTACTTCCAAGAGGAAGATGACCCCAGCTTCAGGGAAGCCAGGGGGTTAAGAGCCTATTTTCTGCTCAGAAATGCATTCGTTCAGCCACATCTAGGAGCCTTCTCAGCAGTTTCTACTTCAGGATCTGGTGAGAGCAGGAGGGAGGAGGAACTCCTTTACAACATTCACGGGGAATTTGATCACTTCATCGATGGACCCAACAGATGGCCAGTGCAGCTCAGAAATGACTGGATAAACAGAAGAGTATGTGAGTAAAGGGTAAATCTGGGGGTGGGGCAGGCATGCTCACCTTGGGAAGCAGGTCTGAAGGGCCTTGGTGGGAGTGGCTGGGCACTAGTGGGCCTTGCCCCCCACCCCCAATTCCGAGGCGACCACGGCCTCTGAGTGTAGCAGGCAAGGAGGGACACCCGAGAAAGGCCAGTGTTTGAATAAGGACCATCTGGAATAAGCAGTAATAATCAGAGAAAGGGTAAAGTACTTTGCCTGGGATTTAAACCCCCCACCCAAAAGCCCAGTAACTGATCTTAAAGGCCTCAGTTTGTTGACACATATCGTTTTTATGAGGGACCAGCATTTATTTTTATGGCTGAGTTAATGGACTTCGAGAAGTAGAAACTGAATATAGAGAGCAACATTTACTACTTATGTAACATTAGGAAAATCCCTAACAGCCTTTCTCCTCCTTTCTCCCCTTCCCTCTCCCTCTTCCCTGTTTGACTTCACCTCCCTTCCCCCTACTTCCTCCCACACCCATTTACTCAGCATCTACTATGTGCAAGACACTGTGCCAGGTACCACAGGTACAGAGATAAGAGACAGAGTCCCACCCTGGCCACACAATCTAACTCAGAAGCTGGTGCCATCAATATCTGCACACGGGTGTTTACCAGGTAGTTCAGGAAGGGGCAGGTGAGGCTCTGAGCAAGGTGCCTTGGGAGTCCAAAGGTGGGCCCCTCACCCATAAGGTGAGAGGGAGAGAAGTAAAGGAAGGTTGGATGTGGGGATGAGTAGGCTGGATGATGCCCGTGTGAGTGATGTCGGGGAATGGCGGTCTAGGAAGTGGGAAGAAGGTCTATAAAGACATGGAGGCATGACTGTGGTTTGGTTCAAGAACCTCAAGTAGGCTCAGCATGGCTGGAGCCCTGTATGAGGAGAAGTGAGCGGGTTCAGGTAAGAGAGGCAAAGGCCAGATCACTAAGGGTCTCATGTATGAAAGCAGTTGGATTTTCTTCAAATGCAGTGGCTCTGAGCGTGGGAAGACTGTGTCTCTCAAGACCCACTTGCTAATGTCTGGAGACAGTTTTCATTGTCACAACCTGAAGAGGAGCTCTACTGACATCTAGTGGGTAGAGGTCAAGGATACCATTAAACATCTTACATTGAACAGAACAGCTTCCCAGGGCTGGCCACTTAATTTGCGATGTCCAGATGAGAAGATGGCTTTTGACCTAACATACACAGATCAGGGTTTCCTTTGGCTATGAATATACCAGTGCTCAATGATCTGTGTCTTTGTTTGCTTTACGTCAATTTCAATGTTTGGAGCAAATACAGCCTGATGGAAAGCCTTGTTTCTTTGTGCTGGGTCCATGAATCAAGTAACCTAGAACAGTTCATCATGGTAAGAAATGTGCACCATTTTTCTAGATACTGAGAACCTAGAGGGTAGGAATTACTGCCAAATTGATTCCCTTATTCATGCAACAACGAAAGCCAGCCTCTCCACACCCTTTGCTGACCATCTGTACAGCTCCCCATAGCCCTGCACATTGGTTTTGGAGGTCAGGACAGTTCCTGGGACTTCTCAAAACCTTGGAATTCTTAGTGCCTCACAAACCCTTGGGGTGAATACATCAAAACCACTGAAAACCTTGTATTCATGTCTTGCCCATGTTCTTTGGCGTGTATATTGGCCGTTGCTGAACTTGGGGTTTGAGGCTATCATTTTCATACTCAAACAAAACAGAATAAAACAAAACAACCCATTCAAGATGATTTACAAACTGAAGGCACCTAATAATAATACCTCACATTTCTGGAGAGCTTTTTAGCCGCAGAGCACTTCCCAGACAATAACTAATGGATTCTCCAGCTCCCCTCAGGAATAGAGACACGTGCATTCCCACATGCACCAGCAACGTAATTTACATGAAACAAAGAAAAAGACATTCCGAAGTGGCATTCCACGAAATCATAATTAGAACCCCAAGCTCAAGATAAACAGGTTGAGCTCTCCTAGGAAGGCAGGACCACTCACCCACCGGTTAGTTTCCACTTAGATTCCATCAATAGAATCTAGTGCATGGGGAGGACAGGTCAGGAATGTTCACGTAGTCATCAAGGGCCCATTTCAAAGGCAGATGACCTCAGCTAAAATACCTGTTGAGAGCAGTGCTGTGGCAGCTGTTGGTTGTGACCACAGACCATCTTCCCCTGCTTGGCCTGTCTCCCTCTCTTTGCTTCAGCCTTCCTGGCCACCCCCTGCCTAACAGTCTCCTCCTGCTAATCAGGGGAAACAGTATGATACGAAGTCAGGGATGTGTGATGGACTTCCCGTGTGACACCTTAGGGGAATATAGTCACTGAGGGAGGTAGAACATTCTTCCCGGTGCTCCATGAATTCCACTACCTGGCTGTCACCAGCCTCTACCTCCCCAAAGGGCTGGTCCTGTGGTCTTATGGCAAGGCTCACATGTCCACCTATATACTCAACACCCTGGACACTTTTCACGGCTCATGCCTTACTTACCTTGCTTACTTACTTACTTGCTTTGAGATGACATTAACCACCAACTGAGATATCTCCAAGTTCCACATTAGAAATGTCCTGGGTTAACTGGCTGCATGTAGAACAGTTCTCTGGATCAACAAGCTCAGTTAGAATTGGTCTGGTGAAAAGGACTGAACCCCTTTATTTTCTCTTTACCCCTCAGGCTTCCCCTCTCCACAACTGAGGCCACAGGAGCCCCACCCACAGGCCGCCCACCCCAGGCTCTGGATTCTGAGCTATCCCAAATCAGGAGTCACATTCAGTGTTCAGGCAATTCACGGTCAAGTCCCCTTGTTGCCCGTCCAGTTCTTCTGTCCTAGCACTAACAACTGATTTCTGCCACTGTTCTTGGGACTGGTCCCTGGTCTATACCCAGGGTTTGAGGTGCTGTGTTGACCAGCAGTGGGGTTGGAACCATCTGACCTGGTTTCTCCATGTGGTGCTTTCATGGCCACGGTAGAAATGATCTCCACATGGACTGTGATGGAGAAGAAATTTGCCTCCAGGGGGCATTTTTAAGGTTTTACCAGGGATGGAGGCCAAAAATCCACCTCACCTGGGACTCACAGCTGCAGTAGAGGCAACAAAGGCCAACAACAGCCCTCAAGGAGAGGCCTCTCAGGGGAGCTGCTGCATAGACTGACTGGAGGCTTGGTGAAGCAGCGGCAGTGGGAATGAGCAAGTGGTCTTTGAACGGCTGAGCAGCAACTGTCCCAGCATTGTGGAGTCCAGAGGTCCAAGGCCATCTCAGAAAGCAAGTTAGATGGAATAAGAAGGACCAGCCACATGCAGAACACCCCATAAGGAAGACTGAGTTGCATCAAGCCTGATTGCTATACGGCAATTCTCCTGCCCCTGGCAAACATTAGGACTTGACTTTGTTAAAGTGACATCCCTTTGACATAACAAGAGCAACATCAAATCCACAAGAGCACTAAAAAATAAGAAGGGGTGTCTTAAAAGTTCCAGGAACGTTGAGGCATCTCTGAAGGATGGAAGAAGTCTAGGATCATCATAAAGGAGAAAATCACAGTGCTGAGGTTGCGCAGAACTAAAAATATAGAGGGCTGATCCAGGATTTGATGAGCTTAGAGGTCAAGAATTTTGGGAGGTACCCTAGAGGGAGTGATTAATCACTTGGGATACCATATAGGAGCAGCCACCTCTCCACCTTCAGGCTAAGAAACAGGCATGAAGGGTGTTAGGCTTCCCCCTCCCCCAGTATGGACCAGTGGGTTCAGATGGTTGTGATGAAAAGGCCAGATGGGGCCCTGGCAGCCCCCAGGAGGAATGGGATGCCCTCTACATCCAGGAGACTAGATGCAGCAAATAAAAAGAACACTGGCAGAACCGAGAGCTCAAATGTGGAGTGTAGCACACAGCCAATAACCCCTGAACATTTGGAAAAAGCCATAAAAGAGAGGTACCAACCCCAACAAATGGAAAAGTTTACATCCAAAGAAGCAGAGTTAACAGAGCAAACAGAACAAGAAAATGGCACATATATAATTAGAATCCTCAGAGGGAAATAAAATGATATTACACTCATAAAAAGGAATGCTTTAGAGATGTTGGAAATGAAAAATTTGACGATTGAAGTAAAATTCTCAGTAAGTGGGCAGAAGCAGGGAAGCTGACAAGAGAATAAGTTGAAAGTCTGAGCCAAGGAATTCTCTCAGAATAGCAAAAATGGACAAGGAGTACAGAAAACATAAAAAAACGGTCAAGAGAATCAGAAGACGAACCCAAAAGTTCTGAACATGCATTGAACAGGGCATTAAGGACAGAATATACTCTGCAGTATTTGAAGACAGTGCCCCAGAGGAAAGACAGCTGTGGGACCCAGAGGTCAGGTGGGGACTCACGGATGGATAAGCAGAATCAAGAATAAATAAAATGAAAGACTCTTATCAAGCAACGTTATGGGGACATTTCAGACATCAAGGGTAAAGGGAAAACCCTGATGGGTTTTCTGGGAGTAGTGGAATGGTGAGAGGGGAGTCTCTGTTACTACAAAGATAACATGAGATGCAAGAAAAAACTAGAACAGTATTTTCAAATTTCCAAGGAAAATCCTTTTGAATTAGCATTCCTTGGTAGGTGAAACTAGGACACAAGGGTGCGGGCACAAAGTGAGATACTTTCAGACGTGCAAAGATTCACAAATTTTACAACTCAGATCTGATTTGAAAGAAGTAGGATGCAAGAAGCAACAAAACAACTGGGAAGCCTTCATGTTAAGTCTAAATGAGTACCGTCGACTTTTGAAATTGAGATGTAATTCACATACCATAAAATTCATCCTTTTAAAGTGTATAATTTAGTGGATTTCAGTATATTCACAATGTTGTGCAACCATAACCACTAGCTAATTCCAGAACATTTTCATTATGCAAAAAAGAAATCCTGCACTCATCAGCAGTCACTCCCCCAAAAATGAAACATGGAGAGTTACCCTATGACCCAGCAATTCCTCAACAAGGTATATACCCAAGAAAAAACATATAATCACATAAAACTTGTGCTATGATTCATAGCATCATTATTCATAATAGCCAGAAAGTTGAGAACAACCCAACACCTATTGATTGATGAATAGATGTGGTATATCTATACAATGGAATCTTGTTTAGCCATTAAAAAGAATGCAGTGCTGACATGTGCTACAATAGGGACAAACCTTGAAAACATTATGCTAAGTGAAAGAAGCCCAACAAAAAAGGCCACCTGTAGTATAATTTCATTTATATGAAATGTCTAGACTAAGCAAATCCATAGAGACGACCAGGGGCTGGGGGAAGCGGGTACGGGGAGTGACTGCTAAGTATGGGATTTCTTTCTGGGGTAGTGAAAATGTTTTGTGATTAAATAATGGTGATGTTTGCACAGCCTTGTGAACATACTAAAAACCAACACACTTGACATTTTAAAGGCTAAACTGCTGTTGAGCAATGCTTGTCTATTTGCATCACATGCTTTTTATTTTTATTTTTGACTTTGAGAGAGAGAGAGCACACACATGGGTGCACACGAGTGGGGGGGTGGAGAGGGAGAGGGACAAGCAGACTCCCCATTGAGTAGGGAGCCTGGCGCTGGGCTCAATGTGGCGCTCGATCCCAGGACCCTGAGGTCCTGACCTCAGCTGAAGGCAGATGCTTAACCTACTGAGCCACCCAGGCGCCCCCACATATTTTTTTTTAAAGACTGTATTCTCATATTACTTGTTTGAGTGAAGATAAATTTTAAAAAAGAAAGCAGAAAAAGAAATATAGTGAACTAAAAATGGCAGGAGTCCTCTCAGCATGGAACATTTTTGTTGGTCGGCTGTGTTCGAACCATGTCACAATGTAACAGCTTACACTTAGGCATTGCTTTATAGTAAACAAAGCTTGGCATGTAAAAAACCAGACACAAAAATCAAAACCTCTCTTAGCAAGAATATTTCAGGCTCTCCTATAGGTTGTTTTGTTTTTCACTCTAAGGTAACTACTTAACATTATCTGCCAAGAGCATTCTCAGATTGGTGTTCCTTTCTGGAAAAATGCATTCATCTCGTCTAGTAGTTCGGATAGGGTCACACTTTTGTAGAGGAAAAGATAAACTTATGACTAGCTGATTGCATTTAAAACAAAATACTGTAACATATGGGAAAGGCCATTTTACTCAGAAGTTCTAGGAAGAGACAGGAGAATGTTTTTGAGACAGAGTGATACTGATTTCAAGGTTTATTAAGACATTAAAAAAGTAACGTCACTGATGCATTAATAGTTACCTTCAAATATAAAAGTGCTTATTCTTCAAAATTCTTAAGGCTCATTCCGTTACAGTATAGTAAGATGCTTCTCCATTCCAGAGACTGTTCTGCCCAAGTTTTATGTGATTTCTAGACAGACACAGCAAAATCTTCAAACAGTAAAATAATGGTCAATGATTCCATCATCTTTGTACATGTAAATTTAAACTCAGACAAAATATAAGATCTCCCTAGACACCCAGGCCTTCCTAACACCTTGCCAAAATAATTCACTCTTGAATTGTTCATGATTTGAATGTGGAGTTTTGCTTATTTGCAGTATGATAAATACTGCTATATGGGAGAAACTTTTTTCTTATACAAGAGAAAGATACAAAGGGTAGATTTAGTACTTGCCCTTCCTTATGCAGACATGAGCCACCATCAAAGTGAAGTCATTTAAGCTTCATGGATGCAGACATCTTAGAAGCAGCCTGGGAGAAAAGACTTCTCTATAGGAGAAAGAGATTTGGGGGCACTCGTGAGGCTGCATTGGAATTTCCTTGGAAAAAGTGTTAAAGAATTTTGAGAAGTAGCTGGAGGAAGTGAACCTTACTAAAGTTACTAGTCTTTATTCATTGCTTGGGTTAAGATTTTTATCACATACTTAAAGACACAGACAAGAGCACATGGTTTCACCAGTAATAGTGTTGGTAATGTTGATGCTTAATAGACCATTACAACTACTTGAGTTAAAATAGTGGCCATCAACACAGATGCCGGACTTTCTCTATAACCATATCCAAATGGCCTAACAGGAAGTTCCAAGTAAGTGTCACATGACAAAAATGAACTTAAGCTATTTTAATACTGAATGACTAGACACAAATAAAAATAGTATTCAACCTTATGAATACAGCACTTTAATCAATGCTACAATGGGTAGGTACATTTTTACAGCATAAATTACTGTACAGAATTGTCCTACTTAAAATCCTCTTCAATCCTGGCAACAATTGTAAGACCAATTCCTGGAAGAGGAGATGGAGGCTCTATAATCGGTTTCTGTGGCTGCTAAAACTGGATCCGTGGAAAAGTCCCGTGGGATGTAAGCAGGTTCCCAAGTTGCTGACAGCTTTCCCGAGCCCAAGATGCAGAATTTGAAAAGGTGTCTGATGTGATACGCTATGCAGGAATACTGAATTAGAGTTGCCAGGTCCATAAATAAACAAACATCCAAGATGACACAGTATAAAATGGTGGACTTTTAAATCCCTGCTCCGATCGAGGTGAACTTACATAAGAGTGACTTTCAACTTGATCCCATAGAACTGTACAGTAAGAAGCTATTTCTTATGCTGTAGTAGGAGCGTCTGTTCCAGAGCATCCTGCCCGAGAAAACGGGGACATCCAAGATTCTAGCTAGTGTATCGGCACCTCCTCATGCTAATAAAACCTATGTTGCCATTCTAGAATTTTTTTTTACCTAAAAACTCAGAATTCACACCGGATAAGCTGTTATGCTCTAGTGGAAAGGGTGTTAGTATCAATTTGGCCTTAAATGAGGATGGATCTTGGAAGACCTTTTTGTACTGCAGAAAGGCTAGGGATTCTCCGGTGAGTATGAAAAGAAAAGGCCCTTTAGAAGGAGTATTTCATGATTATTTTGATGACATCAAATTACTAATTTAGGGACACAAGGAAGCGCTATGTCTAAATAATATAAATTTGAGATAAAAGCTCAAAACTTCAATACAACATTTAGGGCCTTGACCTTGATGGTATGAAACATTCATATTATTGGTCAGATTTCCAGTTTTTGTTTTGATGTCTGGGTTCCGGAATGTACAAATGTCTAGGTGAGCATCACAAAAATCACTAAGTTCTTACGTTGATTTTTCTCTCTTCTGGTACACTGATTAAGGTGTAGCCTGCAATTAAGTGATCATGTGGAGGCAACCTAACCCACTAGAGAAAACATCTTTCTATTCTCTCGAGAGAGGTCTCCTCTTTCCTGAAGCTCATGACATACCTGAGTCCCTTATGACAGATCTCCTTTCTCAGGGACAAATGTCCCAGAGCAGCTGTCTTCCACTTCCTGGCCACAAACCAACCAACCAACCAACCAACCAACCATCAGAGGCACAAGATCCACATCTTGGAACTCAGCCTCAAAGAAAAGCCACGAGAGCATGGGAAATGAAACTGTGCTGTGTTCTCTGGCTCTATGAAGATTTTTGAAGCATGATGTTCAATAGGCAAGTTATTTTCTCATGGAAGATGGCCCACACCAGAAGCTTGGACCCAGTGTTCCTTCTTCCCCTTTCCATCCGGACACCCCCTGATTTCTTAAGGTCAGGCCTAGATGAGAAAGGGAGGGTTGGGCTGGGGGAGGGGGTTACTTGGCAGGCTTGCTGCTCTTGGCAAGGACAGACCTATCCCCCCTCACCCCGTCATTGGTCTTAGAGCTCTGCCGAGAGGCAGGAGGACTCAAAGTGGTAACGATAAAGGCTGAAGAATCTAACAGAGGGGTCTGTGGCTACCCCACTGTCATCCTCTTGGTCCTCTAGAAGCTCGTTGGGGGGGACAGAGTACCATGCCACACATCACACTCCTTTGTATCTTGGTGCCTGTAGATACTGTCGAGTTCCGCTGCCTCCATTCTGACAGCCATGCATTACTCCTGCTGAGCGTGACAACTGGGGACCTCAAAACACTTGCTTAAATTGGTTGATCCTCACACTCTGTCTGAGGTCATGGGTATCCTGAGTTACGTTTTACACGGAGGAAACTGAAGTATGCAAAGGAGCTTTATTCAGGGATCAGGTGCAGCAGATAATGGAGGGAAAGGTTTGGATACCCCAGTTATTTTCCTGACTTCTCATTCCAACATCCATGAGTTCTCATGTTGAATCCTTGTTTCCTTAAAGCTCCCACTGCCTCTAATAACTGTTCTTCTAAAAATTCAAGATACTAAACCTGACTTATAGAACTTAGAAGAGCACCCCCCCCCCCGAATGACAAAATCAACCCAGTTCACAGAGAAGGACAATTTGGGTTGCGTTGGCAGCCCTGGGAACTGCAGGGGATTAATAATCAGACTGCAGATTACTCAAAGGAAAGAGTTAATATTGTTATTTCACCACATAGGCCCCAGAGAGAGCCAGTGATGCTACGGAAGTGTCTGTCACTTAAAAAGCAGTATGTTATATGCTTAGAATTTTTGACATCTCAACTACATGGCCATACTTGAGGCTTTGTGATCTCTCATTTTGGAAGATGCAGGTAACAGAGAAGATTCAAAGAATGTTCTTTAAGAAGTCATATACTTTTGGCTACTGTGGGTAGACTGCTGTTCAGTCAAGTAGTGCATTATTGCTCAGCATTAAGCATGTTCTCTTTGCTCATGTGGACATCTAGAAATCAAGAGATGATAAACACTGGGGGGGAAGAGTCAGTTTTGTCTTATGGAAAACTGAAGAAGGGCTGAAGAACAATACAGAAAGCAAAAAACTGTGATTATTTTTATCACCAAACAGCACTGTTTGAAAACACTAAACACTGGTACTATTTTACATCATCTTTGGATATAAATATTCTCTGATGGGCTTTTGCTTTGTCAGAAATGAGTAGAAAACAAGTCCTTGATTCAGTTCTTCAGGCCCCATCGTTACTTCCTGATGCTTAAAGACAAATGCTGATCCTCACGTCGAGTTGCAATTAGTACTTTGAATTCATCCCTCAGATCAGTGTGCTTAAAACTTGCTCTAAGAGGTGGATTTTCAAAGTAACACGTAGGGATTTAATCCCCTGATTCCCATTACTGTAAGAGCTGTGAATCTAAGTGCCCTCGGAGCCAGTCCCAAATTACCTCCTGGTGCCTCAGAATGCCAATTAAATCATAAAAACCAAAACTGTGGTCAGATGTAATTAGTTTGAGGACAGAGTTCTGTAATTTTCCTCATGCCACACAAACAAACTGACCCCTCTGATGACATATACAGAATAATTCAGTTTGGACAAAAAGAACACAAATCTCAACTCTGAACATTTCTTGTGCTGTTTGCTAGGAAGCTAGGATATTGAAAACTGTTCTTGGAAAATTGTTGGAAATGCAGTTTATGTTGTTAAGTTTTCTTTCTTTCATTAAAAAAGTATCTTTGAAGACTCCAGTTGATCCATGTTTCATTGAAAATGTGTTACTTCTTAAAAATAGGATTCTGATTATAACAGACTTCAATGGCAGGCAAGCTGTATAAGAGAAAGACAGTTCTTGGAAGACTGTTGAGTGTTTCTTAGCCCAAACCACTTCTGAAAAGGGCATAAAGGTCCCTGGAGCAAGCATGGCCAGTGCCCTGTCCTGGCCATCTCCAGGGTGAGGTGGTCTCCATAGTGGCGCAGAGCTAGGGTCCTGCTGCCTGACAAGGCCATTTGAATCTAAGGCTATGGGCTGGGTAAGGCGGAGTAATCATTCTGTTTTTGTTGCTGTTTCTGCTTCTTTGGGAAGGAACGGACTGCAAAAATTGTGAGAGAAGAGTAAAAATAAGGTTAACAAAAAAGTCTCCCACGCATGGAGACAGATAATGGCACGCTACTGTTCTAATATTTCCATCTTCGTTAGTTCAAAATGCTATTTTATTCAACCAAATATTTGCAAGCATTATTCCACCATGTTGGTTTGAGTTGAAAAAACCGGGCACATATAACTTAGAGAATTAACTTGTGTCATTAAGGAATGTTGAGTAAAACAGTGTCCCAGTGTCCCAGAATTACTGGTGGGACAGGCATCAATGAACTCCTCAAGCTTCCTATTCAGCGTTTTCTGGGACACTGGGCTGTGTCCTTCCATACAAGTGTGTGTGCAAATATGTGCTGGGAAATGGGAAAGACAAGTAGTAAGCTGTAGTTATAATGAAGAAAAACATGCTTCTGTCTTGCCCGTGGAAAATATCAGACCTAGTAATGATAATCTGTGGGAACTACATTTTAAAAATTCATGAAATGACAAGGTTGTTTCTGAAGAGATTATGAACCGGGGACCCGAATACTTATTTGAACGTGTTTTGATTCCGAAGTCTCCTTGTAAAAATATTCACAGAGATTGGTGGACATTTTTTTTTTTTTTTTTACATACAACTCGGTTTCTCTCATTTACAACATAAATCATTTAATGTAACATTTGCAACCTTAGAAAGGCAGACATATTTAATCCAGGTCAGTTTATAAATTCCAATTTCACATGGATTAAAAACTGCAGATAAATTAAGTCACAATAATATCCTGTACATGCATTAAGGCTGGTGACTGCTAAAGTCTCTTGGGTATCTACAAACAGGAAATCACACACAGATTACTGGGTTGGAAGAGTGTCTACATCATTAAAAAAATCTTTTTTTTTTTTGGTGATACAGATTTCAACAGTAACTCTGGAAAACTGTGAAAAATGTTATTTAAAAATATATATGTATATACTACTGCACAGTTTCAAAGATGTGATTCATAAATAATGTTGGCTGCACTGATTAATTTTGTGACAATTACTGTACTTCCAAGGTGATGCGAACACGCAGTGACTTATACTCAATGTTAGGCACTAGTAATATCCTTCAGGCATACTACAGTTTTATGTTAGCTGTATTGTACATATATATTTTTAAATGTATGCATTTATACAAACTGTGTATATTATGTATGGGATGTCAGAAATGTACACATCACTGTTATATAATACACACATCATTGTTTTACATACTAGGATAAGTTTTAGTGCAGAAAATCTCATTGCATTGCATTCCATGTGTTCAATCTAGTAAGCAATTTGTCAACTCTTCAGATTATTTTTCCAGTACATTCTTCTTTAGATAGTGGGTCCGAGTTTCCATTTGCAATTTGAATGTTTCCAGAAATACGTGTTTTAACCAAACCTTTCTTTCCAGGCACAATCCTGCACGTAAGTCTGATCTGTGTAGAGAGTAGTAACAAATCCCAAATTTTGATCAGGAATGTATTTGGGTCACTTTCTTTCAAAGGTAACTATAATATCGTGATAAAGGAAGGCATCCACTCAGGTCATGGAAGGATAAAGTCAGTTGAACTTGTGTTGAACTTCTGAGGAAATAATATGTCTTCAAATAGAAAAAAATGATAATACACATGATGTTTAAATGGGAGAATCTCTAGAAGAATCTACATGAATAACTGTGAGCAGTGGTTGTCTTCGGGGGATGGGACATACTACTTTCTACTTTATACAGTGCTGTCTTTGTTTGAATCTTTACAATGAGCATGTATTACTTTAATAATCCAAAAACACAAGAAAGGTATTTCTACTTTGAACAAAGCTAAATAAAAGGAACATGTTATGAATGACTTTCACACACAACAATCAGAAGATGGTTTCTTAGCAAAATCACCTCTGCCAAAGCAAACAAAAACTGCTGTCCTCACATGGTCTGTTGATGAGATCAAAGACAGGGAGAAGACCCTATGTGTTCTGACCATTCCCAAAATGACCAGTTCCAAGTTTTGTTGGGAAAGACGGACCACCTAAGTGCTTAAAATGCTGTGGGCACAATCAGCCAGGGCCCACCTGTGTTTACCTGGGGTTTTGTGGGTAAGCACATCATGGGGCTCCCATAAGACCTGTGACTTTAAGGATGGGCAGGGCCAGAAAGCACCCCGGGGATACATGATGCGGACCCTGAGGTTCATCATCCCTTTACATGAGTTTCAACATTTCATCCAAATTCAGCAAGAGGAAGTAGAATTAAGCTGTTGTCCTCCAGGAAAAAAAAATCCAAAATTTCCTAAATTAGACTCAAATTTCCAACATAGGATGGGATCATGAACTCTGCCAACAACTAGTGAAAGGGATGTGAGGAGCACCTCAGTTGGATAAACGTAAAATAGAAATACTGGTAATATTTCCAGCTGCTTCAGGGCCGAAGCCAAATGCAAATTTTACAAATCCTTCACTGGCTTCATTTCCCTTCGAATCCTTTACTTTTGATTCATTTCAGATCACCAAAGTTGCTCAAGCATTTTAAATCAGTGCTTAGAATTTCAGCAGTTGTATTTCCCACCTACAGGTCAGGTGACAAAAATATGACCATTACAACCAAACCAGTAAGAGCATCAGGAGAAGCATATATCACTACCTATTATAAGTGTTTTGTGCCACCATCACCTTGGAAAGCGGAGGGTTCCATATACGGCATGCACCTGTCTTTCTCAGACCATCCTGGTGCAATTCTGTCAAGTGAGAGGCTTCAAGAACATTATTTTTGTTTTTAAGGATATGGCAAGGTCTATCCTCTTTTGTAGGAATTTTTCTTTTTACCAGTATTTTTTATATCCAAGCATATTTAACAAGAAGACTAATTCTAGGGCACAATAAGAGACTATAAAAGAAGTAAGTTTCAGACAAAAACTGTAAACAAGATGTCAAAAAACTAAAATGTAAACTTCATTAATAAAAAGAAAAGAAAAGAATCAAGGGCAAGACATAAACATACCAGACACTCAGGATGGAAGCGTGATGTTGTGGTCGCTGCTATGCCAAACAGATCTGCGGTCCTTGCAAAAATAACTTACCCTGCGCAGTAAGCAGCTTGCTAATCAAAGCCTGAAACACAGCCCCCAGATCGAAATGCATTAAAGGACTGCATTCTGCACAAAGGGTGAGAGGATCAGACAGTCTCGTGATAGCGAATGGTTCTCAGCCTGAGAAGCAGCAGATACAGACTCCTAGTGAAGACACATTCTAGGGAATGTCCTAATTTGGCCAAGAACATTTGTAAGAGAGCTATCGCGGAAAGAAAAGACTTGGAAGATATTGGCTGACGAATGCCATGTGGCTCTGGGGACACCTTGTCACAGTGGCAGGAAGAAATGATGCATGTGCCAGGTGGGCTCGTCGTGGCACGTGCAGAAGCTTGCGATTCTTGACTGAGCTCCGAGCACGGCTGTCTTTTAGTGTCGGTTAGCTTTCGACGACACTGACTGTTCGCCAAATCCCAGTGCCATGTTCATACGCTTTTGGGGGCGGGGCAGGGCAGGCCTGGGGGATTTGATCCATTTGCTCATGATGCCTTTAGGTGATAATAACGCGGGATGGAAGGGGTGGGAGTAGACAAAAGGCAAGGTATTTGGTCACATGCAATCTAGTAAACGTCAGGCACAAAAATAACTGACTTCTTTTCATTATTCAATTACCCATAAATACACACAATCAAAAATTAATTGGGGGAATAGTATATTAATACTGAAAGTAATCAACAATATAAGAACTAGGTTCATCTTCACTGGCAGTCAAGCTTTTGGTGTGCTGTCTTGCACCCGGTTAACTAACCCATGAGATTTTGGTTGAATGTTCTAAGAAGTCATGGTTTAGCTTTGAGACAGAAAGTGTGTGTGTGATTTTGTGTGCGTGTGTGTGTGTGTAAGTCTCTATTCTCTAGTCAGAAACCTCTGATCACTTTGCCTAGCTTGGGGTCACAGAAACTAGACAAAGAGAATGTGTTCTCAAGAGCCGTGAATCTTACACACGCACAGGCAGCTTCTGTAACCCCCCCCCCCCCCACACAAACACACATGCCCTGGGAAAAGACCATTGTTCGATGCTCAGGAAATATTCACCGCAGTTTGGGAAATGCTGTGGCCGGAGACTTCAGTAGCACAGTGTCCAGAAACATGGAGCCGTCTGTGGAGACGAGGGCACAATCCAGCTCACGGGCAAGGCCCCTATGAGAGGTGGGTGCTGTTCCGCAGCCAGTGCAGCCCCTGCTGGGAATATTGGACCAGATGCTCCATGCTGCTGTGCAGGGTGACAGGCCCCATGAGCAAATCCAGGTCGTTGAAGAATTCTAGGGGACAGAGAGAGTTGTTTGAGTGACACACAGGCGAAGTGTGCTACCCCGGAGACCCGAGTGACTGAAGGAAAAAAACTCCGTTCCTTGTCTTTATCTAAATCAAGGATTCTCTATTCCATCATGTGCCTTTACCATTCAATGGAATAGAACCCAAAGGGGGAGAACTCATTCTATATCCAAAGCATTCTATTGGCTACCTCCCATGTAAATGAGTAACATTTACTGAGCCAAAGAGCAAAGAAAATTCACTTCCTCAGACTGCGTTGTCTGTGTGCATGAACGCTTCCTACCCTGGATGGGGGCTGTGGCTCTATTGCCCCTTATATTAGATTCAACTGTAGCATGTGCTGAACTCCTGGAGTGAGTCCAAGGGAAGAGGCTCTAGGCCTCTGGAGGCAAATCAGAGATGGGTTCTGAAAAATCCTACCGAGGTCACATTCTAGTCCTGGGACATTCTCTAGGTTTGTTGTTTCGTTAAATATTTATTAGGTGCCAAGGCACTGTGCTAGGCGCAGGAGGGTAGAGGTATGGGAGTATACCAAGGGGAATAATGTGTAGGCTCTGCTCCCTCAGAGATCCCAGTGTAGTGGCTAATACAGGCAAATTCGTATGGCTCTCATGCTGTCATAACTGGATCACGGAAAAACACTCCTTGAAAGTAAGTATCTGGGAGAAGTTTTTCAGAGGTGCTCACGTACATGCTGAATGAAGTCCTGCTGGAGAAGGCAAAGGAGAGGTCAGAGAAGACTCCCAGGTTGCTGGGAGGACAGCCAAGGCAGGAATCCAGGAGCAGAAAAGGGGAGGAGGAGCGGGTCTGGGAAGCAATGCCGACTTTGCACTGGACATGCAGCACTGAGCCTCTGGCAGGGGACATCTGAGCCTCTGGCAGGGGACATCCAGCAGGCAGTGCCATCTGGAGCATGGCCTGCTCAGGATCTCCCAAACTGGCCACGTCGATTTTGTCCTGTCCCTTCTGTTTTGTTCACCTGTGATGCCCACCCCTCTCTGTATCAGCCACACACCTACTATTTGTTTTTTAAAACCCTGTCCCATGCCAATTCCTCTAGAAAGCCTCTCCTGATGGCCTCAGGCCCCTGCCATTGACCTCCCTTGGCATTCCCATTAGATTTTCAGGGGGCACCACCTCTGGGATGTGTGTTACGTACTCTCTAGTTTTATTATCAGTTTCATGTACTCAGGACCCATCTGCTTATCTGTGCCATTAATTCCTCATCTCACTGTGGACATTCTGGTCTTGTTCTCAGAAGCTTATGCTATCATGGGAACAAAATTCGCATTTCATGGCTTGAAAGTGAGGTCAGATTTGCACTCTCACCTGCTGCTGGAGGGAGAGTAGTAAACTGGTATAATCTTTTGGGAGAAAGTTAACAATATATGTCAAGATATATAGTATTATATATCTTAAAGGAATCTGTACCTGTTGACACCCAAATTCTCCCTCCAATGAAAGTAATCAGAATATGGACAATGATTTATATGAAGATATTTATCATAACATGAATAGAAAAAATTGGAAGTGACATAAGTCCAACAAGAAGGCAATGGTTTTGAGAAATCATGATACTTCATGACTACATAAGCACTATTTTGACAGTCTTCTAGAACTATCATAAAAGATGTTTTTGAACAAGTCAGTGACATGGGAAAATGCCTGATACAATGTTAAATGGAAACAGACAGGATATAAGACTGCATATGGACTGCAATCTTATTTTGGTAAGATTGTGCATATTTGGAGAAGACTAGAAGAAACTACAGTAGAAGGTTAATAGCAATTATATCTTGGTGATAAGATTACTGATAATTGAAAAACATTTTTCTCTGTAGTTTTACATATTTTACAAATTTAGCCACAGTAGACATGTGTTTGTCTTATAATCTGTGAAAACAGAAACCTTATTTAAAGAGAAACAGAGTTTATTGCTACCTAGAAAACACTCTCTTTTCAGTGGTAAGTAGCTATCATGTAAGTAGCTAGGAACATTCATCCTCATTAATTAATCAATCAGTTCATTCATTCAGTTTTTCAGCTCCCCAGCTGTGTTCTAGACACTGTGTGGGTCTTGGGAACACTAAACCGAAAGAAGGTTACCCCTACCTTCAAGGGGCTCACCAACTCAAGGGAAAACCATAGGTGCACGCGTGCGTGTGCATATGTGTATATCCATAAAGGTATCTACATCATTTCTATGTATCTGCATCGTGACTATCTCCACCTCCATCTCTAATCTCCCACAGTCAAGATTAAGGTCGATCAAGGCACAGGAGGCCGTGAATGAGGGGGAGAGGTCAGGAAAAGTTTCATACAGTAGGTGACAACTCCTATTATGTCTTCTCTGGTGAATGATGAAAACATGCTCGATGATGTCCAGCGTCAGGCTGGCTCCCCGAGCTGTGCTGGGAACACACACACACTCCCTGGAGGCACACACCTCTGTTTTCCTTGGCCAGGTTGTCTGCCATCTCCCAGTAGTCATAGCTGTGCAGAATGCTGTTGGTGATGCTGACGTGATTGGCTGCCATCTGGTGGATGCGCTGTGGGATGCTGACAATGGTTGAAGGGGACAGGGCATTGGCATTGGAGAGGCTCCCCTGAGATCCCACGGAGCTGGTTGGGGAGGGGTTGGGAGACATAGGGGATGGGGTTCCAGTGCTCCTGGAAGGGAATAGCATAGAAAAACACAAGAGTGGGGAGGTTGGTACCAGATGAGGTAGAACGGCACTTCCCAGCACCCCCTCCCTGGGTACTGTAAGCAAAGCAGCACACGGCCCAGCATCACGCAGTGTCTCATTTATCACCTTTACTTTGGAGAAACACACTTACTTTCCACTGGCCCCCCATGGAGATGGGGCTTGGGCAGCTTTAGATGAATTCTGCAGGAAGATAAAAATGTTGACAGTGAGTACCATCTGTTTAAGTTTAAACAGTTGATAGTAACATGTTCTCAGGTAACCACTGAGAGAAGTAATGACCAAGACTGCAGATGAAACGAAGACTCACGGATATTACCAGGCTACTGGTTTCTTTTCTGGAAGCTAGTTGTGGGCGGCTGCATGGCCTGCTGGACTTCACGGTGGACTAAAATGGAGAATTTACTCCACAGCCTGGGTTTTCATGCACCAAATTCTATATACCAAATTAAATCATAATCCTGAGGGTCTTGAATCCGAAACCAGCCTGAATTTTTTCAACCAGCTTAATTTTCCTGAAAAGGAAAAAACAGCAGGAATGCCCCCCTACCTCCACCTGCCACAGCCACTGAGAACACCTTATATTTAAATGTAGGGCATATCTGCAGAAACCCGTGATGCACATTTAATGCCTGAAAATATATGAAACACCACATTCTATTGTTTTGACTTATGAAGTTTAAAAGTATTTCTCTTAAAGGAAATTGCTGTTGAATTTTTCTAAAAGAAAGATTAAAATATATGTCCTTGAGTATTCAAAAACTGATTTATCTGAATATTTTGATTTAGAATGTTATGTTATATGAACCGGTTGTCTGCACCAGGCATTGAAAAGAAGTTTTGCTTGTGGCAAGGAAAGTTGCTAAATGTACAGACAGATTTCCTCTCTGAAAGCCTGATAATGCATTCTTGCATGTAAGTCTAGAAGACTAGTAAAGACAAGAATGGTCTTTATGATACTGATGGTGATGAAAACAGCCTGAGCCTGCTTTCCCAGAGACAAGGTGTTTCTTTTGGTTAAAAAGGACTTTAGGAAGTGGTGAGTGATTTTTAGTTTTTAGTGGAAGTGTTACCAAAATGGTAAGAAATGGCCTAACAGGTGGCAATTCTGCAATTGCCTTCAGGCCTCTTCTATTATCAGGAAGCCCCATGACTGTAAAAACACACGTGGGGCCCAAGTCTTTTTTTTAGAGGCAGCTCTGTATCGATCAAATACAGTCTTGATGGAGAAATTATCATTGCCACCTGAAGCTTTCATAATCCCTGAACTTTTTTTTTTTTTAAAGATTTCCTTCCTTCCTTCCTTCTTCCCTCCCAACCTCCCTCTTTCTCTCTCTCTCTCTCTCTTGTTCTTTCGAGAGCAAGGGAAGAGGGAGAAAGAGAAGCATAAGAAGGCTCCATGCCCAGCACAGAGCCCGAGGCGGGGCCCAATTCCACAACCCTGAGATCATGACCTGAGTCGACATCAAGAGTTAGATGTTCAACCAACTGAGCCACCCAAGCGCCCCCATAATCTCTGAACGTTAAGTATGATTTAAGTGGCTTTTAATTAAGGGTAACTACCAATAACCTCTGGAGGGGAAATCCAGATGTTTAAGTTGTGTTCTTTATCCATTCTGTACATATTCATGGATATACATACATGCTAAGAACTTTTTGTATCCCTTAAAAGTTCTGTTGTAACCTCTGTGGCTTACAGAGTTCAGGTTCCTTTTTTATTCAAGCATTTTTTTTAGACTCTAATAATGCTCTTGGGTATTAGTTCTTAGATTCTGACATTTTAGAAATGACCTCTCTTGGCCTTAGGCCCCCAAAGTAAAGGAAGAGGCCTTGTGTCTCTTCTTGTCATTGTGACACAGAATGGTCAATGTATCAAAACAGTTCTCTCCTTGCCTTAGCACCTGGTTACTCCACACGCTTGACCAGGAAGCAGGTGGCATGCTGGACACAGCCCATGGAACCTCCAACATTGCCTGGTCAACAGAGATGATCCCTAAGAAGTGGAGGCTGGGGATTAAATTAAAGGATCTAAAAGATGGTGCGTATCTGATAAAGGGTTGTTGGAGTTGGAAATGGTATACATTTCTTGTTTCTCTTTTTTTTAAATTTTTTATTATCATGTAATGTATTATTTGCCCCAGGGTACGTGTCTGTGAATCATCAGGCTTACACATTTCACAGCATTTGCCATAGCA
>CM052811.1:70456941-70609961 GCA_028533885.1 Nasua narica
CATCTGTTGATGGACATCTAGGTTCTTTCCAGAGTTTGGCTATTGTGGACATTGCTGCTATAAACATTAGGGTGCATGTGACCCTTTGGATCACTACATTTATATCTTGAGGGTAAATACCCAGTAGTGCGATTGCTGGGTCAACATTTCTTGTTTCTATAGATAAATGGACAGCAAAGAGGCCTAGAAATCCCAAATGCATTATAACTTCATGTTCGTTTCATAAGTACAGCAGAGAAGGCTTTCTTTTTTTTTTCATTACCCCAGTGAAAATAATTTCATTTCCTGAGATAGGTAGAAGTTAGCCTGGTTTCCAATTCTACCCTTATATTTACCCACTGCCATTGTCCTAGTGCCTCTGAGTTCCAATGAGCCATTTCTTATCATTTAAAACAACACCCTTATTAAAAATTAAATGAGGGACTGGAGGGAGCTACGAGGAAGTTCTGAGTAGTTACTTCTGAGAGGAAGAAGCTGTAAGCAAACGTGAGGAATTTGTTAGCTATAAAGAGGAATTGCCTAGGACACTGGAGTGGGTAATTGGATCTTCTTTCTCTTGAGGCTGTGAAAGTACTTGGACATGAGGCAGAGGGATAAATTAGGCTGATAAGGTCATTCTCTGAGACTTGAACACCATGAATATGTCATAAAGGGGGTTACTGTTGATATCAGAGGGTTCCTGTATTTCCTCCAAAGCCAGGGATTCTACTAGGCTCCTGGAAAATGTCCTTGACCGGGAGACCACTGGATACAAGCAACAATGTTGCCCACCAGCCAAACAATACCTTGAAATAGTCGATAAGTGCTTTTGAATACTTCACAGCGTGGTCCCTTTTGAGTCGAAACATCCGCCAGTACAGGAGAGCCAGGCAGCGGTAACTGCGGCGAAAACAGAGAAATGGGCCCTGGGAGCATGAGTTTGTCCTCTGGCAACAAGACTTACACAAAAACTCTTGTTGTTCTAAGGCACCTCATATTTATATCACGATTACATATATGAAATATCATTATACCTATTTACGTCTGTTAAGTATCTGACCTTCCTTGTGTTCAAAAGACCTAATTCAAATTCAAAGAGTTATGCCATCAACATATTTACCACTAGATCCTAGCTTTATTGCTTCTCTCTTGGGGCTAAGGGACAAGCCATTTTCTTCTTCTGCCACTAGAGGACAGTCTCTCTCCATGGGAGGAGTGAGGGAGCACTAGCACACAGCTTTCACCGGGACTGGGTGAGTCTCTGACCAGAGTCACCTTCCTTCCTGATGTCCCCCTGGTGCCCTGGACCTTGGCAGTGTCGGCTTTGCTGAAAGAATAGCCCCTCACCTGTTTATATCCCTTCATTTTTAAACTACTTTACTGGACTGGAATAGATCAAATAAAGTAACAGCTACGAATGTCTTATAAACAGTAAGAACTCAATGCTGAGAGTAGTTATTATTTTATTGTTTTATATTTATTATTTACATATTAGTATTTTATCTTATATAATATGAAGTATTATCAATGATTATTAATTTGTTAATCCTAGTATGGAACTTTGAAAAAAGCACAGAAAGCCTTTCCTGAGACATATCCTCTCTTGCTTGGAGCTTTTCACTCATAATTATTTGCTAACTCAGATCTGGTGCCAACATGCTGGAATGCCAACATACTATGTACAACTCACTGGTCTCTTCCGAGCACATCAAACTGCAGATGATGGAAAACTACCCGAAGACCCTCTCTTTTGTGTGTGCTGCTGTTACTTTTTTTGAGACTTGATTCTCCGCCTTGTAGATTAGGTTCTAGAGTAGAGTATGAATCACTAGACAGCAGAGAATGTTGGATTTCTATAGATAGGTGTCCTGTGATTTGAGAGAATGGAATGAGGTGTCCCAAGGAAATGTAATGGGAAAAACTATTATCCTCACATAACCAGTATCACTGTAATCATTACAGATATAGAAAAGATCTATTACATATTGGTGAACACTTTAAAAGAAATGCTTCTATTATCATAGTGTAATGAATTGTTCTTTAGACTGATATGTTGAGAACTTCAGCCTATCATCCAGACAAATGGATTATTCTGATTGTGTCTAAAGTGTTAAAACAAGAGAAATGACATTTGGCACAATTCACATTCAAATTATTAAAGCACAGGCCTACCTGATTTTAAAGTTGGGCGTGCATACACACATATGCACAGGTACATGAACGTGTGCGTGTACACACACACACACACACTCACACATAGCAACAATCATCCTTGTATAATGGACCTGTTGGTTCTAAATCACTGTGAATTCACATCATGCATAGTATAGCAACAAGAAACGGTTCTCCCTGGTCACCATTAGAAATGCATTTGGTTTTGCATGTCAGAAAGCACTAGAAAAATGTATGCATTTCAGCACCTGGTTTACCAATGAACATATACAAGGCCGAGGAACCTATTTTAAGCTGATATCATGCACTCACCATAATGCAGCCAATTGTTTGTCCTCTGGTGTGGCATTGGGGCCTGAATGGGTTTTTAGTCTCATAGCATACCTAGGAGGAAAAAAAAGAAAAACAAAAGAGATTTAAAAAAAGCTTTCTTATTAACAATAAAACATCTTTTATGATTGAAGTTCTCTTTGCCCAATACTTAGTTTTTCATAGCACTTGCTGTTAATTCTTTCTTTCTTTCTCTCTTGCTCTCTCTTCCTCCCTTCTTCCTTTTCTTCTTTCCTTCTCTAGAGAGGCAGGGGGGAGGGGGAGAGGGAGAGAGAGAATCTCAAGCAAACTCCCCACTGAGCATGGACCCTGACATGGGGCTTGATTTCATGACCCTGAGATCATAACCCAAGCCAAAATCAAGACTCAGACACCCAACCAAGCCACCCAGGTGCCCCATCTGTTAATCCTTTCTTAAAAGCTAGATGCCGCTGCCCCATTTTCCCCTAAGCATGACATTACTATGACAACTAGAACAAAATGACTTTTAGGACCATCTAGCCCCTTTCTACTCCTTAACAATACAAGTCAAAATGCTACAGATAGTTGAGAATGATACCAGTTCAAGTATTATCCAGGTATAAGGTGACCCATCCATTTTTACTAATTTAGATTTATGGCTGAGTGGCTGACAAGATGGAATGAAGTTCAATCCTTCTAAACCAATATGCAGAAAAATGTTTACTCCTTGTACTCAGATGAATGCTTTTTCATTCTTCAGGAACTCTTACTTTGATGGCTACGTAAGTGTCCTATGTGCTCAACTAGTGGCGTTTATGCATTTTACTTAATCCCTCTCCTTTCTCTGGGGGACTATGGTCATTCCATTCTCCCGATAATATACCAAGTTACTTGCAGACTTTTTGAGAGAGCTGAGACAGTAGGTGAATGGTCAGAAAGTCCTGGGTTCAAATCTGAGTTCAGCCTCAATTTCCCTACTGATAAATTAAGACTAATATTGCTGATCGCAGAGCATTGTTGTAAGGATAGTAATGGTAATGGTCACTGTAAATGCTCAAGAACGTTACTGTTATTATACTAGCTCCACACCATGCAGATCTGTAGGGTCTCTGAATATATCTCCATGCATAGTTTTCCTAGTGGTTGCTCTGCTTATTTATAAATACGTATGTGCCTTACCGCAATTCACTGGTGTTAACATGTTCCACTTGGAGGGAAGAGTAGAGACTTTATTTCCATTGAAGTCCCTTTACTCCCTTTTAAATAATGTTATCTTGAGTATCAGCTGGTGGTATAATTTTTGTTTTCATCACTAGATAGGATTTGTAAAACTCATGAGGAGGATAGTTTATCACATGAATCCCTATCTCTGTTCTTCTGTTGTTCTTCCTTCCTTTCTGATGCTTCAAGATTCCTTCATTTGTCATCTCCTTTCAGTTTGAGGAACTTCCTTTAGCCAATCTTTTTGGTTAAAAACAAATACTTTGTTTTTTTTAGTTGGAGAATATTTTTATTTCCTCTTCATTCCTGTATAATGAAGTTTCACTGAATCTAAAATTCACAGTTTGAGGGGCACCTGAGTGGCTCAGTGGGTGAAAGCCTCTGCCTTCAGCTCAGGTCATGGTCTTGGCGTTCTGGGATCGAGCCCCACATCGGGGTCTCTGCTTGGCGAGGAGCCTGCTTCCCCCTCTCTCTCTGCTTGCTTCTCTGCTTACTTGTGATCTATCCCTCTGTCAAATAAGTAAATAAAATCTTTAAAAATAAATAAATAAAAATTCACAGTTTGAGGGTTTTTTTCTTTCAGCATTTGAAAAATGTCATTCCACTCTCTTCTTTCTTCCATGGTCTCAGATGAGAAGTCCGCTGTCATACGAACTGGTGCTCCCTTACAGGTAATGCGTCAATTCTCTTCTGCTATCTTCAGGATTTTGTGGTTTTTGTTTTTAGTTTTCAGAAACATTGTTATGATGTGTCTTGGCATGCATTTTTTTGGGTTTATCCTACTTGGGCTTTTCTCAGCTTCTTATACCTATAGGTTTATGTCTTTTGTCAAACTTTACAAGTTTCAGTCATTACTTCTTCAAATACTCTGAGTCCCACTCACAGCCTCTCCTGAGACTCTAATGATACACGTTGGATCTTTTGTCACCGTGCTTGAGGCTCTATCCATTTTTTTTCAGTCTCTTTTCTTTTCATATTGGGTAAATTCTATTTTCTGTTCTCAAGCTCACCAATTCTATCCTCTGTCATTTTGTTGGGGAAGGTCTTCAAAAAGCTATGACTGCCAGTTGATCTGGACCCTGTGAGCTGGACTCAGGTGATTGGAGGGTCTTCACCTCCTCCCTTGTCCTTGAAATGTGGGTTCCACTTGCCTTTTCTGCTCCCAGAGGCTGCTCTAAGGTCACACCTTGAGAGCGTGATATGGTGTTGAGAACATCTGCACAGTGTACTTGGCTGAACCCAGTTAAGGCCTCTGTATAAACTTTAAGATTTGGTGGGCAGGTGCAGGGATCCGTTCATCTTCTGGCCACCCAACTAAGTTCTCTTTACTTATTGAACCAGCCCCTTTCCCCCTATGTCTCCCCACTCCCCATGTACAAAGGGGTGGTTTCAGATTACACCTGGGAATCACAGGGTTATACACCAACACAACTCCACTCTACTACTGAGCCCATCCAGTGAGGTTTTATTTCTGTTATATTTTTCATTTCTGCAATTTACATTTAGTTCTTTAAAAAAAACATTTCTTTGCTGAGATTTTTTATTTTTTGTTTCTTTCAAGAGAATTCATCATTGTTTGTTGAAGCATTTGTATGGTGGCTGCTTTAAAATCCCTGTCAGATAATTCTAGCATCTGATTCATCTCGGTGATCGGTGTCAAATGGTTGTCTTTTCTCATTCCAGTTGTGATTTCTTGTTTCTTGGTATGATGAGTGATTTTCTATTATACATTTGACATTTGGCTCTTATGTTAGGAGACCCTGGGTCCTAGCTAAATCTTTTCTTTTAAAAGGAAGTCACTCTGTTTAGGCTTTTTGTTTTGTTTTGTTTTGTCTTTTTTTGTTTTCATCCTGTTTAGGTTTAACAGGCAGGTCCTGTCCTACTTCTGGGCTGTAGTTCCAATTACAATTTAATTTTCCGAGACTTTGTGGTGCCATTTTGATTTGTGGTGCTTGGTATCTCTGGGGGAGAAAGGAATTCCCTGCCTACGGGAACAAAGAGGGAATCCTGAGCTGGACAGTTGTGATGAGATCCCCCTTGCCTGTGCTCCCAGCCCCCAGTGTCTTGTAGTGGGGTAGAAGAGTCGTAAGCCTGGCAGGCAACATGCAGATTTAAGTGGTGAATTAATGTTATTTCCCAACTCAGATAAGAAAAATTTCTTTTGTCTTAGTTTTCTGAGTAGTTTAAGGAATTCTATTCAGTCTGAGGTATCTAGAAGATAGATTATGTTCTCCATCATGCAATGATACTTGCATCAGTGAACATACCAGAGTCCTAACCCGGGTGCAGAGCAAGTGTAGCACATTACACCTCCAAATGTATTTGACTGACATCAGGCTTTTATTGTTTAGATTTGTTTATGTTTTTAAAAATTTGAATCCCTTAAAGGGGGACATGCACACTCTAGTTCATCATAGGCCCTCTGACTTACTTATTTGTTCATTCAAATATTTATTGCGCACATACTACATTGCAGCAACTGTTCTAGGGATTAGGGATACATCAATGAAAAAATCAGAACACCCCCTCCCAATTCCCTGTGTTGGAGGCATTGCATTCTAGGGCACCTTACGTCTTTGTGACCATCCAGTGTCACCATTTTCTTACCTGCTTGTGGGTATCTGAATCTGTGCCTTACTCTGAGGAAGGAATGGGAGAATCTAGTATTTTACTATGGTGATTTCTTGCCTCCACTGACAAAAATAGCATGTCATGTAAGAAACTAGAATGAGGAAATCACTGATACACTGATGTAGTAGAAATATTTTAATAAGAAAAATGATTGAAGAGTGTTGAGTTTCAAAACATTATTAAGAGGAGCTTTATGAAGATGATGTATTCTTTGATACTGGGATGACAGTTTCAAAAGTTGGAAAGTACTGAGGGAAAGTGGTATAAAATACCAACTTGTATCTTTGGGCCAATGTAGATCGTAAAGGTTATAACCTAATACGACTAGAAATCTTTCATCTGGAATGATGGAGTGAATACCTAATCTTAGGTTGCAAAGAATTCTAGAATTAGAAAAGGCTCTTAAAGTTAGTTTTGGAGAAGAATAATTTCATCTACGGGTATTAAATATTATCCCAAGCAGTTGAACTAACTAGAGACATAAACTATATGACAAGGTTCTTAGTATGGCTCATGGATGAGATTTCCTTAAGGGTTCATTAAAAACACATTAAAGATGTATCTTTCTGGGTCTCCATGATGGAAGACAAGAGTCTCCCATCCAATCCCTTGATGTGCCCCTGTTAGAAACCCTGCTTCTGTTCACATTATGTGTCTCAACCCAGGTGAGGGATGGTGTTCCCATTCAGGTCTAAGACCAAAACAACATCAGTACCTGCTGAGATAGCATATCTCAGGGATTTCCTTTCCTAAAATACTCCTGAATCTTTTCTCTCGTCAAATACTCCTGAATCATTTACTGATGGAGTTAGGCTTTTTATTATATTAACCTGAATCAGATTAAAAAAAAAAAGCAGTATAAAGGTGAAATTAGTTCAAAATCTGCCACTTCCCAGCTGGGTGAGGTAGGCATGTCTCATCTCTCTTGGACTCAGCTTCTTTTCTGCAGCAATCAAGGGTTAAAGGAGCTCTTCTGCTCACTTACAAAGAGAGCAAAGGAGGCAGGGTGTATGAAAGTGACTTGCAAAATCTTACATTCCTCTTTGTGAGGATGAATCTTAGTTCTTGGTAGCTGATGGTGAAGGCTGGCATTCTTTTCTCTGTATTCAGAGTACTGACATACATTCCTCACCCCCTCCACTTCCCCAAGAAGACACAGTGCTTACCTGATGAGCTCTACTGTTTCCGAATACATTGTATAAGGAGATTTGGATTCCATTGGGCCTTGTTCCATTGCGTTTCCACACTCAATAAATGACAAAGCTGCTTCAGCATAGTTCAAAGCCTTTCCAAACTTTTCCACCTGATCAACAGAGTTAATACAGTGTCTTCCTTAAGTATATATTTTTTTTAGATGGCATTGTCACATAGTCTATATATGCTTTATTTGAGAAACCTGACTTTGAGTTCCAAAATCCTAGGAATGGAGCTGAGAGAAGAAAGAAATAGGATGCTTCCTTCTCTAGTTATTTTTGTAAATTGCTACTGGCTTAGGGTATGTGAGTGAATGGTTACAGACAGATATTTCCCAAATCCATACAATGGCTGGCAATCACAATTGGTCAGAACTACACGGTTGCTCTAATTTCTCTTTCTCTCTTTCTAATCCCTAATTGCTGGGCAACTTCCCTCCTTGTCCCTCCATGCTATGCTAAATAAAAAATAACTTGGGGGGATTACCTCAAGTTGTCTAAATTTATGTTAATTTCCCCCCATGTCAGTGAGGATATCCGAGAATCAGTGTCATATTTTCCGGTTCTCATAAATCTGAACTTAAACATCAAGTTCCTACTTCCATATATTGTTACTCTTTGTGGTAATTACATATTCTAAATTTGGATTGTATAATCTTCCCAGTTTCCATATATTCATTCATCAACACAAACAGAATTACACAAATACTCTAATTTAGCTCTTGCCTCTGAAAACAATTCTCATTCATAATGGATACTGTAGAAAACACCAATGGAGAGCACAATTCTCCGTCTTTGGCAAATCAAGTTTTTAAACAGCTTATAACCGTAATAGGCTATAGAGAAATATCTCTTGGCAATGCTTTCAGACTAAAGAGGTCTTTTCATTCAAAAAGTATTTTTCGACAGAACCCAGTTCTGTGCAGTGTGCACTTGATACACAAAAGCTCCTTCCAGGAACCCAGAATACATTTGAAGAGAGAAAAGGTGCACCCACAATATAGTTCAAAGTGCAAGGCAGTCTGTGATTAACAGAAAATGCAAAGCCAAGACTCCGATGCAATGAGATGGGAGCAAGTCAGGGGGTTCAGAGAGGCTGGGGAGGCTTCGGGGTCGGGGGGGAAGACCTGAAAATGAGAGTAGGACAGAATGGGTATGATTTGGCTGGGTTTGGTGAGGAAGCTGAAGGTGTGAGTAGTGTCTGTGTGAGGCTCTGTGGCTGCAGGGGCCTGCTGGCTGGCATGGAGGGCATGAGCCTGGATGGAGCAGCAAGTTGATAGGAAAGGTCACGTTCAGTAACATGACACTGAAGGGATGATTTTTGTAAACCTTGGGTGATTCTGGCAGAAAATTTCATTCTGCTTTAACATTCGGCGCTCTTCTCTAATAGTGACCACGCATCAGCTTCTTCAGGTGACCAGGGCTCTCCACCACGCTGTGGGGTTGTGAGGGCAAGAACAGGACCTTCCATTTCCCTTGTCTATTTTCTGCTAACTTTGCTTATTTCCCCTGCACCCCCATGTCCCCAGGCAGAGATCTTCGTACAAATAAATGTTTGATGGGCAACATCACTAGCACTGGGAGAGGGATACGCTTCTGGTTTCAGCATCTTCAACACTGGAATAATGTCCTGAAGGGCATTTGAAATGCCTGATTCATCTCTGGTACCCTAATGCCAGTTAGGAATGGTGGAGGGGAACAGAACGGGAATTACTAGGTAGGAAGGAGTCTCTTTGGAGGAGACTGTAAGATGGAACAACCATGTGATTGCTCTTAGAAAAAACTAGAAGCTTTCTGTTTCTTGCCTGGAAGAGTCAAGCTTTCCAAAACAGGAGATTATCCAAGTAAGAAAAGTTTTGTTTTTTTTTTTTAATATCAAATCATGGTGACTTTGGGGTCTTATGTGCAGCATAATAGTTTCTGTGTTATACAGTTTCAGAGGAAGTATTAATTTTGGCAGATACACAGGCAGAACAGGAGTCTTTTTGAAAAGGGATTTGATCCTGGGACCAAGCCAAGGGTTGGCCAGGCTAACAAGAAAGAAAAATGCAAACCTAGATTTTTTTTTTTTTTTAAGGAACAAAATACTACCACCCACTGACTCCACTGCTTCTAGTTACTATTCAAACCTTAGAACTAAATTGAAATATTCATTTATCCAGGACTTTCTCTCAGTCAGACATTATTGGTTGAAGTCATAATTTATTGGGCTATGAGCACTTGATTATATAAACATTTCTCCATTTAACAGACGCAGCCATCCTTGTAATAGATTTTATAATTACCCCAGCTATATGGCCCCAATGATGAAGCTGCAGTACAAACATAATTTGGAAGAACATATCTAGAAAGAAAAGGGTCTTACCATTGCATCTGCTTTATGCTTCATCCGTTTAGCTTCTTGCATAAAATAATCTGCACTGCGTGGCCTATAGGAGAGAATATTAAATGTCATTATTGTGTAAGCGCAAGATCTTTTGAAAATATTCTTCCCTTTTACTCAAACTTGAATCACAATTTTCAAAGTCTGTTTAATAAGGAATCAAGCATTTTTGCATTCCCTAATTACTGTGTATATGTGAAATATCACAATTCTTTTTCCCTGAAATTAGCTATTCAAAACACACTCAGTATATGCAGATAGTTTACATTTGTAGTGATTTTAACATGGTTCCCCAGTGCCTAATTTGTGAATCAGATTTCTTATTGCATGGTTAAGAAAACAAGTAAAAAATCTTATTTTACACGATATTTGTACACAACAATCTCTTTTTAATGTAAAGATCATAAATATACCTCATAATAACTGTATGGATATGTATGGGTGAGTACGTTTATGTATTCTTATGAAAGTATGTGTCATTTATATGCATAAATGGCACCTACAGTTGTATGTATCTTTACATAACTATTTTAGGGCTTCACAGTGAAACCCTGTGAAGGGTTTTCATCACAATGAAAAGAGGTAATACTGTATCATTATATTCCAGTTGTAATGAAGTTAATTGTAAAGTGATGTCTACCTTGTAACAATGCAAACCTGGCATGTATTCTCCAGAGTTCTGATTAGCTAGCGGGTAAACATTAACAGCAGACATGTGCATTATTAAAGCAATAACCCTGGCCAGCACTAACTCTGCTGGGAGATGAAGGTAATTCAAACAGAGACTGATTTGAGAGTGTGTAATGACCCCAAGTTATGCTAAGCTACTCAGTACCTTTAAATGCTTAGTCTGATAGATTTTTAAAAATCTGCATATTCTAGGTACCATCAGCATAAACTTTTTTATATTAGGGATCTTTATATCATCAATAAACTTAACCTATTCATGAATATCCAATATAAGCCAGGGCTCCCCAAATGAGGGGTAAGATGTAAATAGTGATATTAATCATGGACTGACTCACCTATCGTTACTTGCTTATTCTGAACTCTCTTCTTTCAGATTCTAATGGGTCTTTTCCCTTACTGCAATATTAGGTGGTCAGAGCATTCTTTTATCCAAAGAGGATTGTCCAAAATGCTTGGAAACACCATGCACACCATGACAATGATATCACAATCCTCAAAGTTTATCCTCATCTTAATGGTTTTAATCAATCAAACAAATAAACAAACCATGATCATAACAAATAATTAGTTTCAAGTGCAAATCACAGAGGTGAGAAAAGGACCTTGGTTTTCTTTTACTTCCCCATAAAATATTGTATTACTGTGGTAATGTGCTGAGAATATTTAACTTTTCCAACGAAGAAATAAGGAACATAGTTGCAGAATTTCCTTAATGTGTAAAATGAAACTCCCTGTCTTTGGCTCATCATCCCTCTATCATTCTTGCCACTCAAGCCTGAAACCTTTCTTTCATCTCAGGGTGGGGTGGGGGGTGTCTCCATGGCAGTGGGGCCTGAGGTGTCCTTTCAAGGAAGGCCCTTGCTCCTAATGGCTCTGTTTCTTTAGGTCACCTCCTAGATGTTCACACTTCTTCCATTTGAATGGGTTTTAGTTGCCTTTATGTTTGTGTGGTTTTCCCTTCCTTGTCCACGCACTGACCTTTGAACACATACTGAATACTGGTCTTGGATTCCAATTCTAACAATTTATATATGTGTTGCTACCGTCTTTGTTTTTTCATGGACTTCATGTTTCAGAGCAGTTTCAGGTTTACAGCAAAATTAAATGGTAAGTATAGAGAGATGTCATATACCTCCTGCCCCTCTCCTACCAGCCTCTCTTACCTTCCTTAACATCTCCCACCAGAGAGGCATATATATTAGAACAGATGAACCTACCCTGGCACGTCATTATCACCCAAAGTCCATAGTTACATTAGGGTTCACTCTTGGTGTTGTGCATTCTGTGGGGCGTAAGAAATGTATAATAACATTTATCTACCATTATACTGTCATAGAGAATAGTTGCGCTGTCCTAAGAATTCTCTCCATTATTTTTTGTCGTGTTATTGCTGAATGCCCCAGCTTAGAAGAGCAGACCTTACCTCTGGCCCAGACCCAGACCTGACTCCTGAGCTTCAGATGAGTTTCCAGAGCCTATCTGCTCAGGAGAGGAGTTCCAGTATCTTCATCCATTCCTCCTCCTTGTTACAGATGGTGTGAGTGCATTCTCCTTGTAAAGATCCTTCCTTTCCTTAGTGACCACATCCACTACCCACACTTAGGCTTTCATCACCTCTACTGACCTCTAGTTTCACTCCCCTCCAACCTACCCTGAGCTTTAACCTTTGACCAGTGCTTGTAAAACATGGCTTTCATTACATCACCATCCTACTCACAGACCTAAAACCAATCTCCAGATCCCACAGATCAAATCTCAGTTCAGTCCCCCAAAGATCTTGCCTAACCCCCTGAACTGTACCAGTGATTCACCAAGGCCCTCAACCACCGCCACGGGTGGCTTCCTCGCTGTGGTGTTTACATGCCATCTCTGTCTTAGAACCTCTCTACTCATCCTTTTCCTCCCACCTGGAACACTGTGTGCACATTCACTGAGTGTCTTCTATGAGTTACCACTCCCCCAAATTCTTATGCTGTGAGATCCTCTTGGTAACTTGGTCCATGCTCATCTCTGTCCTTCTTGGATGCCCCTTCTTGTTTCCATTATACTTTTAGGTATTTAATTATCTCCTGAGCTGTATGGCTACAGTCCTGGCATGTGGGCAGCTCCATAGCTGGCACATTTTCAGCAGGGACTATGCTGTGGACATCTTTGATCTTCCCCACCCTATAGTTTTAGGCACATGTTAGAAGGTACACGAATCTCTCCTGAATAGCACTGAATTCATTTTGAGCTTAGAAGAGAGTGGTGGCTTTTGATGGGGTGCAGCATCACAGCCAATAAGCCAGGGAACGTCTCCATGGCAACTTGAGATTCTCCACATCATTATCTGCTCCACATGCTAGTATTTGAGTTTGGTCAATCTTTTCTTGCCTGGTTTTGTAAACCTTGTCACTAATAGATCATCATTTCAAAGCATTTCATTTTCATGAAAGGATTCTCCTGGCAGTAAGGTATGGCATCTTAGTTTTAACTAGCCTTCTAACTTACCCTTAGGGATGGCAGTGTCTCCTAATTCCTCATATATGTTCTTTAATCAACACTGTTCTCATCTGCAGCCTATGAATGTATTTTTTGGACTTGATATGGAGGCTGAGTCACACGCTCTCACAATAGTGTGTGTGGATAAGTACCACATCTAATTTTCTGACTGTATCATAGCAGCTGACAAGAATGTACCATCCGGAGGCCATTTGCAAACACATTAGAATTCTCATCTTCGCATGTAATGGAGGGCTCAAAACACTGAGTCACTTAAGACTGCCTGATGATTGGCTCATGTTCTCCTTTCGGGTGATTTCCAGAGCCACGCTCCTAGGCCAGAACATTATGGAGGCAATGGGGCCAATGAGACGCCACTGAACACTGTCCAGCAGTGCAGTGGACGCACACTATCATGAAGGCATCACTCTGATGGCAATGTACGCAATGTACGCGTCAGGAGGGAAGCAGAACTGTCATCAACGCTATGGCAGTTACAGACTAGAACTTGGCCAAGTCTTTTTACAATAAAATCTAATTATTTCAGTGTTCAAACAGATTTGTGATCTAATCTTCTGTTTGGTTGTTTTTTTTTTTTTTTTTTACATGAAAAGCCCCGAGTTTTCTTTTTTCTAATTTAGATAATAACACTTCACAAATTGTTTTTTCACAGTGATGGTATTTTATGATGATACATCAATGAACCTAATAGAAGTTCAATTAAACATCATCCACGTAACTAACTGTGCATCTTGGGCTCTTCAGAAATGGGGCTTGAGAGTGATCTTTTTAAAAGCCAAAGCTTAGCCATGTGTATCTTTGTTGTAACAGCTCTCTGCAGCAAAAAAAAAAAAAATCTCAACACTTGATCCAAATAGATGTTTTCTTTCTTCTCCTCGTCCTCCCACTACCCCACCTATAAACACGCAGCCTTAGTTCTGAGCAGCAACAGGGTTTGAGCTATCCTGGTATTTCTTCTGGCAGAGGAGCATTAAAGCAACCTTGCTTTTTGTTCTGCTCCGTGGCTGAGATTGAGTTGAATGGTCTCCCACGGAGAGGCTGGCAGCCTTCTTTCTGTAATTTCTACCTCTGTGAAATGCACCCCCCCCCCCCCACACACACAAAACAGCAGAGCCGCCTGTTTTGTGAAAACTGGCAGGGATGGGAGCTCAATGTGTTTGAACAAACAGGTTCCTTGGCACAGCAGAAATCTGGATAATTTTCTTAGGGAAGTTGGAGTCCAAATCAGACAGATAGGGAACTGCATACCAAATGAATTCATCATCTGATATCCTGTCAGCTTGTCATCTGATAAGCCCCATGGGTGTTACTGTGTCCCTCAGCTTTGAAGTACTTTCTTCACAAAGAAGGACGTGTAAGAAGTTAGGTACAGGCAACCCCTGCTTTCTCAAAGTTTGCAGTACGCCGCTTGGCCTTTATGAAAGACCCAGAATGGTTTTTGCTAATCTGGAGAGGATCTTCACACTTCCAAAAAAAGCCTTACTGTACTGGTGTAGGTCTTTCTTCCAAGTGAAGTACTAGTGCAAGGCAAGCTCTCGGAAAGCTGGGATACTCTTTGCATTACACAATTTTGGCTTACAAATGGTTTCATACGAACGTTCTACCCTCAGCTAGTGGGGGAACCTGTAATTCTTTTTAATCCACTGAAGTGAACAGGACTGAGGAGGATACATCAGAGTCAGGGTCTCTGGCAGGCTGGGGTTGACTTTATGAGTGCTTCTTGAAGGAAGCAGGGACTGCATTTAAGCAGCAAGGATTCAAATGTACTTTTGGTTTCCATTAGCTTGATGCTGGCTAGGGCCCCAGGGTCTCCAGAGCCTGGCTTCTCAGAAGCACAAGTGATCACTTCTTGTGTCTCATGCAGGCCATGGGCTTCTGCCCATGACTGCTTCTCTCCTGGTCATGCACAGAGAACAGCGTGTTTTCCAGGATGCATAGGCTAAGTGTAGCAGGTTTTTGTCATCCAGTCAAAAGCAATTTTCTATTGAAATGGAAACTTATCACTTTGTTGTTCTTCTCTGGGTGTGACATTTAAAATAAAATAATTTTACAAAACTTTTAAAATGATCAGAGAACTAAGATTTCAATCAGGGAGGTCTGACAGCATTGTCCTTCACTACTCCCCACCACCCCAAGCATAGTCTTTTTCCTTTTCTCTGTTTCTCTGTTTCAGTTAGAACAAAATAACTTGGCTGAGAGACCGGGATCTCACAAAGTAGAGAATTCTATATGAAGAATATAAAGGTGTACTAATGGAGGGTGCTTGGGTGGCTCAGTCGGTTGAGTGTCTGCCTTCAGCTGTGGTCATGTTCTCAGGGTCCTGGAATCAAGCCCCACATCAGGCTCTCTGCTCAGCGGGGAGTCTGCTTCTCCCTCTCCGTCTCCATCTACCTCTGTGCTTGCTCTATGTCTCTTTCACAAATGAATAAATAAAATCTTAAAAAAAAAAAAAAAGAAGGTGTAGTAATGGTCTACCACGAAAGGTCAGGGAGGGGGCCTCTCAGGAGAAGACCAATGGCCACAGTAAGCCCTCTGTGGGAGTGCCCTGCCTCAATGTAGTATCACGTCCTCAAGGATTTCAATTGGTGTCCTCTCACTAAATCATGCCACAAGAGATCTGACTTTTTACGTACCAGACTCTTCCTATTCTCTATAAAATTAAATCCTTTTAGCTATAGATTGCTGAGCATAATTACATCACAAATGCCAAACCTCCTTCCTTCCCTGCCAGTCACATTTCACACTCCATGGCCTTCAGCACCTCGTGGTTGAGGGAGTCTTTTCTCAGTGTTGGGAGGTTTAAGTAGCTGGGCTCCTGTTACTGGTGCCATGGGGACAGATGGAATGTTTGGTGGTTGTGCTGAATGTGATGATCGTGACTGACTCTTTTTGTGAAATATGGGCAGGAGACAGTACATCCTTCTGGGAGCAGCAGGCAGTCCTGGCATTCGGGATTTGCTGGCTCCTCGACACAGCAATATGGCTGCTGGGAAAGGGGACTTGATTTCCCAGCCAAGCATTTCACCGCTCAGCTCTGCTCAGGACTTCTGTACCGAGGCCTTCACGACACAGTTGTTCTCTCTCGATGTTCCTGGGCCAAGAACTCCCCTGTCACTAATTTTGACACAAAATAATTTGCAGCTCATGGCTTCACACTAATAAGATCAGTTTCTAGGCTTTGAGTTGAATCAAGTGCTCTCACTCATTGACACAAATTCTTACAGATTTTTTTTTTTTTAACAAAAGTTTGGCAATCACACCAGTGTCACCTTAAAACCGTGGCTGTCAAGTAGTGAATGTCGAGCATGGCTAAATGTCAGGGAGGAGGTGCAGTCACACTGCTGCCAATCCGAGCCTGCAAATTACACAGAACAAGCTGACCTGGATCACATTTTTAAAAATAAGTGTTATTTTGTTTGGTTCCATCTGTATCCTGAAGACACAAACCGGTGCCTGTTTAACTGGTAAGTAACATAGGAGAAGGGGTTGAGAAACCCATGAATTTAAATTTACCTGCATGTAGATTCCTTATATTCACTGGGGGAAAAAAACTGTAGTCATTACTGTCCTGGGAATGTTATTCTAATTCAGCTATGTTCATTCAGCACTTGTTATTAAGCGCCCACTGAATTCAGCTGTTGTCTGAATCGCATGTTTATTCAACCATTAACCAGTATTTATAATACAAAAGGATGAGTTTACTTTTTTTCTAGAAGCTACATGATGCGGTTTTAAAAATTAAATGACAGTGTGGCATCTGTTCCTTTTTGGATCACTGTAACTGGATTTCCATCAACTCTAAATTACTCCTGGGTGATTTCTCTAGCTCTTTCTTTCTTTCCCACTGGTGGCCTGTCTGGTTGGTCCACTGCTTGTGGACGCTTTCAGTGAGGAGAAGTCAAGGAAAGTGACAGGAGCCAGGTCCTTGTCTGTCAACGAGGCTGCTGGTGGGGAAGCTGGTGCAGAACAGAGAGGAGCAGGAGGAGGCGGAAGTTTTGGGGTCCCCAGGCACCTTCCTGGGGAAGCCAGCCATGTACCTCCCTATGCCCTGAATTAATGACTGAGGATTAATTAATTGTATATCTTAACTCCAGCCAATGTGCCTGGCCCTTAGTAAGTACTCAGCACATACCAACTGGACCTGGGTGACATAGTTTAGGTGACTTCCCAGCCCAGCCATCTCTTAAGGGACACAGATTTTTATTGTCTTAAAGAAGAGACAATGCCTAGTTTTGCTTTTCAAGCTTCAAGGATCTTCCCAAGACTTTCTTAGTTCAGTGGCTGAGTGGTTGTTTGAGTTGCATGTTTATTTTACTGTTATGGATTTCAAAACAACTGGGACACATGGCAATTGGAACATGACATCTATCTCTCCACATGATGGATATGTAAGAGTGCTTTTTTATTCCATTATATCTATATCCATAAAAAGAAATAGTTTTATTACAGCTGTCGGCCAGAAAAATTATACATATTGCTAATGGGAAGAATGAATGACAACAGGTTCTTCGTTGACACAGATAGTGAAAAAATTATATTAGCAATAGCTCTGGCAGATTGAGAAACACTTCCTTTTGTAAGTAGTCTAAGAAACTATAGATCAGAGCATAGTCATTTAGTTGTCGCTGTTTCTGACTTAAGCTTTTTGGTCCATATACTGGAAAATTCCTTTTATGTAAATTTCCCATATGTGTGTCTAATATCGTTGTATTAATACATGTGATACCATTGTGTGTGTGTTTAAATATCATGGCCCTGGGTGGAGGGATGGGTGGATATTAAGGAGGGCGTGTACTGCATGGAGCACTGGGTGTGGTCCATAAACAATGAATCTTGGAACACTGAAAAAATAAAATTAAATTAAAATAAACAAATAAATAAATATCATGCCCTTAACATCAACTGCTGGAAATATTGGATGTTTTAAGCACCTTAGGGTCTAATGCATGTTGTGTTCGATCACGTTGTTAGATTATGACTTTTTTTTTTTTAGAATTTATTTATTTATTTATTTGAGAGAGAGAGCGAGAGAGAGAGAGAAAGAAAGTGAGAGAGAGAATGAGAGGAGAGAAGGTCAGAGGGAGAAGCGGACTCCCCGTGGAGCTGGGAGCCCGATGTGGGACTCGATCCCGGAACTCAAGAATCATGACCTGAGCCGAAGGCAGTTGCCCAACCAACTGAGCCACCCAGGCACCCCTAGATTATGACTTCTGAATGCACACTGCTACGTTGTCATCAGACGCAATTCTAATCTCCTGTGTTTACAAATTGTTAGAGCTCACATGAACGATTTATACCACCAAACCCTAATTATATATGTAGTTGCCCAAGGGACTGTCCTCCTATTATATGCACATACTCCAGGGATTAGTTACCACCTACCTCGCTTGATGCTTAGGGCAGTGGAGAGACCAAGGGAAGGGGAAGGGAAAGTGGTGAAGGCCAGGAGAAGAGTGTGCTGGGGCTAAGTGCTGCTGTAGCCGCCGTGGGAAGAAGAGAAAAACCCTCACCCTCTTGGGCCACCCTTAAACTTTCAAAATTCCAACTATCTTGGAATGTGCTCAGTAAGTGGAGCACACCAAAAATGTAGATTTGGCTTTCAATTCCCCAATTCTGTGCTTTTAATTAGTTCACTGAAGTCCAAGCATAAATTCAGGACAAAACTTCGTATTCTCATTTCTCGAGAAGTCTACGGGGTGAATAAATAGAGCACGTCTATACTCTGGCTGAAGTCAGAGCCAGCGAAGAGGTTGGGTGAAACACGGGGATGGAGGAATCATCACTTTTGCCCAGATGGTCACCCTCAGGAGATCTCATCTAACCGGGTCTTAGGAGAACCTCTGGGAGAGAGGTGTCATGATTATCATTTTTCCCGATAAGGTCGAAGACATTCGGAAAACTTTACTTTTTCCAATTTTGGGTGGAGTTAGTGGTTTATAGTCTGTCCTCTCAGCCAGACTGTAAGCAATGAGAGTACAGGATGACTCAGTGCTGCACGCCATTCCGCCCCGGGATTTAGTGGGGCGCCCGCACAGACGTGCACTGGATGTGTGTTAAACAGTTAATGTCGAAAACAGGATTCAAGCCAAACTCTTGAAACCTTATCTTCCGTCTTCCAGGCTTGCCCTGGACACATATTTATTTTCCTTAAGAGCCTAAATAATTTCCAGCATCATTTTATCACTTCTCTTTTGTCATTTTCAGAATCTCAAGAGCAGCCCAGGATGTTATTTTTATTCATCTTCTTCTCCTGTTTCTTTCCCTTTTAAATTGATGCTGGGAATGGAAGCAATACCTGGGGTTTCAGGGGCTAGGGCTGGGGGAAGGATGACAGGATATTTTTTTTTTTTCTGTTTAAGACCTGTTTATGCTATTATAAATAATATAGCATTTTTGAAGGAAACAAACCAGGAGTGCATCGCTATTATTCTTTGCCCATTATAATTCACAAAAACAAAAATGCTTCTCTTTCTGGTAGCATACAACCGCCAACAGCCCAAAATGCAGGTGCTCAGGAATGTAAGGCTCAGGAATGCCATTTGCCTTAGCTTCCTCACATCTTGGATGCAACCCCGGTAGCTCTGGCTGTTGTAGCCTTTCAAAAAGCCCATGAGGACTCAGGGGTGCATTCAAAGCCAAGCTCTAGTTTCCTTTGAGAAGGCAACACTTACCTGACCAAGTCACGCATATAACCCTCCTACCTGTGGAGTTTCTGTTTTACCTTGCCCCTCACCGTATCAACAAAGAGTCCACACTCACATATCATCGAAGACAAGTTTCTGCCTCTTGCAGTCCCTGTGGCCGTTGGCACCTGGAGACCATGGCTCTGTCTGTGGCCGTGACTTGTGGAGAATGTTTTCGGAATTGTTATGAGCGGCTTTCTAAACAAAAAAACAACACACCGGTCTTCAGAAACCTGGTTGAAAGGGCAACCCACTGTTCTGTGTTCTAGGTTAGAACTATGATCCCGAGTTTAAATAAAGAAAAAGAAATACATGCATTCCGGTTCTCACACTGAGGGCTTCCACATGTGTTATTAAATGTCATTCTTATAACAGTATTAAAAGGGAAGTTCTTAATGGCCCACTCTCACAGATCCAGAAACTGAGGCTGGCCGAAGTTAAGAAACTTGCTAAAGGGGCACCTGGGTGGCTCAGTGGGTTAAAGCCTCTGCCTTCGGCTCAGGTCATGATCTCAGGGTCCTGGGATCGAGCCCCACATCAGGCTTTCTGCTCAGCAGGGAGCCTGTTTTCCCCTCTCTCTCTGCCTGCTCTGCTGCCTACTTGTGATCTCTCTCTGTCAAATAAATAAGAAAAATCTTAAAAAAAAAAAAAGAAACTTGCCCAGTTCAAATAGCTACTGTGGGTCTGTGACGCCCAGGGCTTAGGATTCAAGCCCCTATTTTTCCCAGTTGGCTAGACCAGTGGTTCTCCAAGGTGATGTCTGCATTAGAATCATCCTGGGGGGTGCTGTCAAGACACAGACTGCTAGACACCACCCATCCAGAGTTGAATTTAGTAGGTGTGGAGTGGGGCCTGAGAACATCGCATTTCTAGCAAGTTCCAGGTGATGCTGATCCAGGAGCCAAGCTTTCAGAACTGCTGGCTTATAATCCTTTGCAAAAGAGAAGTCATTCAGGTCACAAATGGACTGATCCTCATGAGCTATCTGTGGACAGGAAAAGCCAAAGGGAATAACTAGAAATTATTTAAAACACTACTGATCTGTGGAAAAATTTAAAAATCACATTCCCTGAAAATTCAAATATTTATAGAGCAGCTATTGTGTGCTAGACCCATGAATCATAAAGCAATTGTTTTTGGTTACGAAATTCAAATGGTTTCTTCTGAACTAATTAAAATGTGTTGAGTGTGTACAAATGCTTCTTTAAATATGGACTGATTTTATGTGTAGTCAAGCCTCTTGGTTGTAAGAGTCCCTGGGCCTCTGCATTTCCTTTTTGGCACTCGTGGTAGCCATTACCGATGTGTATGATTTCCTGTCTATGTCATTCTCCCCAGCTATACTGTGAGCTTCACATAAGCACAGTCTAAATCTGGTAGGTCATCATTGGATCTCTATTGCTTGGCATAGTGCCTGGTACACAATAAGTGCTTGCTCAATAAAAGTCGTTTGGTGAAAGAAAGACTGAATAAAGTCTGTAATTATTTTACAATTCTCTGGACATCATGGTTGCTTTTATGTTAGGAACTAGAGGTGAAGAAACGTTTTGTGTTTTAATTTGAATTGGCAGTTTTTTAATTCCAGGTTTTTCTAGTAGGGTCTTCTCAGACTCTTTGAGCCTAGAATTAAAGGTAATTGTTCCCAAATAAGGGTGCAACAGCGGGTTATTAATTTCCGGATGTTACAAGATTTTGGCTCATGCCGGACCTTCTACCAACTATTTTATCTCTTTAATTCATGGAATGGAACATTAAATACTGCCTCCCCCATCTTTCGTTGCAGAGCCCTAGTCTCTTGTCTCATCTCTCTCCCTGCCTCACAAAGCCCCGCTGGTATTGACAGCATGGTGGTGACCTGAGAGAACTTGGAAGGAGGGTTTGGAATTAAATAATGTGCCCCAGAAGATGTAAGATCCAGGGCCACTAGCTGTTAGAAGGAGTGGCCGTAAAGAGGAATGAACATGTGGTGTTAGTTGACTAGGTATCTGTAGGTGTCATTTGTTCAAATAATACCGGCTCATTTAAATCTCACAACCATTTTGCCAATGAAACCAGCTCAGAGAGATGAAGCAACTGGCCAAAGTCACATTTGGACTAAGATATGAGATTAGACAGACTGTGGACCCCAGACCCCCGCCCTTCTCCAGGGCAACATAGGCAGCTGGAATCACCCCTAGGAAAGTTGCTGGAAAAGGGGTGGTGGCCGGGTCCCACATTTTGGCCACTACACTTGTCACTGAAACTGGAATGGGAAATCTCACAGTTTTGGCCTAGGGTTTCAATCCCAGATTTAACTCTGCCCTGGGGCAAGGAATCTTTCCAAATGAATGGGCTGCTTGGTCCCAAACTCCCAATTTACAGTGTCTCTGGATAGTATTTTGGGGCCATTTCTCTTCAGAGTGGGAAATGCAATCCTGCAAAGAGGTGCCCCAAGCAGAAGAGGCTTACAGTGTCTTCTCTGGTTTCTTCTTCAGTTGCTCTCTGTGGGAGGAGGTAATGGGGCGTGCTGGTTCACCTGGTCTTTCCAGAGCAGCATTTAGGAATTCTTGCGGGACCTCAAGCATGTGTTTAGGCTGTGCTGGGCTACAGACAGAGGAGTACAGGGGTGTGCTCCATTGCATTTTTATTTTTATCGGGAAAGGAAGAGCATCAACATACCGTGAGGTCTCCCGCATGAGACTGTAGCTGGTTCTCAGCCTTATGCTTTTTGTTGGAGGAGGCAGAAGTGAACAAGCCACTGCCATTTGATCTGCTGGAAGAAGTTAAGTCCTCGCTGGAGTATTTGTGTTTAGATGCATCCGAGAGGGGTGAGATGGGTGACCGGAGCACTTTTTCATTTTTATTTATTGGTATTGCTAAGCTGAAAAAGGAAATCACAGTAATGGAATGTCACACAGTCAGCACAGGGAAAGGTAAATGTTTTATATATGACCCAAACCTCCCATTTGAAATCTACTGGTAGGAAGGCGTTTATTGGGAATTATTATACCAGAAAACAATTTTATGGCCTTAGGACCATAAAAAACAATAAGTAATTTTACTCTTGTTTCCTTACTCATCTTATTAGGATGAATAATAATTCCAGTGTTAAATGAATAACACTAATAAGACTTTCAGTTTTCTGGGTTTTTCATCCAAGAATCTCAAAATACCTAACAACTTACTATTTTCCTAACATGTCCAAGCAGCAAGTAATTGGAAAACCAATCACATGACATATGAGTCCTCCACCTCTAAAAGGACTTTTGATAACACCTGAGCTTGTACTAATTATTTTAAGGAGAACAGCAGAATCACAGAATAATTTGCAAAGTGTGAGGCCAACTTTCAGTTTTAGGTTTCTGGGCTAACCAACATTCATCAGAATAAACACAGAATAGAAAACTGTCATTAAAAGTTACATTTTCTGGAGGCACCTGGGTGTCTCAGTTGGTTAAGCATTCAATTCTTGATTTCAGCTTGATCATGATCTCAGGGGCTGTGAGATGAAACCCCGTACTGGGCTCTGCAGTGGGCGTGGAGCCTGCTTAAGATTCTCTCTCTCCCTCTGCCCCTCACCCCTTCTAAAAAAAAGTTACATTTTCTGATTTCTAGTTCCTTATTTCACCTCCAAATTTATTTGTTTATGCCAAAGGAGGAACAAATGCTGTATAATTTCACTTATATGTACAATCTAAAGAACAAAACAAATAAACAAAAAACTGAAACAGACTCATAAATACAGAGAACAAACTCATGTTGCTGGACAGGAGGTAGGGGTGGGGAGAAGAGGATTAAGGAGTACAAACTTCCAGTTATAAAATAAATAAGTTGTGGGGATTAAAAAGTCAATAATATAATAATAATTTTTCATGGTGACAGATGGTGACCACACTTATCATGATGAGCATTTCACAATGTATACAGATATTGAATCACTATGTTGTGTACCTGAAACTAACAAAATATTGTATGTCGACTATATTTCAATTAAAACAAAAAAAATCACAAACAAATGAATAAAACTATTGTCTATCCCTGAATATAACTCTCCCCCAAAATTAACCATCAGAGAAAAGAGTCACTTATATTTGAATCTTTGCTATGTATGTTATATTGATGCATATGCACTTGTCTCCATTACTTTACCCTGAAAAAAAAATGAGGGAAGACACATTAACCTGAAAGAAACACAAACACTGCTAATTTGGGATGCTCATAGCAGTCACTTGACATAGATAGTTTAAAGGGTAAATCCATTTAACAAAGACTTAGCCACTATTCCTGCAATTATTACTTCTTAAATGCATGTGTTGGCTATCACTGCAAACAAGCCATTAAAGTCACTTCAAAAAGCAATTTCCTTAGTTGGTGGTCACAGTGTAGAAATTACAAACACAAGCCTCTAGAACAGATAATAAAGCCAAGGTTTTTAATGTTAAAGTAACAAGGTTCTTAGTGTTATGCAAATAGATCTGGGTAGGGATAGAGTTTCTGGTGATAGATTTCTGGTTCAAAAAGTACCGTGTGTCTAACAACCCAGAAATGAGAAGATGTGTTCTGGAAAACTCCCTTGGGCAAGTCCAAAGTGGCTCAGGGATGATGAAAACACTGACGTTGTAGATGTGAACAGTCTGTACATAGTTGTGTCTTGACAAGTGAGTGAAGAAAGTCGTTTCTAAGTCTCTATCATTTTACATATTATGGGGTTTGAAATGTTCATAGAAAACCAAACTATAACATTAAACATTATCGTGGACATAGGATTATTTCTTCTCCATCGTTGTAAGTTTACATACTCAAGTTGACCAAACCAACTTTATTTGGATTTCATCTTTGGGATCGGTGATCCCTTTATGTATGTTCTGAGGTATGCAGACCACCTTTCTTAGAAAGGACTTGAAGCACTTTTATTTGCAAGGGTAATTATGTAACGTAAATAAAACTACCGGAGCTAGAGCCCCTGCCAGACAAAACCTCTAGAACAAGGGGTTTTATCCTGGGGTCTGTGAATGTGGATGGGAAAAAGTTATAACTTCTCAATGAAATGGAACATTCCCAGAGTAGTGGTTTAGCAGGAGTGGTGTTAACAATGCCTGTGATTGTGTTATCAGCAGGAAATCACAGATATTCTCATGTCGTGTCAAGTGATTGCAGACATCTTGAAATATTGCTTACATTCATCTTTGTTGCTACTTAGATATTATGGCAGTTACTAGGATCTGCAGGAAAGGTTTTCAGTGCATTAACAAAGCAGCACGTTTACAACTATATCGCGTATTTAAAAGACATTTTGGAGCCACATTTCTCCTATTCACATTTCCCCAGGATTCTGGGATACCACCCACTAGGCATAGAGCACTTTGGGCTAGGCCAGCTTGCACGCGTACTCTCCCTCTTGCTCAGACCTGTAAGAGCCCTCGTCTTCCTTCCCAAGGTGACTCTCACACTGCAGTGGGCCTGTGCTCATGTGCCCTCACTCTCCAATTTCCTCTCGGAGGTTTAGTACTGCTCTATATCTTCTCCTAACCTTTCAGTTTACATTTTTATGTGTTGTGCTGAAACATTAATCTCCCCTTAAAAAGTCTATGTACACAGGGAGAGTGAGGAGTGTCTTAGCAGAGGAAAAGTGGTTTCTGAGCTGTGGTATTTCTAAATGGAAAAAGCTTCTATGACTGATGATAAGCTACTCACTTCTAATAAATATCAGGGACCTTGCCTTGCTAGAAAGCCATTTGTCACAGAGGGGATTTGGTGCAATGTGGATCCATCTGGAACCCCTTTAGAGGAGTGACTGGGTGTCATTTAACCTTGGAGACACAGATCCTGTCTAATGCCATGATTTTAGTCTATATCCAAGAGATTCCCACTCAAAGTTTATATTTTTTCATTCATGGTAATAACCTTAGTGTTCTTATGGGTTTAGTGGCTATTAAAATAATAGTTTGAAAATTCAGTTACTGAGTTTTCAGAGGGAAAGTGTGTCTCTGAGAGCACAGAATGAGTATAACTAGTAATTGGTCTTTTGTTAAAAAGGACAGTGCCCCTGGGGTTGTGACAGGAGCACACACCCAGGCTTAATTATTAGCCTTAGGTTAGTTAAATCAAGGGAAGCAAGTCTGAAGACCCAGACTAGAGCAGTCATTAAAAGATCTGACTCTCCTCCAATATGGTACCTGCCTTTTGGACCCAGATATCCTCCGGGTTCACCTCTACCTTCAGTGGAACATGCATACCTGTTGATATTCATGCTGCAGTGGTTTGCAGATAAAGTGTTATTGGCAGAGGTGGTCAGTCGTGAAGAGCTCTCTTTCTCTCCCTGGGCCTTCTTGACATCCCTGTAGTCGTCTTCATTGTCACACTGCAAGGAAATAAACAAAATTACCAATCAGCTTTGGATTTCAAGGGATCATAATGAATTCCCATCACAACCTTTCGCAGAGCAAGGCCTCCCAGGAGACCAGCTTACTCGGCTTCTCCCGAGAGCATTCCAAGCAGGAATGTGGTTGCAGTGTTCCTGTCCCTGTTCTAGGTTCCTGGCCAGCTCTTCAACCACCAAGGATGAAACCTGTCAGGTTTACTCTTGACACTTTATTGAGAGGAAAAGCATGATACCATGACAACATTAGAGAGGGAACATTGTGAATGATGAAAACTGATCTATCATCAGGACATCTGATTTAGCTCTCCAAAGACGACCTCTTTTGAATTCATACTGTACCTTTAGTGTCTCTCACTTTGGCATTTCTTGGTATCTGAATAAAGTATAACTACCATATCCTGGGCTTAATGCCATAAGGACAGTGACAAGCCTAGACATGTTTTTGAAATATATGGCTTTTATGAATTTCAAGCAAAGGTTGTTACTTCTTGGTGTCTTAATTCTAGTTAACAATTTTTATCCCAAGACAGCTTAGAATCCTTAAATAAAGGATTTATTTTTTTTAATTAATAGTATATATATATATATATATATATATATATATATATATATATATATATATTTAAATAAAATAGTATAATGCTGGGCGAAATAAGTTAACCAGAGAAAAACAATTATCATATGGTTTCACTCATAAGTGGAATATAAGAAATAGGGCAGAAGACCGTAGGGGAAGGGAGGGAAAATAGAATGGGAAGTCATCAGAGAGGAAGAAGAACCATGAGAGACTCTTAACTCTAGGAAACAAACTGACGGTTGCTGGAGTGGAGGTGGGTGGGGTGACGAGGTAACTGGGGGATGGGCATTAAGAAGGGCATGTGATGTGATGAGCACTGGGTGTTACACGAAACTGATAAATTATTGAACACTACATCTGAAACTAATGATGTACTATAAGTTAGTTAATTGAATTTAAATTAAAAAATAGTATTTCAATGGAATTCTTGTTTCCATGATTGTGTTTAACTTTTATATGTGTATTACGGTACAATGCAAACACACTCAACATAGTCCCACTTTTGGTGAGAAAGTGGAACACAGTGACAGTATACTCAGGGCTTTCAGCAGTGTTTTCCAGGAGACAAGTGCTGGCTTCAAAGATATCAAGACTTTGACCTCTCTCTAGCTGGGATTGTCATACAGCCTCTGTCACAGGATCCCAGATGCTCACACTGAATGGTGACCCCAAGTGACTCCAAACCAAAGCTCTGAATCCCTAGTCTTCTGCTCCGGGGTCCTAGCAGGGCTAGACTCTGAACCTTTGGTATCCAGGTCTACAGTGTCCCATTGCCGGGGTATTAACACGCTGGATGCTGCATGAAGATTGTTATGAAAATGTTCTTTCACTTTCTCTGTATTTAATGATGACTCATTAGATTTTAGGAGGTGGGCTAGGTGTCAGGCTTGGTGTAAATGAAGTTTCATAAGTTAAAAATTTTTGTTTTAAGATTTTATTTATTATGTTAAAAAATTTTAAAAACGTCATAATAAAATTTAAATATAGAATATGATGGAATTTATATGTATGTCTTTCTGCATATCTATTTATGTATGCTTATATAGCTATATGTATTTCCAATCTATGTTTATCAATTTCTAGTTATGCATAGTTCTTATATAACTATGTTTTTCTCTGTCTTTCTTTCCATCAGTCTAACCATTTACCCATCAATCCCACAAATAATGAGGGGAGGCAGGTTATCTAGAGAGAAACAGGAGGGAAGAGAGATAAAAAAGGAGTGAGCTAGTCCATATTACTGAATTATATGGTCTAAACCTGACAACACCTCTGCAAAGATGTCACCATTTCAGAAATGAAGGAACTGAAGTACAGAGAAGGTAAGCTCACCTGATTAAGGTTCTCCAGGAGGCCAGGGCTGACTACATATTTTGCAGGGTTTAGTGCAAAGTGAAAACACTGAGCCCCTTGGTCAAAAAGCAGGAAAAGACCCTTGATATTTTTTGAATTTGACACCAAAACCAAAGGCAATAAAAGCAAAAACAGATAAGTAGGACTATATCAAACTGAAAAGCTTCTGCACAGCAAAGAAAACCATCAACAAAATGAAAAGGCAACCTACCAAATGGGAGACGATATTTGGAAATATATATCTGATAAGGGGTTAATATCCAAAATATATAAAGAACTCCTACAACTCAATAGCAAAAACACAACCTAATTAAACAATGGGCAGAGAATCTGAACAGATGTTAAGACACCATGCAAATGGCCAACAAATAAATGAAAAGACGCTCAACATCACTAATCATCAGGCAAATGCAAAGCAAAACCACAATAAGATCATCTCACACTGGTCAGAACCACTAAAAGAACAAACAAATGCTGGCGAGGATGTGGAGAAAGGGAACCCTTGTGTACTGATGGTGAGAATGTAAGCTGGTGCAGCTGCCCTGGAAAACAGTACGGAGGTTTCCCCCCAAATCAAAACTATAACCATCAGATGATCCAGTATTTCCACTTTGCATATTTATCTGAAGAAAAGGAAAACATCAACTCAAAGAGATATTATGCAACCTCATGTTCATTGCAGCATAAATCACAATAGCCAAGACATGGAACAACCTAAATGTCTATCAATGGATGAATGGATAAAGAAGATGTGGTATGTGTGTGCATGCATGTGTGTGTAATGGAATATTATTTAGTCATAAAAAATGAAATCCTGCCATTTGCAAAAGCATGGGTGGAACTTGAGGGCATTTTATTGAGATAAGTCAGACAGAAAATGATAAATACCATATGATCTCACTTATATGTGGAATCTAAAAACAAAACCCAAATAAAGAAAAAAAGCCCAAACTGGTATATAGAGAACAGACTGCTGGTTGCTTGAGGGGGAAGGTGATCGGAGGGTAACGTGGGTGAAGGGGGTCAAAATGTACAAATTTCCAGTTATCAAATGAATAAGTCATGGAGATGTAATTTACAGCTTGGTGACTATAGTAATACTTAGTAATACTTATAGTTAGTAATACTCTACTGCATATTTGAAGGTAGCTAGGAGAGTGGAACTTGAAAGTTCTCATGAGAAAAAACATTATAACTGTGTAATGATGAATGGTAACTGGATTTATTGCAGAGATCATTTTGCAATATACACAAAAATGAATCATTACGTTGTACACCTGAAACTAATATAATGTTATGTCAATTATACCTCAAAAAATAAATTGAAGAAAAAAGCAGGAAAAGAGTAATGTTATAAAGTACTAAAGTAGAAAACAGTAGAAAACCTGCAATAAATAAATAAATAAACAAAGTAGAAAACATTTTCCTGTCTGTCAAAGTCTCTCTCTTGATCTGTCATGGTGATATTTTAATTACCATTTCGTACTGTGTTCCTTGAGGCATGGGGATACGGAGGGGGTGCAGGCAAACTGAAGGGTCCAGGCTGGTCCTGTGACTGTATGCATGCATGGGCCCAACAGTGGTTTCCGCCTGCCTGTCAGGTGTATAGGCCTAGGGAAGTCCAGTCAGGCATTTCCTCTTTCCATGGCCCAGCCCCCAACCCAAAGTGAACCTGCAACCCCTGGGAGATTGCAGTCCTCCCTCTGAGACCTTTCATGTCCTGGATGAGGGCTGGGTGAATTGTCTACCTTGACCTGCTGCGCCTTGGCCCCTGGCGGCTTAGGAGGAGAAGCAGAGGTCCCTGGAAGGAGATGGGGACTAGGAAGAGGCACAGGGACAACTTCCTCACTGTGTTGGCAGAAGTGTTTGAGTATGAGAGTGATGATGGAAACTTTTCCCGTTAAGCTGTTTGCAAATTTTGGAGTGCCAAGGGGCCAGAAGGCTAGCAGAAGCCATGCTGTGGAAAAAGGCAGGAGGGGGAACCACATGTGAGTCAGAGCTCCACGCCCCTTCCTCCCCACCCTGTGTTCTATCATCCCGTCCCTCACACTTCACTTAAAAACACAAAATCAGAGATAAAATGAATTTCAAGATGGCAACCTCAAGCATTAAATTCCAAGCGTAGAGCCCTTCTGGGCAGGGACCCTGTGAGGAAAGTACTACATAGCCCTCAGACTAATGTTTTATTGGGAGAGCCAAGAGCCAGATTCTGGGTTCCTTCCTAGCTCTGCCCCTTATCACCCATGAGAACCTGGGGCACGAGGCTTTAGGCTCTCTGAGCTTCAGTTTCCTCATCTGTAAAACGGGCATGACAAAACCTTTGCCTCATAAAGTTGTAAGGACTGAATGATTTAATAGGTCCAAAGTGCCTAGAGTAGCATCCCTCATGGGGACATCATAGGTACATTAACTGTTGTAAATGATTTTGTCCTCACTTTGGAACTATCCATGATAGTGAGATCTTTGGTTTGTCACCCCTGGTGTTTTTCACTGTGGCCCAAGTTACTTCTGAAGGTAACAGTAACAGGAGGGGACCAAACTCCTCAAAATTGGCTTTAATTTATGAATAAGTTATTTCTGCCCTCAAAAGTCTGCAGACATGGCAAACAGTGGGGGCTGCTTCCAGATGGAGAGCCGCCCCCCCCCCCCGCCCAGCACTCGAGCCACCTTTCTCCCTGCCTTCCTGGTGCACCGTTGCCCCTTTTTAGTGCCACGTCATCCCTGGCTCTCTCACTGCTCCATGTTCGTCCTCCTCAGGGCCCTGCTCTCAGCCCCTCTCCAACACAGAGTTCTCCTTCGTCAAGGATAGTAGGAGCAGCAGCTGCTGGTTTGGATGCTGCGGGCTGGTGCTCCCCTCCCTGGGCCTGTCCACCCACGGCCTAGGGGCCGGCACTCCTGTTTCCTACTTCACCCCAGTCACAGCCTTACACTCTATCAGGCTGTTGGCTTTAGGTCCGTGATTGATCACTGTCACCCTGTCCCTTCCAGCAAAGAGTGAGGGGCACCTTGTGTTTAGCTTTCTACTGGCCCCAGCATCCAGCTTGCCTCCACACACTCTGATATATGTATAAGGATTTCCCATATGCCTGCTTCACTATGCAGTGGGACAGGGCTCAATTATCTATAACGATAAAATGGGACTATGAATGGCGCTTCTCCCATCAAGGAGCTCTAAGGATTTAGTGGAGTTAATCTAGGTCAGGTATGTAAGCATGTGGCATACAGGAAGTACTCTAGGAATGTCTGTTGAGTAAGGACACACATAAAACTCTTGCTGCCTGTCCACTGCAGCCAGTGGTCCCTGTGGGCTTCAACACTTCTCCGCAACTAAAGGGAAAGCCCATCGCCCCTTGCCAGGCCCTCAGCCCCCGGCCTACCTTGCGTTTCCTCTTGGATTTTGGCAAAGCCTTTTCGGCAGGAGTGTCAGATGGATGACTTGGCTGTGTGCTCTCAGCGTCCTTGGCTGCAGGGGCATTCAAGACCCCAGGCTCTGGGGGCAGGTGTTCTGGGATCCTGGACAGGAGGGTCAGGTCAATTTTGACCCAGAGAGACCTGACCTCATCACTGTCCTTTAAGGGGGAGAGAAGTTCGTTGCGCCCAAAAGGGACCAGCGTGTAGAACTGCTCCTCCAGCTCCTTGGCAATGTCACTGGTGGTCCTGGCGTTGATGGAGCCTACGGGGGCCCGGGGCCCTCCACCACTGCTGAGGGTGCCGGCCGCCTCCTTCAGCCTCTGCTCACTCCCAGAGGAAGCGGCGGCAGCAGCAGCGGCCACGGCCTGCGCTTTGGACAGAGGGTACTCCTCCTGCTCTGACTCCAGGTCCGAGTCTGAGGAGGAGGAGGAAGATGATGACTCTGTCTCTATGAACTCCTTGGATTTGGGGACAATCCTGCTCAGCCCCCGTGTGCGGCGCTTCTCGCAGGTCACCGAGGAGCGCAGTTCCTTGCGGTGGCTCGTTCGGCTGTTGCCACAGGGCCTGGTTTTGGTGGGCTCTGGAGGGATCACCACGGTTGCCCCCAGAGCGTCCGCAGCCGCGGCCTCCTCAGGCCGGTGGCAGTTGGTGCTGTCACCAGCGGAGGTCCTCTCAGTGCGTCTGGTGGGCTTCTTTCCCGCAGACCTCCGGGTGGGCGCGGGCACGCTCTCAGTGGGTGCGCCGGGCACGGCAGGCGGCTGGGCAGCTGCAGTCACAGCCACGGCCACGGCCGCGGGCGGGGACTTCTGCTTCACTCCTTTACTCCCCGGGGCCTTGTTCGCTGTCCTTGGCCTCTGCTCCTCCTTGCAGGCGCTCTTGATGTCCTTCTCTCTCAGGCTGGTTTGGCAAACATCAGGAAGTTTCCCACAGTCCTGCACTTCCTCTTTTGCTGGAGTGTAGTATTGATTGCTCTCTGGCCCGTGGCTTTCATTTTGGATCAAAATAGGCGGTTTGTGGGGATTAACTTTGTTTAGCCATTTATCCAACTGCCATTTGTTAGAGGATGCTGGTTCAGCCTAAAAGCAGAAAACCGGCAACAAACAAAACACCTTTTATTAGACTCACTTAAAAGAGGCTTGGCTGTTTTTAATCTTCACTTACTTCTCTAGGTGTATGAATGGGAAACCAATGGGCTGCAGGCAAAAGGAAAATGTAAACAGTAGGTATGTGTAGCCAGCCACTGCTGGCCTGGCACATGGGAGGCAGGGATGACATCCCTTTTCTGTCCCAAGGCACTTATACGTCAGCGCAGTAGTATGAAGCCTATTTGGAAAAAATAAGGGGATATCCCTGTGATTCATTAGAACTCATTTCCTGCACTTTTGAGTATATTACAATGTTTTTGTAATATTATAATATTATTATAATATTATTTTGTAATATTAATATTTTAATTAATTATTCATATGGACATAAACTTGAGGTTCCAGGAAAGTTAACTGGGAAATAGTACAAAGACCCTGAGTGTTAAAGCACTCATTTTTTTTTTTTTGTAAGACTGAAAAATTTAGAGGAAATTAAAAGAGGGGACTAAGTAGGGAACCTATAATCCCAAGCAATTAACATATAATTTACATGGTGAAGACAAGTGGGTTATTGGTAATTTACCAGTAGAAGCAATAACTTTGGGGGGATGGCTTGTTTAGTGGCAGAGAACTCCTATTTCAAGGGGAGCTCCGTGTGCCCCATACGCTTTGGTAGCTGGATTTGGTTAGTCCATCCTCAACCCGCTTCCATTCCACTTTGCTGGAAATGTTTCAGAAATGGAAATGATGATGGAGACTTTTCCTGCATGCAGTTTTGTCAACTCAGAGCAAATCATGGACACTGTAGGTTTTACACTCTGTCCCATGGGTTGGTTCCAGGGAGTCATGGAATGCCCTGAATCAGAGTGCTGTGTAGATGCGTTTTTCTAAGCGAGGTCCACAGTTTCCATTCAAGTCTCTAGGGAATCTATGGCTCAGAAAAAGGTTAAGAATTGATGAGTTTATAGAGAGTAAATACTGATTTCTAATACAAGTCCATTTTCCCAGCATCTACGATTATTAACAGAAAAGAAGTGTATTGGTAATTGTAAAGCTTTAGGCAGCCTGTTTTCTATTTGTGACCATGCGTGACATGGGGAAAATACCTTGGCTATTTCAAGTGATGTATTTTTTCCTTCCCTGTGGCCTCCCACCCTCTGAATTTCTGGCATCCATTGTTTGAGGAGACTAGTTTCCAGCTTAGAACAAAGAAGACATTGCTTCCCTTTGCATTTAATCTGGATGGTTTAAGACCAGAGCAAGTCAGGCTCCTTTGTAGGGGAAAACCCTTTTCTTAAAACATAATAATTTCCTAAAGCTTGCTTTTGTGTCAGAAATTGTTTTTCAACAGTGAGGTCCAGATTAAGAGAACGTGGGGCATAAGCCCATGCAGCAAGACCTGAGGGGAGTGGAACAGGCAGTCTTGGCCCTGGCTGGGGCTAGACACAGCTTTGGACTGGGAAGCTTGTGATGGGCCAGAGGGGCCTGGAGCCAAGATGAAGAGGACACAGAGTGTGGGCACCAGGCACTAGAGCTGTGGCAGGGACCATGGACAGCCTGCTGGTTCCCCCAAAAGAGATGAAGCCACCTGGGAACACCAGCACCAGGTGTCTAGTTAATGGGAAGGACAAGCAACATTTCAGTGGAGGCCACCATAAGGATCTGAGGCTCTTCTCCCAGAGCAGGCAGTGAGGATGGAGAAGCTTCCCCCTGGGACATAGGTATGGGAAGGGAAACCCTCATGGGCGCCGATGGGGACTTGACTTTCCTTTGTTTTCATGTACCAAAAGGACCAGGGCAAGATGCAAAAGAACAAAAAGTTATAATTTTGCACCTCTAAGTTGTTTTCTTTTCTTTTCTTTTTAAGATTTTATCTATTTGACAGAGAGAGAGATCACAAGGAGGCAGAAAGGCAGGCAGATAGAGAGAGAGAGGGAAGCAGGATCCCCACTGAGCAGAGAGCCTGATGCGGGACTCGATCCCGGGAGTCTGGGATCATGACCTGAGCTGAAGGCAGAGGCTTTAACCTACTGAGCCACCCAGGCGCCCCACCTCTATGTTGTTCTATGTAAATTCTGACCTTGCTTTATTTTGGCTTCTCCAGAGATAGGGAACTCAGGAACCCTAAGAGCACACCTAGTCCATACCGCAATGGGAGATGCATGCAACAGAGAAAGCAGGACAGCAGGACACGGATCAGCTTTGCTGCGGGGGGGAGGATCTCACCTCTGGGATTAGCTGAGTGCAGCTAAAAGTGAATTTGGTGGCAAACGATTTATGGCTTCTGATAGTGTCTCCTCCCCGCCCCATTTAGCTCCCTATGTGACCACTGGCACCGTCGGTGACTTGTGTGCCTCAACTACGCTAGTGTAATAGGACAGGGTGAGTATGAATGGATGCTGAAGGGGCCTCTTGCAGAAAGGGGACACATTTGGGGAGAGTGTGCAAACATTTCTGGCCGAGCAGGCAATGACACTGGCCCTGCTGCCATGTTTAACACTAGCTTGCCCTCACCCCCACCACTGTGGGCCTTCCACAGCTCACGTCTTAGGTAAGGGAACACAGACAACTGCCTGGAGCCAAAAATGCAGCTGCACACAGGGAGATTTGCACTAAAACTCCCTGATGGGAGCACTGACAGTGAAGGAGAGAATTTAATACATTCAGTATGGGCCCACTGCCTGATATGCTTTAGGGTCATTTTTTTCTGCACTTCATAGCTAAAAAAAATCAGTCTAAAGTACCATTTTCAACACATCACTAAATCACACTCCCTTTCTTAAGGGTCTACAATGACCTCCTATTGCCTCTCAAAGGAAATCCAAATGCCTCGGGCTGGTTTTCAAGGGCATCCTTCATCTGACAGTCATCTTTCATGGCTGTGCCCCCCCCTTTACAGATAACATCTAACGTAATCCATAAACATAAGAAATATTATCATTCCCAATTTGTAGATGAGGCTCAGAGAAGTTCAGTGACGTGCATCCAAAACTGCACAGCTACCAGGCACTACCAAGGCTAAACCCATATTTGTCTAAGTCCATATCTAAGTTTAAAGACCAGATTCTCATAGCATAATGCTTAAACTTGCTGAATCACTATGTCGTACACTGAAACTAATCTAACACTGTGTGTCACCTACACTCAAATAAAATCAATTAAAAAAAAAAGATCAGATTCTCTCCCCTGCTGCTTTGCCTAATCTCCCACTACTCACTAGCATAGCCTCATGAAAGGGGGACCTCATTCCTTTGAGAAATGTTGGTCTTCAACCTAAAATGACAGAATTAGATCGAATTTTGGAGAACACCACTGACTCTCCAAACAATTCCTGTTGGTCTCTATTATCCTCAATTGCAGAGCCTTTTTTTTTTAAACTTCATAGTCTTGTGATATTCATATTCATTTTACATGTATGCATCTTGGGTCTTCAACAAAGCCAAACATTTCTTTTGGGGGGGGGGGCAGGACTCTGTTTCTTTGTATGACTTGCAGTGTCTGTAATAGGATAGGGAGACTTTGCTGCTAGTAAGAACAACTTACCATGGGCCTTTGCTCAAATTATATCATTTATTCCTCAGAACGGCTTTACAGATTAGGTAGGACAGGACTATCCACCATTTGCGGGCTGAGGCAGTTGTGGCCACGGAAGCTTAAATGGTGAGGAGCTAAGTGGCTGCGGAGCAGGGAAAACTCAGGGCTTGGGACTGTCCTCCACTGGCATGCCGCTGGCTGTGGTGGACTCGCTCAGGGTTTCCGCCTGGTGTCGTCTGTTTGCTTGCCAGCTGCTTTGTATTTACAGCCATGACTCTCCTCCCTGATTAATCTTCCCTTCCCTCTGATTCATGCACAAGCTCTCCACCATGGATGCGAGTCCCTGCTTCATCCACAACCTTCATAGCACCCACTGCCATGCACCCCACAGATGCCAATCAATGAGTGACTTGCATCACATTTATGCTCATTTTCAAGAATGGTCTACGGCCCCATTTTCCAAAATGCGCACTTGGCTCATATATTCCATTAAGAAAATTTCCATGGTCAGGTAAGTTTGAGAAATGCCGCAATGGAGGACAGTTTACATGAGCAAGAGGAAGGGCTGGGTGATGCCCTAAGGAGATGGATTAAACTGACTTCATCCTGACACTCCTCAAAATCAGGGTACCAGGCTCTCTTTGTCCCACGTAGTACCCATTACTTGTGGACCGCTGCTCTAGGGAGCTCCGTGTGCTCTTGTATGGGTGCTAGCTGAGGGGGAAGGTGCTGCCCCCTGGAATGTCTGACAGGAAAGGATGTACCACACCAGGAAAGAAGACAAAATTCCAGTGAAGAAAACTGGGCTGAGAACAAGTAAGCAAGTATCAGACCATAGAGAGGGGATCTGTAGTGACAGAAGCAGTTTACAGTGGCTCTTCTATGCTGGCAGCAGATAGGACATTACCTATGGCAATTCATGTAAAATGCAGTGGCTTTCTACAACCACAGCCATGAAGAACGGTTCAGATGAAACTCAGCTGGGCCCAGTGGGTTTCCAGTGCTGGCACGCTGAAGGGGAGCACGCAGGTGCCCAGGAACATCATGAGTGCCTCCTTCTACTCCTGCAGCAGGATGGTACCAGGAGGGAAGGGAGGGCCAGGAGCATTTTGCTGCAAAGCACCAGCATGAACTGTCCACACAGTGGAATGGGAGGTGTGTGGCTATTACAGAGTCCCATTGTCTCGTGCGGGTTAGGAAAACGAGTCTCACCACTCTCCTTAAGGTGACCTGGGCCAGCTCAGTCCCAGGAGAAGATAGACACTGGGGAGGGTCAGCCACATAATGCTGTGTCTTGTCTTCGCAAACGCATTTTATTTCTCAAGGGTGAATGCCTGTATTAATGTTGGGAAAATGTTAAAAGTAACCTTACTTTTTCTCCAACTGATACATTCCATTCCAGTGGAAGGAAGTACCATGCAGCATGGCTAATACATCGCTTGTCATTTCTGCATTTCCTCTGCCTAGAGAAGCAAGAATTGAAAACTGTGGCTTCGGGCAACTTAAACTTCTCCACTGGCTTTACTAGACTTGCACTCCCTCTCCTTGGCCTCCAAGAGCTGCTGGAAGCTGCTCGACCAGAGCTTCCTTTCATCACCAAGGAGTTCAAGTCTTTGTAATTATCTCAATGACATTTAGAAAGAATGTGCTTCAAGCACTTTTTAACTGTACTTCTTTTGGACTAGGTTTAGCCAGTAGCTCCAGGATTTACATTTCAGCATGAAAATAAGACTTAACATTCATGAATTTAGCCTTCAAAGTCACAAAGAGATTGGAGGAGGGGAAGGGTTATTCAAGGACACTAATACTTTTTATGTACCTCTACTGGCCCCCTTGGCTCTTGTGATGTCTCTGGTACCCAGTTATTTCTTATAACTAAATATTCTTGAGTTTCTCAACAAATTATGGCTCAAAGAAGCCTGTTTAATGCCTGTATTTTTTTTAAAGATTTTATTTATTTATTTGACAGAGAGAGAGATCACAGGTAGGCAGAGAGGCAGGCAGAGAGAGAGAGAGAGGGAAGCAGGCTCGCTGCTGAGCAGAGAGCCCGTTGCAGGGCTCGATCCCAGAACCCTGAGATCATGACCTGAGCTGAAGGCAGAGGCTTTAACCCACTGAGCCACCCAGGCGCCCCAATGCCTGTATTTTTTTGTTTCAAATTCTTCCCATTAGAATGTCAGTTCTCTGAAGACAGGGACCTTTTCTGTCAGATAATTGCTGTATTCCAAGGCCAAGCAGCAAGTCTGTGGCAGATGCTTGGTAAGTATCTGTTGAATGAATACTAAATGAGTGAATGAATGAAATTATGAAGAAGGAATAATAATTTAGTTTCTGGGAAAGTCAGGGTTATATCACCATTACAGGTTAATGTTGCTAAGGGCCTTCCCCTTGTAATGGTGGATAGAGATAGAAATAAAGAGAGGGATGGGGGAGGAGGTGAGCATCATGGAAAGGAGAGAAAAATGAAAGAGAGATGGAGTGATGGCTGATTTGGGGATGAATGGAGAGCTCTCCATGCAGAGCAGAAAGGTACTGAAGTACTGTGTGGGGAAATTCACAGTGCTTTGGCAAAAAGCTATCTCCTGGCAAAAAGTCTCCTGGGAGGAGACTGGAAGGGGAAATACCTGAGGGAATTTAAGAGCCAGTCAATGAACTGCAGATAAAAACACAATTGCTTTCGGGTGTGATGATGTCCTGAGGCACAAACATCAAGCTGAAAACGGGATCAGTAGGTCCTTCATGGTGCTCTGCTCCCCTCTGACTGACAAGGTTTGCAAAAGTGGCTTCAGTTTTATTTTAGAACCTATTTAGAAATCTTGGCCCCAAAGTGGTAACGTTTTTGTAGGCCAAAACGTTAATCCTGTCATCTGTGGTAATGTCAAATGTTTACATACCCAAGAAGAAACCGTATTTGATGCCCTCTTCAGCAATCAAAGTCTACCCTTACAGATCCAGGGACTAGAGAAGTTTGTTTTCAACCCTCTCCCAAGAATCTCCTTGTGCTGAATTACTATTTAATTTCCCCCTTTCCCCTTTAAAGTAAAAACAGCAATGGTTTTTATTGGTACCTTATAATGCTTTTATATGAGGCACCTAAATCTTCCACATAGATAACTCATCATAGCTATAAAAGGTTTCATTATTATTTGTAGGTTGATGCTAATTTTTCTTTTTATATTTTCACAAAGAAAACACAGTTAAGAAGCTTTTATTAATATTTATAGCCCTTGTTCTTCTAATCCGTGACAAACTGCAAAAAGGTAGGATTCTAACCATGTCTAATCCATAAAACTCATTTCCCCTTGATTTATGGGTGGCCACACTTCCGGAGCTGAACTGCCCTGTCTAGTTATTGCCTCTGCTCACCCTTAGGGAGATCAGATCCAAAGGTTATTTCCAGGCAATGATGTGTACAGCATACTTGGAAAATTCTGGAAGTTAATGCAGAGATTTTTGGACAATGAAAGATGGAAGTTTCTGTACTTCAAAGAGAGCTCTGTTAGGAGAACAGAGAGGAGGGGGCAGAGTGGTGAAAATGATGAGTCTAAACAAACCCTGACTGGTTGCAAAGGGTGGTGGCCTCCATGCAAGTCCTGCTGTCCCAGCCCAGGAGGTGGGGAGTGGGGGAGGGGACAGGTGTGAGAACCAGACTCCAGGGATTTACTGTGCTCACCCTGGAGAGTGAAGAAAAGAAGCGTGGCTGGAAGGGGGAGGCTCTTACCTCGGGGCTGGAGTAGTGGGGAGGCTTGCTGCCCTCACTCTCGCTGGAACTGCTCTCGGTCTCGGAGTCAGATCCAGAGCTGCTCTCCGAGTCACTGGATGAGCTGCTGCCGCTGCTGCTGCTGCCGCTGCTGCTGCCCTTGCTGGAAGGCACGGAGGCTCTGCAGTTGGCCTGCTGGACCACGGCGCTGCCAGCCCGCGAGGCCCCCCGGGAAGGAGAGGGAAGGAAAGCCAAGTGAGCAAACACAAAACACCACCGAGCAAGCTGTCATTAGACCAAAGGAGAGAAGAAGCACCTAGGGGGCTGCCCATCTGTCAGCCAACACCTGGAACCTAAAGAGTAGTCATCAGGTCACAGGCGTCCTACTGGTTAAAAAAGAAAAAAAAAGTGTGTGTGTAAATCAAATTCGGAATGAAAGTTGGTGCCCCTTGGTAGTCGGGCACTTGTTATTTGCTGGCCATTTTCGAAGGGAGGGTGGTGTCATTTCGGAATGACTGTTTCTGGGAACGGCTTTGCAAATGCACCCCTAATCCGATCAGCTACAAAAAGGCGAGGAAATCCAAAATGCTTGAAATATTTTGTGAAGACTAGAAATGTCTGGTTGCTTTATTTTAGGAAGTGGGCTGTGAGGAAGGGCACAGCGTTCTGCTCTGTGCTTTCATGGCCTGCTGAAAGGTTCTGGAGCCTGTGGGATCATCAAAGTTACAGTCCTGCTTCCTACCTCTTCCGGCCCAGGGAGTTGAATGCCGGAGTGTTTGCGGGAGCTGGCTTGCTATATAAACAGTACTTGCCTTTGAGCTCTTTATTAAAGAACTGAAGATCCATCCTTTACACAGTTTTGGATATTCCAGACTTTAAAATTTAACCCCAGTACCGTGGCTTATAATAACAGCATTTCAAATGTTCAAATGTTTCACATGTTCAAACACTTGACATTCATATTCATGTTGAAAATTTGCCAGAAGTCATTATATACTCAAAGACAATAGGAAAAATGGACACTTTCAAATGGTAATTAATTAACCACAAAAATCCAGATGGAATACACCAACCCAAAGAGTGTTTGAATCAAAAAGAAAGTTTCAGTATTGGTATAATATTCAACATGTTCAAAATCCTTTATTAACTGCATTGCAACACGCATGAATCTGTTCTTTTGAGGTCAAATTCTGAACCCAGAAAATGCAGTGATTACTTTTTAATGTTGAGTCAGCAAATATCTGCTTGTCACTTCCCGCTGTGACTACCGCTTCATCAGGACTGGACTTTAGTGAAGGCCAGGGGTGGAGGGAGCCTGTCAGGGTTTATGGCCTTAAGTGCAAAGCAGCCTGGACAAGGTGAAAGACCCTTTCACCTACCCCTTAAATCTTTGACAAGTGTTTTGCCTAAGAACAGATTCTCATAAATCCTCAGTGTGGGGACAAGGAGGGGGGTTAATATTCATTGGAGCCTTGCTTCTCCTAGAAGAATGACAAGACAAGAAACTATCTTGCAGGATATATATCTGAAATTGGAAGCATCATTTTGAACTACGGGGTTAGAGAAAAATGGAGCTGGAACATAACCTTCCCTAGTGGTTCTAATTTCTTCCACCAATGTCATGGTCTATACCTACTGTCTGACAAAATTTTCCAACATCAGACAACATCAGCATGTTTTTGCCTTGCCCAAGCTGTAGTGATTTCTTTACCAGACTACCGTTTGTGTCTGGTGTTGAGTGAGGAATCCTGGATCTTTAGACAGAGGTGAGGAGGGAAAGTTAACCATGAAAGGGCTGTAATATTTCTTTCTTTCTTTATGAACTAAAATCCATTTTTCCCACTGGCTGAGTAGAGATGGCTACTATCAGTGGGGTCATAAAAAAGAAAAAGACTATTAGATTCTGACCGAACATGAACATCCGAAATCCATAAGAGTTTGTCAGTAAACCCCAAAACACTCAGGGGAAAAACTCCAAATAATCAAACAACCCCCAAATAACCCCAAACCCTAAACCCCAAAAAAGCAAAGCAATGCATGGTGGAGGAAACAGATATGTCTCCCTGCCATACTCTGGAATGACATTTGTTGTCATTCCATCATGTCGGGGAAATGATGATGAATAAAGAGTATTTTGATGGATTTTATATGATAGTCAAAGGCTTTGATCACTGAGCAGTACCTTCTACTTGCTTTAATTCAAACAACAAAGGACATGTGATGCTGGTGCTGTGTGTACCTGGGCATTGTGTGTGCAGCAGAAACAGCAATGTGTGTGCAGTCCCCTGGGGCTTACACCACAAAGTGATTGACTGTCTTTTGAAAAGCGGCACTTTAATTTCTGCGAAAATGTCCATTAAACAGTTATCATGCTGCCTTCCTTTTATGACTGCTGTCCTCTAGTAATGAGACATACTAGCCCAAGGAGAGAGAATCTCTGATCTGAATTAGATTGACAGAAGAGCCTTATACTTTTATGTTTTCCTTCCTTAAATTAGGAAATTCACTTAAAATGACAGTTTTACTGGTGTAACTATTATTTGTTTTTAAAACAGTTGAGAGAGCCAAGAATTTGAGGTTTTTCTTTGTGCTTTGGTTGTAAGGGCTGTGAGGCTTACCGTGCTTCTGGGGGCAGGGTTGAATATATTTGTGTTCCATTGGTCTGGGTAGAGAATCTGTCACTAGAAACAATCCATGTCAAGGATGGGAGCCTGGTAAGACTGTCGTGGCTCCAGTCGTGGGATCAAGACAACTATCCCAACCTCCACGGAGGCTGCCCGGCGACTCATCTTGAGGCTGGTCTTTGGGGGACACTGAGTCATTCCAGCCTCGGCGTAGCCGATGGTGTTGCCATGAGTGCAGGCAGCTGCTTTGCCGCCACGGGCCTCTGCAGCAGGGAGGAGAGGTGAGGAAGCCAGGGATGGTCATCACTACAGACTAACAGAAGGATGAGACTGGTTAAACCAGGAGGGCTCTGGGGAGTCATGGAAATCAAGAAGATGGACAAAGATGTATCAGAAAGACCTTCTGGAAAGAAGACTTTAGACTCAATATATTTCCAGTTGGAGACTGCGCATGTTAGTGTGCCAACTTGTTGTCATGCTTCCATGCCGAAGATATTTAAAAAATATTCGCTTAGTTAAAAATTAACTTGTTCCTAAAATGGTAACAGATTAGTTGAGATGAAGACACAGTCCTAGACAACTTTTAGGAGAGTTTTTGGACCCTATGCCATTTCAGGAACACGGTGGCATGGAGTCTGCAGGTGTGACATTAGTGAGATAATGAAATAAAAGTCTTTCTGTCATCAAACTTAGAACTGTGCCTGGGACGTAACAGGCATTTGCATGTGACTGCTGAATGAAAAAATCAATAGAGTAAATCTATCACTGGACTAATGAGTTTTTTGAAATAAAGGATTTAACCTTTTAGAAGGGTTCTAATCTCTCTTCTCCAATAAAGAATTTAAGGGTACTTTAGCACCTCTTGTGATCTTCCAATTTTAACACTTCTTCCTGTCAGAGAATATTTCTTTAAATGTGCTCTAAATTTCATCTGCTATAATTTAAAGTAGTTCTCTCTTGGATGGCTTATTTACTTTTTTGTATTTTGACTTCATGCAATGTTTTGCTGGTTTTGTGAGAGGTCAAGGCCAAATACGCCTTTGGGTTTATTCTAAATAATCTGTTTGCTGTGTTCCCTCCTTTGCCTTTAGTGACACATTCCTTTCAGAATCTGGCCTGGGCAAATTCTGAATACAGACAGTAAAAGAAAAGATCTGGAACCCAAACGACAAACCCTGGTTCTCTCAGTCAAGGGTGCTCATGCCTGCCAAGTGTATTGTGAGGTCTGGATAAATACTCAAAGTTGTCCAGAAGCTTTCAGCTCACAAGTAACTTGGAGGCAGGCTCTCTGCCTGGTTGGCACTGTGTGGACAGCTGTGATGCCCAGCAGGGGACTCACTTCCTGTGGCCACTCCGCTCATACTGGCCAGATGATATTTTAGAAGGTATGACAACACCTTCTCACTCAAAACTCGTATTGATTTCCAAATGCTCTATCTCCAAAGTGTGATTAGTGCTCCAGCAACAGTATTCCTTTTTTGATAGCATCTTTGTTGATAGCAATCAAAGTAAATTATGTGAAATACAAAATGGTAAAAGATGGTGCAAGGAGGTTATCTGTTGCTGAAATTGTCTTCGAAAGCGCAAAACTGATAGGACTGTTGGTCCTGTGGAAATAGTTTTGTTTCCTCTGCTATAGTACCAGGAATGAGTCTTCTGTTAAACATGGCTTTTTGAAACTCTTCAGCGTCTGGCTGCAATCGATCTCCATCTTCACCTCAGTATGTCTAGCTAAACCTCAGCCATAATACATTTTTCATATTTTTGACAATCTCTAAAATGTTTTAGAATTCTATATATTTATAATTATAGATATTATATGTATGTATGTATATATATGTATATATATTTAAACTCACTCTATTTAAACTAGAAAACTAAAGACAGTTCACTTATTTCTCCCACCCTCCCATCCCCCACCTCTGGCAACCACAAGAAAAGAACAGAAAAATAGAATTGTATTTTGATTTACCTTCAGTGTTCTTGAATTCATCTCTTTGTACAGAATTTTAATTGTTTTCTCAGATGCTACATTATATATAATTTATCAAAATCTACTGGTATTGTCATTTTACCAGTTTGAGTGAAGTACAGAAACCTTACCTCTTTCATTGTCTTAAATATTTCTTCTATACACATTGGAGTATCACACCAAACAACGTTTCAAATTTTGTTTCAATTGCCAAATACGATTTAGAAACCCAAAGAAGAAAAATTTATTTTATTGACCCTACTTTTGTTTTCACTGTTCGTTCTTTCTTTTTCTTTTCTTTCTTTCTTTCTTTCTTTCTTTCTTTCTTTCTTTCTTTCTTTCTTTCTTTCTCTCTTTCTTTCTTTCTTTCTTTCTTTCTTTCTTTCTTTCTTTCTTTCTTTCTTTCTTTTTCTTTCTTTCTCTTCCTTCCTCTTTCTTTCTCTCTCTCTCTCTCTTTCTTTCTTTCTTTCTTTCTTTCTTGATATCATTTATTTTATTGAGGTTCTTTCATCATTTCCTTTCTGTTTCAAGAACTTCCTTTAGTCATTCTTTTTGGGTAGGTCTGCTGGCCACTAATGCTTGTCAATTTCAGAATGTCTTTTGTTCTTTGTTCCTAAAGGAAATTTTCAACGCATATAGAATTTTAAGTTGACAGTTTCCTTTCAACACTTAAAAAAAAAGTGATGTGCTACTTTCTTTTGGCCTCCATAGTTTTCTTTTTTTAAAAGATTTATTTATTTGATAGAGAGAGAGAGAGAGATCACAAGTAGGCAGAGAGGTAGGCAGAAAGAAGGAGTGGGGGGAAGCAGGCTCCCTGCAGAGCAGAGAGCCTGATGCAGGGCTCAGTGCGGGGCTCAATCCCAGGACCTTGAGATCATGACCTGAGCCAAAGGCAGAGGCTTTAAACCACTGAGCCACCCAGATGTAACCCCCTGTCCCCTCCCCACCTCCATGGTTTCTAATTCCAGTGTCATGCAAATTGTTTTTGTCATTTTACCCCCATAGGTAAGTGTTTCCTTGTCATTGCTTTAAAGATTTCTTTTTTGGGGTGCCTGGGTGGCTCAGTCATTAAGCACCTGACTTCGGCTCAGGTCATGATCCCAGGATCCTAGATAGAGCCCTTCATTGGGCTCGTTGCTCAGTGGGGAGCCTGCTTCTTCCTCTCCAGCTCCCCTGTGCTTGTGTTCCCTCTCTGACTGTCTCTGTCATAAATAAATAAAATCTTAAAAAAAAAATTTCTTTTTGACTTTTGTTTTCAGAAGCTTGACTATGACGTGTCTTGGCATGAATTTATTTGGGTTTATTCTGTCTGGGGTTTCCTCAGCTTCTTCCATCTGTAGGCTTAAGTCTTTTGCAAAACTTGGAAAAATTTGAGTCATTATTACTCTTTCTTCTCTCTTTCTGGGCCTCTAATGATATAAATGCTAGATCTTTTGTTACAGTTCCACAGGTTCTTGAGGCTCTGTCCTTTTTTTTCTTTAGTCTATGCTTTCCTGTTATTCATTTTGGCAATATCTATAATTCTATCTTCAGGTTCACAGATTCTTTCCTCTGTTCTCTTCATTCTACTTTTGAGTTCATTCACTGGATTTTTAAATTTCATTTATTATATTTTTCAATTTTACAATTGACATTGGTTCCTCTTTATATCTCCTATTTCTTTGCTGAGACCATATTTTTATTTGTTTCAGGTGTGTTCTTAAATGCTCAAAGCATTTCATAATAGTTCCTTTAAAATCCTTGTACAGATAATTCTAATATTTATGTCATCTACCACCTGTATCTGTTGTCTTTTCTCGTTCAAGTTGAGATTTTTCTAGGTTCCTGATGTGAGGAATTATGTTCTATTGTATCTTGAACAACTTTCGTATTATAAGACTTTGGGTTTCAGAAAAAGCACCTATTTTAGCAGGCATCCACTAACACAAAACCAGCAAGGGGACAGAAGGGTATTTCTTTACAGTTGGGCGAGGGGAGAAGGAAGTAGAGGCTTCTAACTTTGCTCTTCCTGATGAGGGTGGAAATGTGGCCATTTCCTCCCCGCCCCCCAGAGGTGTTTGCCTGGAACAGAGCAGTTATCGTCTAAAAGTCTTCTTCCTCGTATAATGCTCACTTCCTCCTGGTTCTTTGACTAGAGAAAGCTGGCTTTCCTGGGGTTTTTATTTTTATTTTAAAAAATCTGTGCTTGTTGGCATTTCCAGGTTGTTGGCTTTTCCAGCATCCATCTGAGCCATATGAGGAAAAATGAAAACCCAGTGAACCAACCACTATGCCTTTCTTGGGCCTTAATGACCTAACTGATCTGCCTTCTACCTTATAGTCTTATGTTTGTGTTATATATATCTAAGTATTTTAACTGTATTTAGCAGAAAGGATTGGGAAAAAGTACATCAGTATTTTGTCCCAGAATGGGAATGACCTACTTGATATTTATCAAGTAAAAAGGAACTTTCTCTCTCAATACTTCCAACCTCTGCTCTGGTTAATTTTATCAAATGTTGATGAATGAAACAACCATGCAGGTATCTGCTACAGTCCTTGCCCACTTTATCACCCAGCCAAATCAGGCATTAATTCATTTATTTAAAAACCATTTATTATGGAAATTAAGCTCAAATTTTAAAAGTATACATACCAAAGCTAGAAAGACCATGTTACAAAGAATGCATATATCATTATGAGAAAAAGGACTCACACAAAAGGAGGTTGTAAAAATGTTAAGGATAAAAAGGTGAGTACTTGAAAAGTTATATTCAGAGTAAATGGCATGGGAGTAAAGGATGATATTGCTGTGACATTTGTTAAGAATCCACTTTGTGGAGAGGGTGTCCCAAGATGGCTGTGTAGGAAGGCTCTAAATTCACCTTCTCCTATGGACACACTCAATCTATACCTACAGATAGAGCGATTCTTCCTGAAGAAGAACTGAGGGCTGATTGAGTTTCTTCATGGCAAACAGAAGGAAGGCTACCCAGAGAAGAGTAAGAGAGTCAGAGACATGGTAATGATGGAAACCCCATCCCCAACATGGAAACCTGCAGTAGGGAGAGTTATCATCGAAGGGCCCATGGGTAGATTCATCCACCTGGGGCAGCAAAAAAGCAGTAGTTTAAAGGGTAACTAGACTAAAGCGAAGGAAATCCATTTAATAACTGTAGAGAATCTGCCAATGGATAGAAATGGCTGGAACTCTCTCAGGGTTGGGGTGATGACAAGTGCCATTATTTACGTTCCTCTTCCTTGATAGCATAGGTGGGAACAGGATTGAGGCATTCTAGCCGAATTGAGAGTGCTGCCCATTATACCCCAGGCCTCTGGCTTACACTAACTCTACAGCTCCCCCCAAAAAGGCCCCAGCATGGCATGCCTTGGGACGCTCAGGTTCATGCCTGTTCCAGCCCCAGCCATCCTACTTGGGGAACCCTCTGCAGCACGCCCTGGGACCCCACTAGCTCATGCTTGCTCCAGCTTCAGCTATCCACCACGGCAGCCTTGGTATGGTATGTCCAGGGACCTCCTGGTTCACACCTGCTCTGCTCCAGCCATCCCACCAGGGTAGCCCTGGCATGGCACACCCCAGGTCACCCCTGCTCATGCCTGCTCCAGCTGTCTTGCTGGGGAATCCCTGGTACAGTGTGCCCCAGGACCTCCTGGCCTTCACTAGCTCCCAGTATGGCATGTCCTGGGATTCCTCACTGTGCTCACTCCAACTCTAGCCATCCTACCAGAACAGTTTTGTTGCAGCATGCCCTGTGAACCCCTGGCCTACACCTGCTCCAGATGGCCTGTCAAAGCCACTGGGCACATGCAGTCTACACAGGGGGTGCTCCTACACAAGGCTACTTCTTCAAAACTGGGAGAGATAGCTACTCTGCGTAACTGATAGAAAAGAAACAGAATGTAAGACAAAATGAGGAGACAGAGACACTTGTTCCAAAGGGAAGAGCAAGATAAAACCACAGAAAAATGTTAGTGAATCAGAGATAAATAATTTACTTGAAAAAGAGTTTAAAGTAATGGTCATAAAGACATTCACCAAACTTGGGAGAAGCATGTGGAGAAACACATAAGAACTTGAACAAAGAGTTAGAAAATGTAAGAAAGAACCAATCAGAACTGAAGAATGTAATAACTGAAGTGACAAATACACTAGGAGTAATTAACAACAGATTAGATGATACAGAAAAATGAATTAGTGATCTGTTAGACAGAATAGTGGAAACCACCCCATCAGAACTCAAAAAAAAAAAAAGTTTAAAGAACCTTCAAGACAATATCAGGCATACTAACTTTCATATTATAGGGATCCCAGAAGGAGAGGAGAGAGAGAGAAAGGAACAGAAAACTTATTTGAAGAGATAATGGCTGAAAACTTCCCTATCCTGGGGAGGGAAACAGACATCCAGGTCCAGGAAGAATAGAGAATCCCACACAAGATGAAACCAGAGATCCACACCAAGACATATTATAATTAACACAGCAAAAGTTAAAGATAAAGAGAGACTCTTACAGGCAGCAAGAGAAAAATAGTCACATTCAAGGGAAACTCCATAAGTCTATCAATTGATTTTCAACAGAAACTTTGCAGGCCAGAAGAGAGTGGCAGGATATATTTAAAGTGCTGAAAAAGGGAAAAAACTGACAACTGAAACCATGGCTTGTCAAGATTATCATTCAGAATCGAAGGAAAGAGAGTTTCCTAGATAAGCAAAAACTAAAGGAGTGCATCACCACTAATTTCACCTTACAAGAAATGTTAAAGGGTCTTTTTTAAGTAGAATAGAAAAGGCTGTAAGTAGAAAAAGAAAGTATATGAAAGAAAAAAACCCCACTGGTTAAAAAATAAACTCACCGATAAAGCCAAATATATAGTAAAGGCAGTGGTCAGCCCCTTAGAAAGCTAGTACGAAGGTTAAAAGACAAAAATAGTAAATAAACTATAACTACAATAAATGGCTAAGGGATACACAAAATAAAAAGATGTAAAATATGATGTCAAAAACATAAAATGTGGTGGAGGGCTGTAAAAAGGAAGCGACTTTAGAAGCATTCAAACTTAAGCAATTACCAGTTTAAAATACACTGCTATTTATATATGACAATAAGGTCAATATATATGAACTTCCTAGAAACCACAAGCCAAAACCTACAATAGATACACAAAAAATAAAGAGAAAGGAGCCCAAACATAAAGCTAATGAAAGTTATCAAGAAAAGAAGGAAGGAATGAGAACTATCAAAGTCCCCAGAAAACAATGAACAAAATGGCAATAAATATATACCTATCATTAATTACTTTAAATGTAAATGGACTAAATGCTCCAATCAAAAGACAAAGAATGGCTCAATGGGTAAACAACAACAACAACAAAAATAAAAAAGCCCAACAAGACTCATTTATATGCTGCCTATAAGAGATTCACTTCAGAACTAAAGACATACAGAGACTGAAAGTGAAGGGATGGAGAAAGATATTCCATGCAAATAAAAAGGAAAAGAAAGCTGTAACAGCAATACTCATATCAGACTAAAAAGACTTTATTTTTTAAAAAGATTTTATTTATTTGACAGAGAGAGAGAGCGAGAGAGAGAGCGAGCGAGAGAGAGAGCACAGGCAGAGTGGCAGGCAGAGGGAAAGGGAGAAGCAGACTCCTTGCTGAGCAGGGAACCCATTGTGGGGCTCACTCCCAGGACCCTGGGATCACAACCTGAGCTGAAGGCAGACACTTAACCATCCAAGCCACCCAGGTGCCCCAAGACTAAAGAGATTTTAAAACAAAGACTGTAATGAAAGAAAAAGAAGGGCATTACATAAGGATAGCCATGTCAATACAAGAAAAGTATATACCATTCATAAATATTTATTTGGGTGCACCAAACCAGGAGCATCTAAATATATAAAGGAAATATTAATGGAAATAAAGGAAGACATTCACAGTAATGCAATAATATTAGGCGACTTTAATGCCCCAGTTACATGAATGCATAGATCACCCAGGCAGAAAATCAATGAGGAAACATTGGCCTTAAACAACACATTAGACAGATGGATTCATATACGGACTATTTTATCCCCAAACTGCAGAATACACTTTCATCTCCAGTGTACAAGGAACATTCTCCAGGATAGATCACATGCTAAGCCCCAAAGCAAGCCTCAATAAATTCTAGAAGACTGAAATCATATCAAGCATATTTTGTGACCAGAATGGTGTGAAACTAGACTGGAAAGAACACATACACTTAGAGATATGTGTTTATGCTACTAAACAACCAATGGATCAATGAAGAAATCAAAGAGAAAATCAAAAACACCTTGAGACAAATGAAATGGAAATAAAACTTCCCAAAATCTATGTGATACAGCAAAAGCAGTTCTCAGAAAAACAGACAAGAAAAATCTCAAATAAACAATCCAATCTTACAACTAAAGGAAGTAGAAAAAGAAAAACAAACAAAGCCCAAAGTTAGTAAAAGGAAAGAAAAATAAAGTTTGGAGTGGGAATAAATAAAATAGAGACTTAAAAAAATTGAAAAAAAAATCAATGAAACTAAAAGCTGGTTCTTTGAAAAGACAAACAAAATCAATAAACCTCTAGCCAGACTCATCAAGAAAAAAAAAGAGAGAGGGACCAAATAAAATCAGAAACGAAAGAGGGGAAGTAACAACTGACACCACAGATACACAAAAAACCATGAGACTACTATGAAAAAGTATAAGCCAACAAACTGAAAAACCTATAAGTGGATAAATTTCTGGAAATACACAATCTTCCAAGATTGAATCACGAAGAACTGAAAATCTGAACAGACCATTGCAAGTAATGAAATTGAATCAGTAATTTAAAAATTCCCCCCAAAACAGGGGCACTCAAGTGGCTCAGTTGGCTAAGCATCTGAATTCAGCTCAGGTCATGATCTCAGGGGTCCTGGGATTGAGCCCAGCGTCAGGCTCCCCACTCAGTGGGGAGTCTGCTTGTCCCTCTGCCACTCCCCCCACTGTGCTCTCTCCTCTCTAATAAATAATACTAAAAAAAATTCCCCAAAACCAAAAGTCTAGGACCAGATAGTATCTCTCCTTCTCAAATTACTGAAAAAAAACTGCAGAGGAAGGAACACTTCCAAACTCATTTTACGCTACCAAAACCAGACTAGTTTTATACCAAAACCAGACCACAAAAAGAAAATTACAGTCAATAGCCCTGATAATATAGATACAAAAATTCTCAACGAAATATTAGCAAACAGAATGTAACAAGACATTAAAAGAATCACACACCACAGTCAAGTGGGATTCATTTTAGGGATGCAGAGGTGGTCCAGCATCTGCAAATTAATCAACATGGTACACACAACATTAACAAGATGAAGGATAAAAATCCTACCATCACCTCAACTGTGCAGAGAAAGTATGTGACAAAATTCAACATCCACCTATGATAAAAATTCTCAACAAAGTGGGCATAGAAGGAACATACCTCAATATGATAAAGCCCATATTTGACAGACCCACAGCTGACATCATACTGAATGGTGAAAAGCTGAAAGCTTTTTCTCTAAGATGAGGAAGAAAACAAGGATGTTCACTTTTGCTACTTTTATTCAATGTAGTACTGGAAGTCCTAAGCACAACAACTAGGCAAGAAAAAAAAGTAAAAGGCATCCAGATCAGAAAGAAAGAAAGCTGTCATCATTTGCAGATGATATGATACCATTTATAGAATACTCTAAAGATTTCACCAAAAAGCTATTAGAACTAATAAATGAATTCAGTGAAGTTGCAGAAAACAAAATTAATGTACAGAAATTGGTTGCATCTCTACATGTTAGTAACAAGCTATCAGAAAAATTAAGGAAATAATCCTATTTATAATAGCATCAAAAGAATAAAATATTTAGGAATAAATTTAACAAAGGAGGTGGGAGAATGGTATTCTGAGAACAATAAGACATTGTGAAAGAAACTGAAGATGAGACAAATAAATGGAAAGATACACAGTGCTCACAGATGGAAGAATTACTATTGTTAAAATGGCTATCCCATCTGGAGCAATCTACAGATTCAGTGCAATCCCCATCAAAATACGATGGCATTTTTTACAGAACTAGAATAAAGAATCCTAAAATTTGTATGGAATCGGAAAAGACCCCGAAAAGCCAAAGCAATCTTGAGAAAAAAGAACAAAGCTGGAAGCATCATTCTCTCTGATTTCAAACTATACTACAAAGATATAATAATCAAAAGAGCATGGTATTGGCATGAAAACCTACTCATGGATTAATGGACTAGAATAGAGAGCCCAGAAATAAGCCTGCACACGTATGGTCAATTAATCTACAACAAAGGAGCAAGAATATGCAAGGGGAAAAGACAGGCTCTTCAAATGGTGCTGGGAGAACTAGACAGTTACATGCAAAAGAATGAAACTGGACCACCTTCTTACTCCATGTACAAAAATAAACTCAAAATGGATTAAAGACTTCAGCGTAAGACCCGAAACCATGAAACTCCTAGAAGAGAACATAGGCAGTAAGCTTTTTGACATTGCTCTTAGCAATATTTTTTTTTGGACTAGTATCCTCAGGCAAGGGCAACAAAAGCTAAGATAAACAAATGAAACTACATCAAACTAAAAAGATTTTTCACAGTGAAGGAAATCATCAACAAAATGAAAAGGCAACCTACTGAATAGGAGAAGATATTTGCAAACCATGCATTTGATAAGTGGTTAATTTCCAAAAAATATAAATAATGTACACAATGTAGTATCAAAAACCCCTACAAAGTACCTGACTAAAAAGCACAGAGGATTTGAATAGACACTTTTCCAAAGAAGATATATGGATAGCAACAGGTGCCTGAAAAGATGTTCAACATCACTAGTCATCAGGGAAATGGAAATCAAAAACCACAAGGAGATGTCACCTCACACCGGTCAGATTGGCTATGTGGAAAAAGAGAACTCTCATACACTGATGGTGGGAATGTAAATTGGTGTAGCCACTATGGAAAACAGTATGGAAATTCCTCAAAAAATGAAAAATAGACCTATCATATGATCCAGCAATACCACTTCTGGGTGTTTATTTGAAGAAACCCCAATCACCAATTTGAAGAAATATATGCTTTATGCTCCCTGCAGCATTAGTCACAACAGCCAAGATATGGAAGTAGCCTGTGTCTATCAATAGAGGTGAATTCAGTGAAGTTGCAGAACACAAAATTAATGTACAGAAATTAGTTGCATCTCTACATGTTAGTAACAAGCTATCAGAAAAATTAAGGAAATAATCCTATTTATAATAGCATCAAAAGAATAAAATATTTAGGAATAAATTAAATAAATAGAGGAATGGAAAAAAACATGTGACGCACACACACACGACTATTACTTAACCATAAAAAAGAATGAAATCTTGCCATCTGTGATAACATGGATGGACCCAAAGAGTTTAATGCTAAGTGAAACAAGTCAGACAGAGAAAGACAAATATCCTATGATTTCACCTACATGTGGAATCTAAAAAACAAAACGAATAAACAAAACAAAACGAAAAATGACTCAGATGCAGAAAACTGTTGATTAACAGAAGATGGGGGCAGTGATTGGGGGTGGGCAAAATAGGTGAAGAGGATTAAGAGGTACAAACTTAACAGTTATTAAATAAATAGGTCATAGGGATGTAATGTACAGCATAGGCAATATAGTTAATAATACTGTAATGACTTTGTATGGCGACAGGTGGTAACTAGACATCATGGAGACCATTTTATAATGTATAAAACTACTACATTACTATTATATAACCTGAAAATAATAGGATATTATATATCAGTTAAACTAAAAAAAAAAAAATCTGTATTTGATCAGAAAAAAAGGAACCCACTTTGTTCCAGGTACATCAGAGTAATTGTGTGTGTGTGTGTGTGTGTGTGTGTGTGTGTGTGTGTGTTATGGTGTGAGAGTGAGTGTGTGCGTCTGAGGAGGAGGCAGCTGATAGACACTCAGGACTGCAGAGAACCTATAATAGTGGGGTCATTTGCTTCTGGGTTTGTCAAGGAAAAATTACAACTATCAGAAACAGTACAGAATCATAAAAAGCAGATGAAATAAGCTATGAAAACTGTAAAGCAAGTTACAATACTACTTTTTGACAGTGCAAAAAGTGCACACTTTTCATTAATCTAGAAAATGAAAGAAAAGGTCTATAAATAAATCATACTGGATTAGCCAGTATCTGAGTGAAGGGAAACAGCCACATACACAACATGGAATGGCGATTCAGCACAATTGGACAGTACTTTCCTCACGACCCTAGACCTCTGGAGATTTTTGTTGTTGTTGCTATTTGATAACATTGTTGCTCCTTATAGGCATCATACTTTCTGTTTATAGGTGAGGACAATAAGATCCCTAATAAGAGATAGGGCTGGGATTCTATTCCAGAAATTTGCTCTATGAAAATAATTAGGCAGGTTTAAAAACATTTATCTAAAGGATATGTGCACTTTCATTATTTGCAATAGGAAAGGATTTATGAACAACCAAATGCCTGGCAATAGGGGATTGTTAAATAATGATACACCTTTATGAGAGAATACTTTTTCATATGATGCAGTCATTATAAACATTAGAATATGGACTTCATGAAAAATTCTCACAGTATATCTGTGAGGAAACGGGCTTTCCAGTATGTCAGTCATCTGAGGGCAGAGAAACTGATCAGAAACAGGTACCTAAGTATTGACTGTGCCCCCGCCCCCCCCGGGAGAGGATGGGGTTTTGCCGACTCTGGGTTTTCCTTCAGATTATCAGATGTTCCCAGTGTCTATAAACAGGCTCTTCAGTGGGATTATTAAGCATACAGACTGTGCAAATCTCCTTGACTAGTTATGTGGGGCCCACGCATAAAGGGACCGAGGTGTGAGCATCCTGTGAGAAACTCTAGGAGTACCTGGGGGTCTCTGCCAGTGTAAGGCACACCTATTCCAGCTCTGTGGGGCTCCTGGGCCTCAGCTGTGCTTCCGATCCTTTGGCAAATAAAATGAGGACCTAATCTAACCTAACAGGGTATACGTGTGTGGTCCTTCCCAGTCTATTAGCTACAAAGCAGCATGATAATAATTACATTAAAAAATATATATACAGAAAAAAAATATATACAGAGGGGAAAAAACAGTGGAAGGATATGTACCCAAATGTTAACTGGGGATAATTTTGAATGGTAGAATCATGAGGTTTAAATATTTTTTGAACTTTTCTGTGTTTTCCAATTTTTAACCAACAGAACATATGCTAGCCTTTTCAAGTCTATTTGATGATTCTCTTAATATATCATTAAAATTAGCTTGCTAGTATTTTATTTAGAATTCTGGGAGGCTCTATATTTATGGGTGAACCTCACTTACATTTATGTTCATCTATTTTATATTTTGGGGACAATTTTTGGCAGGTTTTGCATCATGGGGATTTTAGCTTGGAAGAATAAATTGGATGGTATTCTAAAAAAGTTCTAAAAGTATGAGAATTATCTGTTCCTTGAAAGTTTAGTACTTACCAGCAGTAAACCATCTAGTCATAGAGCTTTTTCAGAATGGTAATTCTTTGGTATCTTTTATAATTTATTTCTTGGTTACTATCTATTTCTTCTTTTGTTGACTTTGTTAATTTATTTTTTCCAAAAAATTCTATTCAATTTTTATTTTCAAACTTATTTATTTCATAAAACTTATGGCATATTCTCTTAAAATAAAACCCATGGTATCTAGTATAGCACTTCTCCTAAATTTTGCTTTCTTGTGCCTTTTTCATTATACTTGTCAAAAATTTGTCTATTTTCTTTTCAAAGAAAGAGCTCAATCTGTATAATAATTCTAGTATTTTCTGACTTTGCTTCCTTCTAAAATTTTCATGTTTATTTTATAATACTTTTACACACTTCTTGAGCTGAAGGCTTATTTCAGCTATTTTAATTCTTTCCTAATAATGGAAGAATTTGGGGTTATTACTTTGCCTCTGAGTATATCTATGGTTATAGGTGATCCTACTCATTATGCTGTGTTTTTATTTACCTTCTAAATAGATGGTTGGTAGTAGTTTTAAGTTCTCTTTTGATCAGTTATTTAGAAGACGGCATTCCATACAAAATGACATTTCACAAGAATAAACATTACATTTGGGTCCCCAAAATAAAAATGGTGGATGTAGCTTAGTATATGTCAAAACTGAGTGGGATGGTGGCTTTAGCCTGAGTGGGGGAACTTAGGAGAGAAGGGAAGGGCAGGCGGCATAGCTCATTTACTGTGAACTAGGATGGGATGGAGATAGGGAATGGCCTGGGGACGGGATTAAGGCCATAAAAGAAATTTATACAGCACTAGGTCTATCCCAAAGGTGTCTGAAACCTTCTGTTGGCCTTAGGGAAGGATAAAAGTCAATAGAACCTGCCACCTTTGGCAAGAGAGAAATTCAGTGATACAGAAGTTCAGTAAACTTGGACATAAATTATGCCTCATATTTGACTGCTGATGCTATTGTACCACACGGAATTCTTCTGTTATAAACCAAACAGTCCTGAGATCGTCCTGATCAGCCAACTGGCCTATTTACCTAGTCCTAGAGGGAATGAGGAACTAATGCCCAAATTTCAATCTTATGAAAACTTTGAGACACAAGGTTTGATCATCAGTTTCAGACACCAGAGAGCACAGATGCCACCTCATGGGGCCTGTGTCATTTCCTGGGTTTCCATCTTTTATGATATCAAATGTCATGGATGACAATAAGCCATTAATTCTCAACCAGCTGTCTGATGCTCTGGTTCCCATAGATGGGCGCCCCGGCTTGGAGAATCTGCTTGAATATCACCAAAACATTCTTGAGTTTAGGATTCTTGAGTTTACATCATTACTTAGATGTATTGCATTTTCTTTTTAGAATGGGTGAAGAATGTCCTAGATACACCAAGACCAAAAAAAAAAAAAAAAAAAAGAGCAAAAAAAAAAAAAGGCTATGGCTTGGAACTCTGGATCATATTTAGAAGAAGGTTTTACTTCCAGCTGAATAAAGACCCACATGTGACCCAACCAAGCAAATGGGTATTTCACACACACACAAATACAATAATGCACAAATATACATTGGTTCCTAAATGTTCTTGGGTTGTCGATAGTTTTTGTCTGTTTCTAAAGTAATATATATTTATTTATTTGCAAATAAAGGTCCATCAGAGAACAGCCAGCCACCTTCTCTGGACCGAGGGCTTTGAATAGAATGGAGCTCTCTGGTCCCTCTTCAGATGCAAGTGTTCTTGCGGTGGGTGGAGTGTGTGTGTAAATAACACTGGGAAGCAGAGAAAAATCTGCACATTTTGCTTGTGTAACAGACAAGCATTTAAGCTGGGCATCCTGACGTGTGAGTGTTCTAGAGGATGGTGGACTTCTCCCCATGTGGAACGCTTCTCAGCAATCCCCACCTTGCTTTGACCCGGCTACTTCTACACCGCCCTGCTAAGCAAGACCAGTCTGCAGGTGCATCTCCATTCTGTCCTTAGCACTGTTTGAGAGACGGTGCCAGGTAGCAGGTGCCTTCTGGTGACACAAACTTGCTTCCTGACTATAAATAGTCAGGTGAGTGGTACCACTAGTGACGCCGGGTTGAAAAGCCCTTCTTGGCCCAGAGAACATCTCAAAGCAGGGAATTCAACATCCCTCTCTGGACAGTGGCGATGGGAGCTGTGATATGGCAACAGCTCTGGAAGGGCTGTACCCAAAGGCCATTCGCCCGACGACTCCCTGGCAGAAAGAGCTGAAACGTGGACTAGGTGAAGGCCATCTGGGGAGGAGTTTGGGGAGACAAGGTGGAAGTGGAAGGGCACTGGCTTCTGAAAGGCTGGGCTAGCTGGCTGATGGTGGGGGTGCGCTGCCAGGTGTGGCCCTTTGTGCTGCTAAGAGTGGGCCGGCCACCCCGATGAATGACCTGAGCGGTGTTTCCTTTGATCTGCCCACGAGACAAAAGCAGCTCTTCTGCCTTCCTCAGTGTGCTCTTCCCTGATGTAAGGCCTCTGGAAGGTGGGCAGGGAACCTCCCCAAGTGATTGTTCTTCGGCCACTGCATCTACAATGGAATGCTGAGAGATCCTTGGCGATCATAATTTCATGCTACCCTGAGCTGCTTTCTCACGCTGTCCTCAGGGGTAAGGTTGGGCAGGGACTGCTTCTAGAGATGAAATCATGTGGCGGGGACATACACACAGGACCAACTGCATCCTACCGAGTCCCATGCTTCAATATGACAGTCCCAGAAGAAAGAAATTCTACTGTGAAGCGTACCTTTTATACACACCAGCACTTAAGAGTGTATTTTCAAGCAACAGAGCACATGAGAGATGCTGCCACTTGTGGATTTGCTCATGTCATTCCTATATTTTCTTACATATATTTTCGGTTCAAGGAAGCCTTTACACAGTGCAGCCCTAGGCTGCTGCCCTCAAGGGAACTCTATAATCCATGTGGCAATAAAAATTTACCCAAGCTCCTGGGCTACTTCAGCTTCCTGGTGATACAATTTATATACCACGTGAGTTCACTGGTTTGAGTTGTATAATTCCATGTGTTTTAGTATGCTCACAGGGCCGTGCAACCATCACCACAATCTCATTTTAGAATATTCTTGTCCCCTTTAAAGAAATCCTGTACCCATTATCTGTCAACTGTCATTTCCGTCATCCCTACTTCCCCCTGTTCCAGCCCTAAGCAAACACTAATCTGCTTTCTATTGCTACAGATTTGCCTACTCAGGACATTTCATATACATGGAATCACACAGTATGTGGTCTTTGGTGACTGGCTTCTTCCACTTGGCATAACATTTTCCCGGATCATCCATGTTGTAGATGTATTAATACAATATGGTGGCTGAACAATATTCCAGTGTATGGATATACCACATTTTGTTTATCTAGTCACTGGTTGATGAACATTGGGTTGTTCCCACTTTTCGGTTATTAGGAACAAAGTTCTGAACATTTTGTACAAGTTTTGTGTGCAGACATGTTTTCATTTCTTGTGGGTTTATACCTAGGAGTGCAACTGTTAGGTCCTATGGTAACACTGCGTTTAACCTTTTGAGGAACTGCTAGTCTGTTTTCCAAAGCAGCAGTAGGTACCATTTTGCATTTCTACCAGGAGTGTGTGAGGGTCCAATTTTTCCACATGCTTGTTAACACTTTTATTGTTCATCTTTTTGATTCTAGCCATAGTGGTATGTGTGAAGTCGGAGATCATTGTGGCTTTGGTTTGCATTACCCTGATGACTAAGAATATTGAGCCTTTTTTCATGTGCTTATTGGCCATGTGGGTATCTTCTTTTGAGAATGTTCACTCCAATCTTTTGCCTTTAAAAATATTTCACTACTGAGTTGTAATAATTCTTTATATATTCTGAATAAAAGCCCGTTATCGGACATGCAATTTGTAAATATTTTTTCCCTGTCTCGATGGTATTGCTGCAGCAAAACAATTTTTTCAATCATTTATTCACCCATGCAACAAATATCTATTGAACACAAAAGCATTAGGCACTGTTCTAAAGCAGCCAAATAATTTTGAATTAATTAATTCTATTTTTCTTTTGTCACCTCTCCTTCCTTGACTACTTTTCATTGTAATAGATACTTCAATTTATATGATTCTGTAAGAGCTTCCAAAGCATTTTTCTTTCAAGGCCCTCCTGTAAGCCTCACAGTAAACCTATAAAGTAGGAAAGTCAGGTATCATTATGTCCACTTTATAGAAGGTAAAGCAGAGAGGCTAAATTGCCTATTCAAGATTGCACAAGAGATGCTTTGACCCAGGTCTTAGACTCCTAATGCTAACCTGTGCTCTCGAGGGGAGCCAAACTTTTCCAGTGAGGGGGGGAAATTATAAGCCTTTTTAGCTTCACCAGGCACATTTAGATAGTTTTGCCACATGAGGCAGAATGGTGTAAAGGCTTTAGAATCAGACAGGCCCTGTGGACATTTCCACTCTTTGGCTTGCTGGCTGTGTGACCTTGGGGAGGGTGCTTAAGCTGACCTTCCGCTGCCTCAATGGCACTAAGGGGGTAATAATAGTGCCAATCTCAGGGGGTTGCCAGGTGGACTAAATAAGAAAATGCATATGATGTTCTTAATTAGCACAGTGCTTAGCATAGAGGAAGTGCCCAATAAATACAGGTTAACATAATTCTTTAATTTTTGATAACTATTACTTCTAACACAGTAGCCTAAACAAGTAGGAATTCCTCTAGTTTACTTGCATTCTTTTTTTTTTTAAAAAATATTTTATTTATTTATTTGAGAGAGAGAGAGGGAGAGAGAACATGAGATGGGAGAGGTCAGAGGGAGAAGCGGGCTCCCCGCTCAGCAGGGGGAGATATGGGACTCGATCCCGGGACTCCAGGATCATGACCTGAGCCAAAGGCAGTTGTTTAACCAACTGAGCCACCCAGGTGCCCCTAGTTTACTTGCATTCTTAACTCGCATTGCCAATCTGGTCATTTCATGGGATTTTAAAATGTTTGATCAAGAAGGAACCAGGGAGATCAGCTAGTCTGGTTGTCTAGAAAAGGGGTGTAGCACAGTGTGTCCAAGATCACATGGCAAATGAGCTTTCCAGCACTACTTCTCAGACGTGTCCTCTTCAATTTTCCATAAACCTGGTTGTTTTAGTGCCAAGTTCCAGGCGGCTCTGATCTTGAACAAGGTCAAAGCTTAAAAAGCACCTACGAGGGGCCAGAGGGGCTCAGAGAGATGGCAGCATCTCAGTCTTCAGCTGGGATAATGTTTGGCTCCTGAAAACCATCCTCCTAACACAATCTCTTGTCTGAATAAACCAATTCCATTTCTCTCCTGTGTTTAAAGCAAATAAAGTGAGCTTCTGAATGTCAGCAGCATGTGGTGTTTAATTTGCATCTCACCAAGGAATACAAGACTTAAGGGATGATGAGCAAAAGGGATTTTTATGGAAACCAAATTACAGCATCCGAGACGCAGACTTGGGGCCGTATCAGCTCAAGCTGTGATCTTGTTAGCTGTCGTTAACCGAGCCGGGTTTGTTCCTTGGATAAGGACTCTCAGGGCAAATGTGTAAAACATTATTCAGGTGTTTCTGCGGGATGTGCTGTTCATAAGGGCCTTTTCAAAGGCTATGTAACAGAGCGTAGCTGATAGACTGTGGCTGGCGGCAGGGAACAGGGACCACAACCAAAGTAAACGAAAACGCAGTAAGGACATGCACGTCTCCTAGTAAGAAGCCCCAGGGAAGGGCATTTCCAGGACTGGCTAATTCAGAGGCTTGGTGGTGGTCTCGCCAGGGACCCAGGTTTTTACGTCTTTTCTCACTGCCACCCTTGGCTCGTCTGCAGGCTGACCGTCCTCACTGCCCTAAGGTGGCCGCTGCAGTCCTGTGCAGACAATGATGTCTGGATATTCCTCTCTGGATTCACTTGCTAAGTAGACCACCCCTTGCTGGCTTCAACTACATCACGTGCCCATGAGTAAACCAGTCCCATAGCAAGGCTAATAAGGCCATTAAGAACATGACGATCAACTTAGACTCATCAATAGTCACCTCTTAGGACTGAAGACTGAACAGCCTCCCTTGAAGAATGTGCTATTCAGTGTAGGGTGAACCCACAGGGGTTTTCTTGTAAGAAAGTACAGGGTGGCTGCTGGGCAGGCAATCAATGGCATCTTCCTCATACAGGAAGCCTGCCCCATTAATGCAGTATATGCAACAAATGGCAATGAATCCAACCAGCCAGATACAAGGTTAGCTTGATACATCAGCTCAGCTAAAATTCAAGCAGAGAGCTGTGTAGTCTCCACACCTGAACACCTGGGCCTCTGCTTCCTCATCTGTTAAGAGACGGACATGGATGAAATGACATCTGAGGTTCCTCTGACCTCCAATATCTATAGTTAATTATAAAGAAAACCCTGGTGACCCTCATTTTCGTTACTTATCCCTAGAAATGCCTTTATCAGAATTTCTAACTAGAAGCTATGGTAATTTCTATGTTAATTCTTTTCCTTTCCCTCATTAGGGATGATGAGCAGTGGGGAGGCCAGGACAACAACCTGAGGACATTAGTGCCAAAAGTCAAGAGATGATTTGCTACTAGTAGTTAGTCCTGAGTTGACTATAATATGCTGTCTTGTGTTTTCTTCCTGAATGTGCATGTAGGATTCCTGTGTAACAGCTGAGTGTATGCCTCATTCCTAGGTTTGCTACTGCTAAGAGTCTAGGCAATCACAAACGTTCCCCTAACAACTATGCATAGAGCCTCTGATATGCCAGGTGCTGTGCTGGGGGCTGGAAATTCCTTATCTTGCTGTGTGTAAAGAGACTTTAAGGATGAGCCAAAGGCATTATCTGCCAGTTGTATCCAGAGCACTTCCCATTTTAGTTTTAGGTCAATGAGGACTTTTCTGCCATCAAGAATTTGTAAGTGCTCCTTGCCCTGTGCTATTGCTTTATACACACTCCCTGCGTGCCACTGTTCTGAGTGTGATGGGGGCAAGAAGCACCATGTTAACCCACGTCCTCAAAGTTGGAGGGCCGAGAATAATGTTCAAAAAAAAGACAGTATATTTCAAGTGCTAAGTTCTGTGATAAAATTCTCATTTGTAAGGGTTTAGAGACCAGAAGAATAGCTCTAGAGAAACTCCAGGAGGGCTGGAGTTTGCAGGTAGGTGTCCCTGGGGGAGGGGGTGCCTGAGCAGGCCCCTTCATGTAAGGCAGGATTTAACTAGGAGAACAGAGAAGGGGACAAGCTCTAGGCAAAGGGGTGGATTACGGGTGGGAATCCAGAAGTTAGCAGGAAACAGAGATTCACAGAGGGCGGTTGTGTAGGGCGAAGTCAAAACAGGCTTCGACTGGGGATGGAACTATTTATCTTTCCTTCGATTTTACAGAGTGTAGCACCAAGTAGCCCTTTTATGTAGACACACAGGTAGCGATGAAAAGAGCTGAAGAGGGACGCCTGGGTGGCTCAGTTGGTTAAGCAGCTGCCTTCGGCTCGGGTCATGGTCCCAGAGTCCTGGGATCGAGTCCCACATCGGGCTCCTTGCTCGGCGGGGAGCCTGCTTCCCCCCCTCTCTCTGCCTGCCTCTCTGCCCACTTGTGATCTCTCTCTCTCTCTGACAAATAAATAAATAAATAAATAAATAAATAAATAAATAAAAGAGCTGAAGAAATAGACCAGGATTGACTTATTTCCTGTGCCGTGTGAAGCAAAAATTCTATGAGCCAATATACATGATTTAAAATAGGAAGACCATTCTGAGTGCAAGGTTCGAGGGAGAAATGCTGGAATGGGGGTCTCCAGCCCCACTTTGGTGCAGTCGCTGCTGGAGTGGAGGGCAAATGAGCCAGGGAGGTGGGCTCTCCTTTAACCACTGTGGTCCCCTCAGAACATCCCCTGTGGAGGTTGTGCCCCTAGGAGACACTCATGATTGTTAAAGCGACTCCCATGTGCAGAAGCTGAGAATGAGTTGAACCGAGAGGGAAATTACAAGGATGACATTTTATTCGGGGAAAGGAACGTTCGAGTAGGGCCTTTGTTTCTTTAAGGTTTGCTGAAAATAGAGAGGTTGTTTTATGGGCAGGCTGAGCAAAGAGGGAGAAAGGAAGGGGGGTTAAGAAACAGAAGGGAGAATGAAATAAACTGAAATGTGGTCAATATAATTTTATTTGCTTTATTATTCCTGAGGATGGTGCCAATAAGTCTGAGTTCTGTGACTCCCCAGCTCCAACATCACAGAAAATGTGAGCCACCCTGCTCCCAGAAATGAGCTTCCCACTAAAAGGAGAAGCATCACTAAGTCTCATACAATAGGCCAATAAAACTACCAGCCTAGGCCGGACCTGAATTGATGGTGTTCTCCTCCCAGCAGGGTCTGAAGGGTCGCAGGCATCCAGCTGGGGACAAGCCAGGCCTGCAGGGCTGCAGCCTATTCTTTCACTGAACACACACCACGGAGTCAGGAAATGCACTCAGGCCCCAACTGGGTTCTGGGTAAAAGGCCCGAGCACTGAGATGGGAACTAGAGACAGTCCTTGCCTACAGGGAGCTCCTAGTTGGAAGCTCTGGCTTGTCCCTTTGATCAGGAGCTGCTTCAAAGGTAGTCTCACTTTTTTCCAGTGAAGGAAAAATGAGTTAGAGAGTTCACAGGAGGAAGAGAAGACAGGAGAGAGGTATGTAGGCAGCCATCAGGGTACACCTGGCAGTGTGTGCCTCAGTTAATTCCAAGGAGCAAAATGCATGTGGGACATCAGAGTGTCACAGGAGAAAAAATACTCCATTAGGAACTTAACATCTGAAAAGACAGGCAGTGGCCCAGCTTGCCTAAGCCCCAGGGCTTAGGGTCCCATTCTGCCACATGGTTCCTAGGGCCCATTGCATAGGTATATGAGCCCCTTCAAAAAGCAGGAAAAAAAGGTGCAATTACAAGTACTAAAATATAAAGATCCCTCATTTCTTCCACAATTTATCAATAGGTCATGGCATTTTTTTAAAAAAAAGATATTTATTTATTTATTTATTTGACAGAGAGAGAGAGAGAGAGAGAGAGAGAGATATCACAAACAAGCAGAGAGGCAGGCAGAGAGAGAAAGAGGGGGAAGCAGACTCCCTGCCGAGTAGAGAGCCCGATTCGGGCCTTGATCCCAGGACCCTGAGATCATGACCTGAGTCGAAGGCAGAGGCTTTAACCCACTGAGCCACCCAGGCGCCCCAAGATTTTATTTATTTATTTGAGAGAGAGAGAGAGAGAAACCACAAGCAGTAGGAGAGGGAGAAGCAGGTTCCCCACTGAGCAAGAAGCCTGATGTGGGACTTGATCCCAGGACTCTGAGATCACAACCTAAGCTGAAGGCAGATGCTTAATGGACTCAGCCACCCAGGTGCCCCGGGTCATGGCATTTTTTACTTGCTATTTCATGTTGTGCTTTCTGGGCACCAGGGTACTTGTGGGGAGAATATAGACACTCACAGGCATCTACCCTTTCTATGGCCTGCTGCCCCAACTATGATGGACAAAGGGTTTCCACCCAAGAGTACTATGACCTTTGCACAGGACATACTAGGCACCTGCATCAGAGGAGAGCCTCGCTCTGGAAGAGTTACCCACTGAATAAGTCTGGAGCTTCCAGCTTGGGGCAGAAAGGGCCACTATGGTGCCCTAGGCATGTGTGCCCCACCCCCACCCCCAGTGCATCCACACTCCGCCTGGGGTGCAGGATGGCAGCAGCTGCTGCTCAGGGTGGAGAGGGAATGCAGAGTGGGGCCAGAGGACCAGGCAGGGGAGCAGCCGGCTCCCTGAAAGGCATGTGACCCAAGACTCCAAGCTGCTGCTGCACACTCCACTGTTTCATTGGGCTTTGCTTATGAAACGTAAATTCAAAGACCAAACTGTTAAGGATTTCAGGAGGGCAACCACAGAGCATTAAACTAAGTGTGGACCATCTGATCACGGGGCCCTCTGCGACCTCACAGTTCACTGGCCCAGGAAGCTGGTCCCACCTGGGGCCTTAGGTTCTAAGTCTTCTACCTTCATTCTTCTCTAAAACAAAATGCCCAACATGCAGGCTGTCATCTGGAAGTCTGGACTGCAGTCTTCTGAGAGAGCCCAGTTTCCTGCCTGTAGCCCACCCTGCTGCCTCTCTGCTTGCATTCCCCTAGCTACTCACTGATTTAAAGGTGGAAGAAAATTACGCAGAAAATCCCAGGTAACCACGGTGGTGACAGTTTTGGAACCTCAAAGGAATTTCTGTGGAGACGAGGTTTTAAATAAGTTGGAGTCCCATGTAATTAAAATAATGAATTAAAATTGCCACCTCAGTAATTGCTTTTGTCTTATAATATTTACTACCATTGCCATTGTGTAACTTAACTCCTTAATTACATTTGGAAAAAAGTTCGGCAATGAATAATTAATAGGATGTGATAACTGAGGGAGTCATGTGGTTAAGAAACAGAGCTTGAGAGAAAGTGTCACCCACACGCAGTCCTGTTAATGAGAGCCTCACAGCTGCAGGGCCACGTGCTCAGAGGGGATGCTCTCAGCCCGGCGCCTGCTGTTCTCAGAGGTCAACTGAAAACTCTCTTTGGCCTCACTGCAGATGTGGAAACAGGTCAGGAACTCTCCTCAGTGGCAGCAAGAAAGTCTCCACTTTATCAAAACAGACAGTCCTTGGCACAAATAACTCAGCAAAATACAAGTTAGGAAAGGCACCAAAAGGTCCACACAGCGCTGCCCATTCCTTATAGAAAGTGGAAGTCTGAAGTTTTCCATCACGACACATATGGTGAGTGGTTGGGGGCAGGAGTTCAGCCAGACCCCTCTGACCTGCAAACAGTTCCACCCCCACCTGGATTTCCAAACAGGTCCAACACTTGCGGCAACTACAGCCCTTACTAGACACACACACACACACACACACACACACACACACAAAGATACACACTTGTATGGAAAATTGAGAGGAACCATGGTGCACCACTTCCAGCAGGGAGAGGCTTATTCTACTGAAAAGAGAAAATTAGTTTTCAAGGAAGCTCTGAAGCTCCGTTGAAGAGCAGGATAGAATTATGATTTAAGCTGCATCCACAGTTTGGATAGAGATGGCCTTCCAAGATCTTGGCATTTTCTTACGTGATTGCCAACAAAGATCAAATACTTTTATAGAATAGATTTTTTTCATAATGGTCTTTTGACCAAAATATGGTTTCTGTAGGGTTGCAATCTTAGGTTAGATCTTTCTTATTCATTCAACATGAAAATGTCTGGTGCCAAGAACTAAGGAGACACTCCTGGAATGTCTGTGGATGACTTTCTTAAACTTGCATGACGCCTGGCAAGCGGCACCACCATTAAGTAGTGTGCAGGGGATTTCCTGCTTGGAAGTTTGCAAAGTCTCTTCTGGGTTCCTGACAGGAATGCTAGACGGAATGACACATGACACGGGACACATTAATTGCACTAATCACAGATCTGGAAGTTTGGAGACCTGAGAATTCATATTGCAGGTTGCCAAAGCTGTATTTTAAGAATGGTATAATACAACAGACATTGTATTGGAGGAACTGTTAGACGATAAAATAAAGGGGTAATAAAATATCATGAGTCTATTTCAAAGTCACAAAATGCAGGGTTAAAATATTGCCCTTAATGCTTCTTCTTCTTTTTTTTTTTTTTTTGCCCTTAATGCTTCTGAATGAGTTGTAAGGATGAAAAGTGAGCCTTATGTAACCATTTTCTTGGTGTAAGCAAACTTGTTTATATCTCCATGACTGCAACACCCGCCAGCTAGTTGAGAATCCTAACGTGGCCATAGGAGGAGATTATAGAGTTTCTAGAAAAAGAAATATACCGAATTGCCTTCCAGGGCAGGTGCAGAGAATATCAATACTGAAGGATCTTTAGTGCATCCAGACTAGCCACACTCCACCATCTTAAGCTGTGTGTTATTATTGCCTTTAGACAACAGAATATTGGAAGAATATTTTATTCAACAGAGCACGCTTGGTCATAATGTTGGGAGTTAATAAAACACACCCTCCCTGGGGTGTTTCACTGAAAGACAGTGGCATCTGCAAACCTAGAGACCATGTCCCCGGCTCATGTTTGTTTTTGTTGCCAGTTTTATTTTCATAATACATAAAAGGTAGAAAATTCCTCTGGAAAGCAATTCTCCTTTAATCCCTGTTATTTAGACTTTCCTACTGCACGGGATGCTGCTTACCCTATTTAGAACAGGTGGTAGAATGGAGAGAGAGACAAAGTTGACTCCAGGCCCCAGGTTTCACTTTAGACTCCTCTTTGGGGTTGCCTGCGGGGCAAGTGACCCAGGCCCTCAGGAATACAACCATCACAAAGGCAAGAGCTTGTGAAGACTTGCATTTCTTGGGGTGCCTGGGTGGCTCAGTGGGTTAAGCCTCTGCCTTCCGCTCAGGTCATGATCTAAGGGTCCTGAGATCGAGCCCCGCACTGGGCTCTCTTCTCGGCAGGAAGCCTGCTTCCCCCTCTCTCTCTGCCTGCCTCTCTCTGCCTACTTGTGATCTCTCTCTGTTAAATAAATAAATAAAATAGTAAGAAAAAAAAAAGAAAAGGCACTTCATTTATTAAAAAAAAAAAAGACTTGCATTTCTTTTAGGAGCTCTGCCTCTACCAGGGTTTTAGCATTAAGACTTCCAAAAAAGGGGGTGCCTAGATGGCTTGGTCGGTTAAGCGTCTGCCTTCGGCTCAGGTCATGATCCCAGGGTCCTGGGATGGAGTCCTGCATCGGGCTCCTTGCTCAGTGGAGAGCCTGCTTCTCCCTCTCCCTCTGTCTATCACTCCCCCTGCTTGTGCTCTCTCTCTGTCAGCTAGCTAAATAAATAAATAAGTAAACAAACAAACAAATAAATAAATAAAATCGTCAAAAAAAAAAAAAAAAAAGACACCTCTCCCCCAAAGACTCCCAACAGATGATGTTCATATGAAAGTTTCAGAGAAAAAAATAACACTGGAAGTTTGATGGGGTACATTGTAAGAAGCTTGGAAAGGGGGAAAGGTAAGCCAGCAAAGTTAAATACTAACTAAAGTCATGACACTTATGTTAGAGAACAGGAAATAAACAGTCTGCAGTAGCTCTTGAACATCTGTCACAAAAATGAGGAGAAGACTTTATGACCCCATCTTGACACTGCCCTCTGGAAGTTTATCAGCTGATGAAGGACATGAGGCCCATGGAGAAAGGATCACTGTCCCGGGGAAAATCAACAGGGGCACTTTCACACAGCTGTGATACAGCTAAGGGGCCACACACCTTTGAGAAAAGAGAGAGGCCTGGCGTGTCCTGGGCTCACCTCATGGAAAAGTTGACCTCTTAGAGAGGGGGCTTCTGAATGCAGAGGGCGAAGAAGGGGCCTGTCGGAGGGAGGCAGCTACTAGCTAAGTCTGTTAGACCCAAGAGCTGTGGGCTATTGCCGGAAAGCTGGCCTGAGCAGAACAGGGAAGGGGGCTCAGTCTAGTGGTGAAAGCTCAGTGAGGGTTCTAGCTCCTGGGAGGGGCCTGCTTCAGCCCTGGGAAAGGACTCTATAAACCGCAAGGAGCCTGTCTTTCTCAGAGAACCCCAGCTCCGTGTCAATGAAAGGAATAAGCTGGACTTCCCTGTACTGGTGGCCTGATGCTTGTGTGAACCGCCATGAATCACGCCACCCAACCCAAACAAATGTCCTTCAAACTTCTCTCCATCTGCCTGCTGAGAGGTTAGAGTCCTACATAAGAGCTTTCTATTCTGCAGTCAGAAATCAAAGGCTTACACTGAAAATGTTTCCTGGAGTAACACTGACTGATGTGAATTCAAGATGAGTTATAATTAGGGTGGCCAAATAATTTTTATCTAAACCAGGATACTTATAAAAATTGTGTTAAAATACACATAACATAAACCTTAAATTTTTTCTTTTTTGAGAGAGAGAACGTGTTCATGGGAGGGGTAGAGGGAGAGGGAGAGAGAATCTTAAGTAGATACCCTGCTGAGTGTGAAGCAGATGTGGGGCTCGACCTCATGACCCTGAGCTCATGACCTGAGCTAAAATCAAGAGTTGGATGCTTAACTGACTCAGCCACCGAAGTGCCCTGTTTAAAGTGTACAGCTTCGTAGGATTAACTCTATTATATTATTTTGCTACCATTACCACCATCCAGCCCAGAAACTCTTTTCATGTTACAAAACTGAAACTCTATAAACACTAGTTTCCCATTTTCCCTTCTCCTCGGCCTCTGGCAACCACCCTTCTACTTTCTGTCTGAATTTGACTACTCTAGATAACCTTTGTAAGTGGAATTACACAGTATTTATCTTTTGGGAGCTGGCTTATTTCACTTAGCATAGGGTCCTCAAAATACATTATACAGCTCATGTCAGGATTTCTTTCCTTTTTAAATCAGAATATATCCCAGGGCAGGTATAGACCACATTTTGTTTATCCATTCATCCATCTATGGGTTGTTTCCATCTCTTGGCCATCTCGAATAATGATGCTCTGAACATGGTGTGCAAATATCTCTTTGAGACCATGCTTTCAATTCTTTGGGGTAATATCCAAAAGTGGAATTACTGGACCATATGGAATTTTATTTTTAATTTTCTGAAGAACTGTATATTTTTTCTATAGTGGCTATACCATTTTAGAATTCCCACCAACTGTGCACGAGGGTTCCAATTTCTCTACATCCTTGCCAACACTTATTTTCTGTTATTTCATTTTTTATTTTCTTGATAGCAGCTATCTGAACGGGTATGAGGCAATATCTCATTGTGGTTTAAACCAGGATACTTCTAAGAGTGAAGGAGGTACTAAGTTTAATTAAAATGGGGCATGGGTGAACATTGGGATGTAAGCTCATTGCAGCTATAATCAGCCTAGGGAATCACACAGGAAATAATGCTTCTATGGCCCCAGATCTGGTCCAGAAGCCCGGAATGCAAGCTTTTGCTGTAGAGTGGCGTAACAGTCTTCTAAGGGAGCTCAGTTCCTGTCGAAAATCTATCCAGCTACCTGTCTGCTTGCAAGCCCCATGTTTCTCACTAATGTAAAGGTGGAAAAATATTTGGCAGATTGCCTTTGGGTAGTCAAGATGGTGACAGTTTTGGAAGCTCAAGGAGGCTCTGTGAGCCAGGATTTTAAATAAGTTGGAGTCTCAGGTAAATAAAATAATTCTGAATTAAAATTGCCTCTTCAGTAATGGCTTTTATAATATTTACTACCCATTGCCATTGTACAACTTATTTCATTAATGACTGTTGGAAAAAAGTTGGAAGCCATCCTTAGGTTGGGGGTAAAGTGTCATGGATGGAATGTAGTTTTTTACTTTGCCTTTCATTACTAATCAAGGCTGGCAGAAGCAATTCAAGTTCGTTCATTCATTCCTTTGTTCCTTCATTCCTTCCCAACAGTTGTTTTACTAAAAAACGTAGACTATTTGTAATAAGTTTTTGTTTTACATAGCTCTTTTGCCAAAAATAACCCCCTAAGGCCTGACAAATACTTCAAGGTAGATAGAGCAAACATTACCATCTCCACTTAACAGCCGAGAGAAAGGACTCAGAAAAATAAAGTCGGTCAGCAAGTGTTATGGCCATGCATTAGCGACTACACTAGGTACTAAGATTTGACAGGGATAAGACGGAGCTTGTCTTTGCCGGAAGGCTGGAAACCAAGAAGTTCATTACAACAGTGGTGAGTGTCACCAAGAGGCAAGTGAAGGGTGCCTTGGGAACGGATGACAAAGGAGGGGAAGGCCTAATGGGGTACAGGTTGTTTAATCTGTGACCTGGTATTAAGGTAGGAGTAGGCCAGGCATCTTGGAGGGGAGAGGGGAGGAAAACTGTTCCAGACAGGAGAAACCACATGTGCGCGGGTGTGGGAAAAGTAACATTTCTGTGCTTGGAGTGGCACAGTGAGTCTGTGACAGAGCCAGGGCTTGACTGCGACAGATTGAACCCCTACTGTTCCAGACCTTCTGATATCCAGAGAGTCTGTGTGGTATCCACGGCCCGGAGCTTCACTTCCCCTGACCCAGGCAAGGAAATAGGGATAACTGATGACTAGTGCCCACAGGAACCATATAGGGGTCAGGTTCACATTTAAATACCCATGGGGTACAGAACTGCTGTAGACCTGTGGGCAACATTTGGCCTTCATTTTGGAAATGTTAGTGAATACCTAGTATTTCTCCAGCTAGCTGGAAGGAAAAAAAAATTTTCAAGAAATATGTCTTAGGAAATAATGTTGGCTTGACTCTACTCATCATACAAATCTAAGCATGACCGGAGCACTTCTCAAATTTTTTGTCATCTTCCGTTTTAAGCGCAGGGCACAGAAGGAGGGCTAAAAATCCCTAGAACTACTTTCTTGGAGAGAACAGAAGCCAATGAGGTATGCGCCATCCAGTCAGCCCCTAGCGGAAACCTGCAGGGATGCATGTTCCTTCCCGTTCTGTGTTCAAACGTGGCACCAACACAAGGCTCGCTCAACTTATATGAGCCTAAGTTTGATGCTCTGACATGTGGACAAGGGCAAGAGCAGTCCTTGGTCTGGTGTGCAGCACTCAGGCCTGTGCTGTGAACACAAGCTTGTGGCAGGCGGGATTATATCCTTTTTAAGAAGATGCAGTGGGAGTGCAGCAAGGACGAAGCCCTTGGGTGACCAGGGCAATGTGCCTTCATCACCAGCTCAGTGTGCCAGGCCGTCCCTGCACAAGGCCACATTGCCACCTGAGAACCTGGGCTCCGGCCAGCTCTACTCCTTCCTCAACCTTAGGCAAGTGACTTCAGGCATCAGTTTCCCCATGTGTAAAATGGGGACAGTGGTGCCTCCCCCAGAGCGCTGTGGTGGGGACGAAATGGGATAAAGACATCAAGCCCAAGCACAGGGCTCGCAGCAGCAGCATGGCACTCCAAGAGCAAAGAGGGTAACATGATGTCCCAATGACCACGTGCCTTTGTCAGGGAGGAGTGGGTTATCATTCAACACTGTGCTCATCTTCCAACAATAGCAAAGGCCCATGCCTACTGTCCTTTTAGAATTACACTAAACAGCTTAGTGGCTGGGGCAATGACCCAAAGAAAATAGGGACCTCCTTCACATATTCCCTCAGCAAACTAATAAATACCTTAATTCTTTGTGCTTGGGTAGCATTCATGCCTTCACACACATCATTTCCTTCTTCCCTCCCAGTGCCAGGACTGGCTAGCTGAATGGGGGTTACTGTCTCCACTATAAGATGAAGAACTGTGGCCTCAAGTGGCCCTCTGACTCACTGGTTGTCGACAGGACAAATGGGGCCACGGGGAAGCCCCTGGGGAGCTGTTGGGCCTATAGACTCTCAGGCTGGCCTAGGTTTCATGGAGGTCCTGTCCAATGAATGGGATCAGGGCCAGCGAGCAGGCAGAACTGGTCTGTGAAATGGAAAAGGGGCCATGGACTGTCCCTCCATAAGTAGTTGGTTTGGTTTCAACACTGTCATTTAATTGACCTACAATTAATTAATGAGCATGGGCATACTGAACACGGGCTCTCGGGAAGAGAGGAGCAATGGGTGGAGGGCAGCAGGCATGGCTGGGGAATCTACTCAGAATTCAGCAGCTCCGATGGCTGTCGGAGTAACGGGTGCAGATGGCCAGGCTCCGATGCTGGCTGTCAAGGGCAGAGATGGGCGCTGTACTCTTTGGGCTGTTGCGAGGATGTGGTATGGCAGCGGGCCTGCCAGTCACTTGCCTCGGAGCCAGCGTGGGGAAAGGAACTGGATGAAGTCGGGAAAGGTCAGGCTGCTCCAGTTGACGGGGAGCACATTAACCTTTCAACAGCAGCAGGGGAGCTCATCGGGCTCCAAAACCTAGTCATTAAATGCCAGCCAGGCGGCTCAGCCAGTGCTGGCCCAAGGCTGCCTCTGGGAGGGCAGTCAGAGGAGTGGGTCACGGTGAGGCCGACTGGGGAACGGAGGAGAGGAGAGAAGGGGCGGGCCCTGTGCCCAGAGTTAGCAGCTGGAGGGGTAGCTCGTTCCAGCTGGCTCTGTGAGTCCAGAGTGAAATGGCCAGGGTGGGACTATCTGGGAGGCAATTTACTGGGGGACTGGACGGGTGGGAGGTGTTGGCCCGAAAGGCTCTGAAAGCAGTAAGGGAAGGCTCCAGGCCTTTGGCTACTTTTCTCCACTAAAAGGAGATTTAATAAAACAAAACAAAAAACAATGGAGGTATCATAATTTAAATAAACTTACGTTAAAAGTGGCTAAGTAGTTTGGTTTTAAACAAAACAACCCCCCCTCCAATGTATCTATTGCCTTTAAATAGATAAATGTTTCTCCGGCTGGCTCTCCACATATTAAAGGCATAGACATGGGTAAAATATCTAAAGACAGTGGCATCAGTGTTAAGAAATATACCTGTGTACTAAAATGTACTTTATCTTTTTGAATCTACTTCCCCACCCCCGCCCCGTAAGATATATTACTTGTTGCTCTTGGGTTTCTTTTATGCTCAGTTTCCCAGATCTGGGTCAGTGAGAATGGTGAACACATGCAAAACAAATAAAGGGGGGGAGGGTGTCTACAGATTGTTTCTTCCTGTGTAATCAGTTTAAACATTTTAAAAGAACTGACCACTAATCAACTAATCATCAACATATTCAGTGTAGGACAGCAAGAGCTTAATTAAAACTAAGTATTCATTCAAGAGGATACAGGTGTAATTCTACTTCAGAAATATATATTTTTAAAAAGGAGTAGACACAAGGCAAAAATAAACTATTGGGACTACACAAAAATAAAAAGCTTTTGCATCACAAACCATCATCAAAATTAAAACACAACCTACCGAATGGGAGAAGGTATTTGCAAATGACATAACTGATAACAAATTAATATTCAACATATATAAAGAACTTCTAGAACTCAACACCAAAAACCCCCAAATAACCTGATTAAAAAATAACAGAGGACCTGAATAGACATTTTCCAAAGAAGACACACAAAGGGTCAGTAGACATACGGAAAGATGTTCAGCATCACTCATCATCAGGGAAATGCAAGTCAAAACCACACTGAAATATCATCTCAGACCTGTCAGAATGGCTAGAATAAAAAAGACAAAAAATAATATGCATTGGCAAAGATGTGGAGAAGTAACAACTCTTGTGCACTGTTGGTAGAAATGTAAATTGGTGTAGCCACTGTGGAAAACAGCATGAAATTCCTAAAAAAAATAAAAATATAAATAACATGTGGGCTAATAATTTTATTACTGGTTATTTACGCAAAGGAAAAGATATATGCCCCCTGTGTTTACTGCAGCATTATTTATAAGAACTAAAATATGGAAGCAATCTATGTGTCCATCAATAGATAGATGGATAAAGAAGATGTGGTATATATACACAATGAAATATTACTCAGCTATAAAAAAGAATGAGATCTTGCCTTTTGCAACAACATAGATGGACCTCGAGGGTATTACGCAGGGCGCCTGGTTGGCTCAGTTGTTAAGTGTCTGCCTTCAGGGTCAGGTCATGATTCTGGGGTCCTGGGATCGAGCTCTGCATCGGGCTCCCTGCTCAGCGGGAAGCCTGCTTCTTCCTCTCACACTCCCCCTGCTTGTGTTCCCCCATCCCTGTCTCCCTCTCTGTCAAATAAATAAATAAAATCTTAAAAAAAAAATAGAGGGTATTATGCTAGGTGAAATATATCAGACAGAGAAAAGACATGTCATATGATTTCACTTACATGTAGGATCTGAAAAATAAAAAAAATGAATAAAGAAACAAACAAAAAGCAGAACCACATCTATAAATACAGAGAATAAACTGATGGTTGCCAGAGAGAAGGGGGTGGGAGGATGGGCAAAATGGCTGAAGGGGAGTGGGAAGTATAGCGCCTTCCAGTTATGGGAAGGAATAAGTCACAGGGATGAAAGGTACAACCTAGGGAATAGTCAATGGTATTTTAATAGTGTTGTATGGTGACAGACAGTAGCTACCCTCGTGGTAAGTATGGTATAATGAATAGACTTGTCGAATTGCTATGTTGTACACCTGAAACTGATATAATTAGGTGTTTGCCAACTGTATTTCAGTTAAAAAAGAAAAAGAGTAAACAGCAGTAACAAATATTGAAAACTATGCTAATTCTTTCGGAGTTTTATTTCTCTTAATGCTAATTTTGAGATGTCTTGTGCATTGAGTACATAGATAACTTTTTGGATGTATTAAAAATTAAATTAACAAGTGTACGCTATACCATTGTCCTTGGTCTAGAAGTGAAAGCAATATGGTGCTCGAAGGAGTATGACACAGTGACAAAGACTTTAGTAAAAATAACTTAGAGTTGTGCTATTAAATATTTGCCTTCAGTAGCTTCATCAATTTAGTCTGAGAGAATGAGTCCAGAAGAGGGGAACACAGTGTGGATGGCAATGGGTCAAAGCTGATAATTTAAAGTACGGTAATAATAGCTAGGTCACGACTTCTATGGGTTGTCTGGTTCTTCTGATCCCCGTTCCCAAGGTTCATTAACTCAGGTGGTGTCCACGATTAGCTCTGCTTTTGGGTAATCACTGATCTCCCCCTGGCTGCGAGAGCAGGGGTGGGACGGTGGGTCTCACCACTGGGGACCAGGTGCGCCTATGGAAGGCTTTCCCTGCTAGCAGACAAGGAAGGAAGGAATCTCCAGACTAGAACTCCAGCACCTCAAACTCAGGACGGAGAGCACAACTTGCCACCAGAGACATGTGAGAAAGGGCAACATCCTCAAGAGCTTGGCGTGTTAGTACGTACATTTTCTTTCTTTTTTGAAAAACTTTTTAAATTGTGGTAAAATATATGTAACATAGAATTTATCGTTTTAACCATTTTCAAGTGTATAGTTCATTACATACAGTCACATCGTTGTGCGGCTGTCACTACTAACATTCTTTTTTAAAGAGGCCACGTAATCCTAAGAAAGCTGCAGGCTCACCGGAACTCACTTTCACCCAGAGGCCCCTCCTATGGCATCCCCGTGCCCAGACATGAGGCAGCAGGTCCCTACTAACTCTCAGGTGTCCCCAAACCCACTAGACCATTTTAAAGGGCAATTAGTGGCTTCATACAATTCATTGTTTATTTACTCAAAAGACTGTAACAGTTTCTTCCAGGCTGCTCTGTTCTATTGTGTAAAATACATGTTTGGGACCTTTTAAAATGTGTGTTATTTACCTGATAGAGCTCAATGGCTTCTCTGGAGCCATTCGGTTTTATTGTGGAAATTAGTACTAGGGGGGCTTTTTAAAAGCTGAGTTTTAGACCCGACAGCCTGCGTTTGCTCACGTTGTTAACGCAGTCAATTGAGCTAACAGCCACCAAAGGGCGGTGGGGGACGCTTACATGGCCTCTCCAGAAGAAGCGATAAGGCCGAGGGGGTCCACTTTTGTGACTATATATGAGTACCGTCGGGCCCTGTTAGAGAGAAGAGTGCTGGCTCCGAGACTTAGCAATTTTTCTCCCTCCGCAAGATACCCCTGAACAGATCTCTACCAGAGATCCCCACGGTATCTAAGAATCACTGTTTGCTTTTGAAATAAGGATTATTTACTTTGAAATAATAAATGACACCAATTCTTTGGAGACCTACCAAAAAAGATGTCAGAAATTGGACCAGACTGACTTTTCTATGTGACCAGAAGTAGGAAGATGATGTGGTAGAGACAGGCCAGAGCCTCCTGGAAGGCATATGCGAGCCTCATCTAGGACCCACAGACCCACAAGTTGGCTTTTAGGGGAGAACAGGCTAGATTAGAATATATTACGAAACAAGAATGGTATGAGCAACAGTAAGGCATAGTTCTTAGGATTTGTTGATGTTTATTTTTCTATAACGTCAACGTAAGAACATGACCCACACTATTAGCTATTCAGGGTTTTAGGTTTTTAAGCCTCTCGGTAGGACTTAAATCAGAGAGTATCTCATGGTATCTTGATGAGTGATTCTTCTTAGTGGTGCAACAGAGTAATTACTCTCATATGGTTAGATTAACAGAGCACTTTTTCCATTTATCACCTCATTTAATCTGAACATAAACCTAACAAGGACGGCATTACTATCAGCCTGTTTATGCAACTAAGGAAGTTCAGATGCAGATGGGTAAATACTTTGCGCAAAGTAAATTCTAGCTCAAGTTCAAGGATTCAAAATCCCATCCTTCCTGCATGATGAGAAGTTAGGGAGAGATGGGCCAGAGGTTTGGTATTTTTTTCCAGAGAGCAGAGATAAGAGGGCCTAATTTGAATTCTTGGCCTTTATTGTTTGAAAGGCACTGAAAGAGTCTTCCTGAGCAGTCCTTTGTACTGCTAATACTGCTAGTACTACCTAATACCTAAGATGGGCTTCCTAGTCTCCTGTGAGCTGTCGAGACCAGACACAAATACAGAAGGTGAGCAGAGGATGGAAACATGCCTCTGTCCACAATTACATAAGGTGCTGATGGAACAGGTGTCAGTTATTTAAGGTTTCCGTGGAAGATGAAGCTCGATCCCACGTTTGAAGGCAGCACAGCGTAGTAAAAGGCGACCCCACCCCTTGCACTGGTGGCTATCTAGAGCTGGCTTTCAGACCTCTTTCCCTTTAGACGTCTACACCCCGGCAGAACGAGGGGCCTGCAGCTCCCACGGCCTTGCTTGCTCAGACCAAGGCCATTTGTTCTACGGAGAAGGTCCATGCTTCCCTTCTCCCTTCCTGGGTCGGGTGATGCTACCCATCCTTTATACGCTACTCCCAACACCTTCCCCCACCGCCACTCCCCTCCTCAGCTCAGAGAGTACTTCAGGGCCTCACTGCATCCCTCCAGTGGCTTTGATTTCTTCATAAATTGATGAGGGGCAAGAGGGATGACTGAAGCAGCTAACAGCATCATCAACCAGAGTCAGACCACTCTGAGGCTTTATGTCCGTAAGACGGCGGGAAAGTGATGTGTCTCGGGTCACCTGGTTCACTAGGATTTTAGGGAGAGTGTTTGGGAAATGAAATGAACTAAAACTTCACTGAAAATATTATCTCCTCAGGGCCCTTCTGTCGAACCCCCCCCCTTCCTAGCTGAGAGGATTGATGTGAGGAGTAAATGAGGTAATGCCCGGGAAGGGCGGAGCATAGCACAGTCATGTAACTACTGCGCTAGGAAGACCCATGTCCAGGCATACACACGGCAACGTTTAATGTGCATAGTAGTTACACGGATGTCTAAGTTTCTTCCGGCAGCCTGTAAGCTTCTGGAGGCTGGGATCCATGGGTAATGAATTTCTGTGTCTCCCACACAGACCAGCACAATGCCTTTCCCACTGCGGGGGCTCAGTAGCATAAACATGCTTCAAATGAATGAAGGAAGAAAAGGGGCATGAAATCACTGCTGGAGAGAATATGGGAGAGAACCCAAAGTCGTGGCAGTGGGTATGAATCACAGAAACGAGTAGCTGGGTGGGGAGACCATGACGGGCCAGAGGGCATCTGGTCTCATCCCCTCTCTGTGACATCAGAGAGTTCTCCACTGGTACTGATTTCTAGTTTAATTCCACTCTAATTTAATTGCACTGGATGATTTTAATCCTTTGAAGTTTTTTCCCCCAAGTTTTTAATTCCAGTTAGTTACCCTACAGTGTTACAGTAGTTTCAGGTGTACAATATAGCGATTCAGTCCTTCCGTACACTACCCTATGTTCGTCACGACAACTGCACTCCTTAATCCCCCTCACCGATTTCATCCACCCCCCCAACCCTCCTCCCTTCTGGTAACCATCAGTTTGTTCTCTATTGTTAAGAGTCTCTCTCTCTCTTTCTTTCCTTTTGCTTGTTTTGTTTCTTAATTTCCACATGTGAGTGGAATCACATGGTATTTGTCTTTGATTTATTTCGCTTAGCATTATACCCTCTAACTCCATCCATGTTGTTGCAAATGGCAAGATTTAATTTTTATGGCTGAATAATATTCCATTGTGATTATCTATCTATCTATCTATTTCACATCTACTTTGTCCATTCATTAATTTCTTGCCTATTTTTGGACTGATTTTTAAAAGATTTATTTATTTATTTGAGAGAGAATGAGAATAAGTGGGGGGGGGAGCAGAGGGAGAGGAAGAGAATCTCAATCATACATACTCCCCATTGAAGTGAGGCTCAATCCCACAACCCTGAGTTCAAGACCTGAGCCAAAACCAAGAGTCAGATGCTTAACTGACTGAGCCACCCAGATGCCCTTGGACTGATTTTTTTTTTAATCATTCCATTTCTTCCCACTCTTCATCTGTGTGGCAATTAATAGTGTTTCTCAATTCTATAGTATCTTATAGGCATAGACACCTGCTTTAACTCCTTAGTGGTGAGGCCCTGACCATCAACCTCGGCCTCCTGGGTGGTCTGCTGCAGCGGCATACAGCCAGTTTCAGGAAAATAATTTCTATTTTCAGCCCAAAGCTGTCATCTTTCAACCACGAAACGTCAGTCCTAGTTCATTCATTTATTTACTCATTGTTTTCGTTCATTCTTAAGTGACTTCCTGTGTCTTCTAATTGCTAGGACCTGTGCTAGGTGCTTGGGATAAAAAGATAACCAAGCCAGAAATATTAGGATTATTAGAACTATTAGTAGAAACAAAGTATTAATACAGACTGAGTTAACTATTTGTTAGAATGTAAAACGTGGCATAAACCATCGGTGTCTGGCCCCATCCACACCTGCTTTGCTGCTGTGTGGTGGCGGATGAATCATAATCACTGGGAGTCAGAGGACGTAGAGTTTACTCCCACCTTTGCCATGTGCTACCTTGTGACCTTGGATGAGTCACATCACCTATCTCAGGCTCAGTTTTCTTCTCTGTAAAATGGGCTTCCTAGCTCATGAGGTTGTTGTGAGGATCACAAAGTGAGATGGTCAACATGATAGTGCTTCTAAACTCTAAAGCTCTTTCTAATTTACACGGTATACCAGAAAGACTTCAGGATAAGTAAGGAGTCCCTTGCATTGGAGACACTGCTGTGGGTGTCAAGGACAGGGTTGATAGATACCCTCTAGAATGCCACGTTAGCATCTTCAAAATTGGAAGTCTAAAACTTTCTTAAAAAGTTCTGTATCCCCGCCCCTTTTGGACCCTTGAGAAGAGACCAACTGTTAGTAGTGCATGGTAACTGTGACTCCCCTCTCAGAACATCAGGGACATTGTGTAAAACGTTACCCAGAAACTTACACTTCTATGTTGGTGGCCACCCCCAGCATGCTCCCTTTGCATGGCTGAAGTGTTCCACTTGGCAAGGGGTCAGAAAGATGACGCTGGATGCAAACCCCTCACTTTGGGGTCTGATGCCCCACCCCATCCTCCTCACCTTGCTCTGGGGCCATTCCCAGTCCTGCCTTTGGATGAACACCAGCCCCACATGGAAGGAAAACCCCTTCCTTTTAATCTATTTCTCATTTGCTTAATTCCATTGCATTCTCCCGAATGGGAAGAGGAGATTTGATGAGTGAGATTTATCCGAATGAGCCCAAAGAGACCCTTCTTTTTGCGAAGCCAGTATCCCTCTCCGTGGTAAAGCCCTGAGTAGAGGTGCGTGGCCATTTCTGCTTGCCATGGCACTCCCACCCCAGCTCTGCGCCTGCCTGGGCACGCGGGATGCGCTCAATAAATGCTCGTGGCATAAGTGAATCAATCAATGGCAGTTGTTTGGATTTCAATATAAATGGATCTTGGACCTGAGATATTGCCAGATGGGCAGACAGGTTACAGTCTGGTGATGCATCTCCATGGCTATAAAAATGTAGCCGTTTCTGGAGTCACACGCTGACATTTCAGAAGATGATTATATGCACAATTTAACCACACGGCCACTCGTGTCCTCCAAGTGCCATCGCTTCAACAACTGTTTTCATGTTGGCTTTCTTGATCATTCCCCCTTTTTTTTTTTTAAAGTCAGGCACAGTTTTTCCCTCCCAGCTCCTCTTATTTCCAGCTGAATGTGATTTATTCATATGAAATTATGCTCCATTTTTATAAAACCCAAGTTACTGCAAATGATGCTTGAGGTTTTGCAGAAAATATTAATTCCTGATCTCCTGCTATAAAGCATCCCTGCTCGCTCTGCAACAGCTCTGTCGCTCGGAGACAGATGGAAGCAGTCCAAGGGTATGATTAACTTCTTAGTCCTGGCAATTTCCTAGTGCTCCTCTTGCCCTAGATTTCCACATTGACCTCCAGCTTCTCTGCAAATGCACAGTTGCTCAGCTTGATAAATCACATGAATCCCTTTTTTGATCACAGTTATCTACTATTTACTACTTATGAGGCGAAGTTAATCATATTCAGAGGCACTTCATATGCTGCACACATACCTTTCATTCTCTGAACAGCACTTTGCATATTTTCCACATTACTGGCAATGTGGCAGCTTTCACAGTGCAGTGAGTCTACACCAAAGACACACCTTTATAAATGAGCCTCATGCCCATTTATCCTTATTCTCCTCTGCCTCTCTCTACCCTGCCTGGTACAATAATCCATAAGGAGAAAAAAAAAAAAACACCTGGGAGGCACATTCTAAGGAGTGACTAAATAAGAAGGAGAGTGTCCCTTTGTAGATGGAGGTTTTCTTATTAAACAAGGCTTGTTTGACCTTGTTGAGAACCTTGCCACCTCTTCCTGCCCTGGTCTCCTACTTTTTTCATGATTTGGGGAATCAGTGGGCCTCTGGTAGGCCAGCTGATGCTCAAAGGGATAAAACAGATGAAAAATTCCACAGTCAGCAGTAGGAAAGAACAACGACAGCAACAACAACAAAAGTGCCATTCTACCCTCATGCAAGGCTTCCTGTCACTGCAGGGTGGCACAAGCTAGCTGGGCTGAAGCCCACACTTGCCTTCCCGCTGTGATCCAGTCTTCAACACTCTGGCTATTTTGGAGGACCCATTAATTCAGCCCATTGTTCAGGCAAAACCGAACAAGGCCACAGGTTTTCATTGGAGGCGACCACGGAAGATTTTTATGGTTAGGTAATGGAAATATCATAGTTTTAATTTATCAAGGTTGGGCATTGATTGCTTAGGACTCACTGAACTTTTTTTTTAATTTTTTAAAAATTTTTAAATTTTTTATTTTATTTTTTTAAGATTTTATTTATTTATTTGAGAGACAGAGAAAGTGAGAGAGAGCATGAGAGGAGAGAAGGTTAGAGGAAGAAGCAGACTCCCTGTGGAGCTGGGAGCCCGATGTGGGACTCGATCCCAGAACTCGAGGATCATGACCTGAGCCGAAGGCAGTTGCTCAACCAACTAAGCCACCCAGGTGCCCCAGGACTCACTGAACTTTAAAGCACAGTCTTAACTGTCAGATACTGGATGTCTGCTAGAATGTCTATTTGAACCAAGAAACTGGAGGAATGAAGAGACAGACAAGATTGGCTTTCAAAAGGCATCTGGATGTTCTCTGATCTCAGACACCCCAAAGGGACAAGATTTCTACCTGCCATTAGAATGAAAAGGGAAAGGCCAACCCTCTTCCTTATAACTTGTCTCATCGGGTCAGGTCTCTAAGACTTGGATGCAGGTTTTCTCACAGGGAAGCAGAGAACAGCTACTGGCTTCCTTTAGTATATGCTCATGCCCACCAACCACTCCAAGGTCCTCATCAAGTTCACATCTTAAAACAAAATGGCTCTACTCCTGTATCAAATGTCCTTGTGTTCACCAGGTACTCAAGGTGGTTAGAAGGCTAACTGGAAGTGAAAGGAGCCCACATGTGAACACACTAGCAGGACAGGAGACAAGAAGTCCATGGTGGCACAGCCTGAGCCAACATGGATTGTTCTGTCCAACTCTAGAACTCAGGAAAGCACCTTTTAAGGTCTGAAACTGCTGCCATTTTCTAGGAAAAAATGAAAGTGCTGCCTCATCATAATGGAATTTTATGTCAAGAAGTGATAATACGCCGAAAACAACAGTTTAGGAGAACAGTTTATTTCAATGAATGTTGAACAGATTCATACCCTGCTCCAAGTAGCCAGAGATACTAGGGTAAGATCTCTACCTTGGGAAGGTCACGACTTGGGGGAAATCTTTGCTAAATTCCATTCCCGCGCTGAGGTGGTTCCTCTGACAGAGAGAATATTGGACGAGACATGCCCAATATGTGTGATCCAGAGTCACATTCATCATTTCTAAAAAATACTGGTTTATTCAACAGAATAAGTAATGTGCTAGAAAATGGCATCTATTACTTGATAAGTTAGCATTCCCTAATTTAAGAAAATAGAAAATATAAATCCTATGAACTCAGTAGGTGTTTTAAGTCCTTATTTTAAAAAAGGATTTAAGATTATATCTCCAAATGATTACAGATGCTTCTCACTTCTAGAAATTACTTGTGTGGCCCTGAATTCATGGAAAACAGAATAGAGAAAGCACAGAGAAGGTAGCTTTACACAACTGCATTGTTAGAACAGCAAAGGCAACTCATTACTTTAAAATGAGCCAAATTCCCCCAATTTTGAGCAGAAAAACCTTTAGACTTAAGGGAGCAATGGTCTATTACATTTAAAGATGGAGAAATTCATAAGAAGAGAAATTACACTGGGAACCTATTTCTTGGGGATATATTTCTTTTCTCACAGTATTCTGCTGTTAGCAGTGACATAATCAACAGAGGCTAAGATGTTAACTGCTAGTTGACTAACTATGGGTTTTGATGAGGGGTTTTAGATAGAATATCAGAAAAAGTCAAGGGGAATAGTATTGCTCATCATTAAAATCCATGCACGTTTTCTATCCAGGACAGAATCATGTATTTTTTGGGAAGTAGCCTTAGAATGCATCAGTTCTAGTCTCTGATGACTTATCTTTGTATTTGCAGCCATGTCTTCAAAGGAATCCCCTATTTTCCTGAAGTAGGTTTTGATTCATTCTACCAAAGGTCATAATGATGTTTTGTGTCTATATATATAGCTTTACTGAAATATAATTTATATGCCACAAAGCTCACCCATTTAAAATGTGCAATTTGAGGGGCGCCTGAGTGGCTCAGTGGGTTAAAGCCTCTGCCTTCGGCTCAGGTCATGATCTCAGGGTCCTGGGATCAAGCACCGCATCGGGCTCTCTGCTTAGCAGGGAGCCTGCTTCCTCCTCTCTCTGCCTGTCTCTCTGCCTACTTGTGATTTCTCTCTCTCTGTCAAATAAATAAAATCTTTAAAAAAAAATTAAAAAAAATGTGCAATTGGATGGCTTTTAGTAGAGGGCTATGAAACCGTCACCATGATCTAATTTTACAACATTTTCAATACCCCCAAAAGAAATCTTCTAATCACTGGCAATAACATAATATTGTAAATATTGAGGGCCTTCACTTGCTTTTCAGTGCATTTTGTTGAAGGAAACTCTTACTTAATTCGTCAAAGGGAAAAAAAGAAACGTGTAGAGGAAAGGAATTAATGTGTCAGATTTTCAATGTTTTGATCCAGAGAGTCCTTCTACCAACAGACTCAGAAGCAGTATAGTTATCAGCTTTTGTGAAAATCCCAGAAGCAATCCCAGGAGATCACATGGCGGCCCCTCTCAGAGCACACAAGCTTGTGTGGTTGGCATGGGGAAGGCTTTTCAACAGCACTAAAAATACTCGCACTCAGCCTGCCACCATAGAGAAAATACTTTGCAGCCATGCGCACAGATAATTTGCCTAAGTGACAGGTTTTACCTTGGAGAAGCACTGAACTGAGCTAGTTGATATAGTCAATTATTGTTCATTCAAGAAAAAAAAAAAAAAGAGCTGAGAAGAAAAGGAAGGTGGTGACAGTTAGCTAGATAATGCTGACATGCCGAGCAGCCAGCCAGGGAAACATCTCCAGCTGGTTCTAGCACTGCAAGAACCTCCCTTGTGGACAGCAGCTGGGGCTTCCTCTTCTCCTCCTGACAGTTCTTTAAAAAACACACACATACCCCAACCTTAGTAAATGAAAACTCAAAAACCAACCAAAGAAAAAGGGTCTGGTCTGTTCTTGAAAGTAACTCTGTATGTCCCTGTTCAGCTCTCTTTACACACAGCCTTTTGGGCAGAGCAGGATGTGAAATGCAGCTTGAGTGTGTTTATTGATTAGGTTTATACATCTCGTTCAATAACACAAGTCCGAAAACACAAGCCAAGCCAGGAATAAAACGTCTGGCACTCAGGACCACGAACTGGGTTACGTGCACGATGTACTTCAAGATAGAATTTCATCAAAAGACAGACAGTTCCTGGTGAAACGCTATGGAATAAGTCTGAAGAAAACATCTCGAAATAAATGAAGCACTTATTGCTGAAAAATGAGCTTAGATCTCCACCAATTCCAAAGTTCAGAATTTACTGCCCCATTCAGGTCTTTTCCTCTAAGTTTACTTGTCTCCTGTTTCATTGCACAACAAGGGATTCTTCATACTTTCTATGAAATACAACAAGGCGATTTTTGCAGTAATAAACTCCACACATGCATGACAAATTCAAGCATGCAAAATGTTTAACATCCCAGTTCACAGATACTTTAGGGACAAAATCCGATTATGAATTATATGCCACGATAAATAGGGCTCAATGTTTCATAAAGCAATTTATAGTTCATAAAAATGACAAAATGTACCTGTCAGACAGAGCGTGGAGTGTAGTTCGCTGGGCTGCCTGCTGGAAGGAAGGGCAGAGATGTTTATTTAATATTCTGACTTTAAATTATGTACTCAATCAACACTTAAAAAAATCTGGTGTCACACACATTTTTGCCATGCAGCCAAATATTAAACTACTAGCAACACAGTAGAGAGCCCCATCATGTTAAGATATGGTTTCCAGAAGAGTTGACAGAAGCCCCCCCCCCCTCCGCTCCCCCCTCCGCCCCCGGCCGCGCACATCTGCCACCAGGGGGCGAGCGCGGGGAGGCAGGTACTTGGCAGGTGAGGTTAGACCAGTTTCTAGAGACCAGGGGAGAGGATCAGAACTCTTTGACACTCCAAAATTGCTTTTCCCACGGTATTATTGTACTTTCCTGTAAGGAAAAAGATCTGTCTTGGCTCCCTTATAGCTTCTTTCTCAACGAAAGCATAATTTTTGACTCCGTTTTCAAATTTATTGAAAAAGTCACCACAATTAGAAATTGGAACACCGACTGGAAATGTGATGATGTTATGAGATTACAGATTTGTTGAAGGCAGAGTAATGACATTGGGGTGATTTTTAAAAGAGTCTTTTAGAGATCCATATTAAAATACTTACGGACACAATTATATGATGTTGGGGTTTGGTTTGAAACAATACATTTGGAGGGAAGGTGGGGTGAGTGGGCATTTATAAATGAAACAAGATGGCCTTGGGTCGGTAACTGTTGAAGCTAGGTGATGAGCACACTGGGAGATTATTTTATTATTCTGGGCATTTTTGTATGTTTTGTGTGTTTTTGAAACTTACCCTACTACCAAAACTAAGAGAAAAAGAAAAGAAAAAAGCCACTATTTCTCCATCAGATTCTCTCAGGTTTGTAATCACTTTGTTTTTGTCTGCCTTTTCTATATTTTTGTACATTGGCTTTTTTATCACTGAGCACTCTGACACTTCAGAAGGCCAAGGTCACACTCTGTTCTCTGTCTCAGAAGTTATAACTGGGAGAGGATCAAAGTATGGCCTGTAAGACCAAGGCTTACTCATGGTGCACCAGGAAATAAAGAGTGCATAAAATTCATTTTCACCATGTATGTCACACATGTCAAGTTTACTGCTTACCAGGGACACCAAAATGCTTCCCATGCTATTTCTCATTCCATTTAGACAGCAGACAAAATAGAATCTTCATATTAGAAAAAGAAAATGACACATCAGCATCAACAACCCTACTGTTGGAATGAAATATACCCTTGGTGGGAGCTTCATGTCCTTCGATCAGTCAGTCCAACATTTACTAAATTCCTACTGTGTAAAGACTATTGCTCTGAGCTCCAGGATGGACAAAAACAAAAGCACAGTAAGTAGTCATTGTCTTGGAGAAGCTTCATCCCTAGATAGGAAGTCATACTGGAGATCCAGGGATGACTTGAGGACACTTATGAAATAACATGTAAATGAAAAGGTTAAGGTAGGACAGTGTTAGGAAGATGCAGGTCTGAATGACAGCTAATGGCTGGTGGACCGGTAGCTCCTCAAACAGTGCCTAGAACTGTTAGCAGGAGCTCGGTAAATATCCACTGAGTAAACATTAAATGAATCCATTAGGGAATTCTTCCCACTGAAATTTGAGCAGAACTTTAAAGACAAGGAGTGCCTGGAGTTGAGCAGAGGTGTTTCTTCGTTTTACATTAATGAGGGGGATCACTACTGGCTCTTAGTGCCTGGGGTTGAGGATGCTAAAACCTTTCAAAGATCAGGAAGCCCCCTTGTACAGTGAGGACGAGTTCCCTTAAAATGACAAGGGTAACTCTATGGAGAAACACTACAGCAAAGTAGAAAGGAAAGTCAGATTTGAAAGAAGTCAGATTTGCTTCTGGGCCTGGCAAAAGGTACTGGTAAGTAAACAAGAGGAACTTCAATAATTCCCATGAATGACATAAACACACTGATTTAAGAGAAAACATAAAGTCTGTGGAACTGGGAATTGAAAGTCTTACATTCAGGAAGAGGTTTTGCCATTCATGTGTATGGCAACTTTAGTCTGGCCTGCTTCCAAATTGCCCTCTCCTTCCCTGAAGTGGATGACAAGGGAGCCAGTCAGTCAATGTCCAGGCTATTGCGGACAATCTAGGGGGTTACTGGCTTCCCCCTTTCCCCTGGTTTCCAGTAAATTAAGGCCCAAATGTCCTGGCCTTCCAGTGTCACATATTCAGTCCAAGAGAGGAAAGAATACTCACAGAGATTCTCTTGGTGAGGACACCAGAGGGAGCAGGAAGAGGAGAGAAGCCTGAGGAAGACCTGGAACCCAGGAGCCCCCTCCGATACCTTGGGATGGACATACTTCCTTCTCTCACACTCCTTTCTCTGCGCTCTCCCGGAGGGCCAGCCTAGGAGCATGTCCACAAAAAGCGCCCAGCAAGTGACGGGCCGCCATTGCTGTGTCCAGGTTGGTCTCCTAAGGGGTTCTCTCATCACTCAACAAGATGGCTTTCACTTCTGGCAGCTATCCTTGAAAAGAACTGAACTCTCTACTCTTGACTCTGGCTAAATATACAAAAAGAATTTGGAACTCCCCAAAGGAAAGATGGCATGTATTATTAGTCTCTTGACATTATCTCAGCAGGAGGCCCTGGAGACGGATTCTGCCTGGAATAATGGAAATCATGAGGGATGTGACTACAAGTTCAATAGAAACCTCTCACATGGCCTCTGAAGTTTCCTCTAGCCATGGGTGTCAGTGTTTAAAAAGTCTATTGACTCTTTTCTCTCCTGCCTCCAAATACTTCCTGCGGACTTTTGTGATAAGGAACACTGTGCTTTTTGATGGGCAGCCTACAAGAAAATTATTTAGAAAGCAAAAGCAAAGGCAAAACAAACAAACAAACAAAAAAATGAGAAACTCAGCTGCTCAGCCATCACTGGAATGATGCATCCCAGGTGGTGGCACCTGTTGAGAATATCTCTATAGGCCTGATGTTGGCTGAGTTCTCCTCACGTAAGTTGACCTGGAAGCTTGGGGCAGGGGCTGCTCTTCCCTTAGCAGATGGGTGTGATGCTGGGGCCAAAAGGCTTTGATGTATGTCACGGACATAAGAAAGTTTAGACATCGGTCATTCTACCAGTCACTAAGCGATGTCTGTCTGAGACAGTCACTCTTCAATCTGTCTGCAAGATGCGTGGTACCACCCGCTTCATGCTGGGGTATTTAGCGCCACTGACCGCCTGCACCACTATTTTCAGTGCCTGGTTTTGATTGTGCTATTTAATTTGCAGTTATTCTACATCATTAAAAACTTTATAGAGGGTGACTCATCATCCATCAGGCAAAGAGATGAGAGTATTTTAACCAGTTTAAATAATTCCTTGAGAAAATAAAAGCTTTATGGTATTAAATTAAAATTCTATGTCATATAGCAAGGCAAAGCCCACACATTTTTTTTTTAAAACTGCCTTGTCTCTTAAAAGTAGTCTGACTTTTGCATACTATTTCACTTCACGGTGGAAAATAATAAAATAAATAAACATTGGGATTAAAAAGCAGAGAAAAAATTACTTAGGTGACTCATGATTGAAGCCTGAAAAACTACTCATAGTAAACTAGATGAATTGCCCAATTTCCTTCTTTCAAGAGTTGTACATTACAGCAACCACATTTTTCTCTTCCTAAATCATTATCTCCTCTAGTAACTTCCTCTTATTCAGTTCTCAGCAAAATAGGTTGAGAAGGTTAAGAGAATGCTTCATTGATCTTTCCTGAGTTCATTACTCATTCATGAATGACTCTGAAGCATAAGTCTATGAGACAAAGCAAGTTTTCCACCAGAAACAATCATTTTCCAGGTTCTCTCCAGGAGATGACATCTTTTCTCTGTCTTTATTACAGCAAGCTCGGTGTTTTGGAACATAATCAGTAGACATTCAGGTTTCAATATATGCTAAATGAATTACCAGTCACAATCTGTTATTGAAGAGAACTCAAAGAGGAAATTAAGTGCCCTTCTTGTAATTGGGTTGTGCATAGAACAAGTTTATGGATATTGGAGTGGGGAGGAGAATGAAAAGAAGAGGCTGAAATTCAGAAGAGTCTCAGGATGATCCAATTTCTTTTTTACTTGGTAGAAACAGACTAACACGCAGACAGCTCTGTAATTTGATCTGAAGTACCTACAATGTACAGACACTGGGCTTGGCTTGGGTGAAAGGCAAAATGGACAAAACCTCCCCATATTGTATTGAGGGTCTAGAGTGAGTCAGATACAAAAAGTTAAACATACACAAACATTCTAGATGACAAGGGCTATGATGGAAGAGCACAGGGTGCTATGAAACAATATGAAGGGGATCTCACTGGGAATGAATGGTCAGGGAAGGCTTGCTAACTAAATAATTAGTTAGCAAAGAAGCTGATGCCTGAAGGATAAAGTTGTTACTGACTCAGAGAAACAGGAGTGAGTGGGGAAGGAAGGGGTCCAGGTAAGGAAGACAGTTTGGGAGCAAAAGCTTGAGGTAGGCCTAGATCCTTGCTCCATTGAAGAACTATAGAAAAGACACTGTGGGGGAGCTCAGTGAGCGCTGGAGGCAAGGGCAGATTCTAAGGGCTCTGGAGGTCAGAATAAGGACTTTGGACATTACCCACAGGGCAATAAGAAGTCATTGAAGGATTTACATCATAGGAAGTTGGGTGAAGAATGTATGGGACCTACCTGTACATTCTTTGCCTTTTATGGTGAATCTATAATTGAAAAGAAAAGAGTAGGGAGCGAGGCAATGTAAGTGACCTTTTTTCAGGTATCACTCTGGCTTCTGTTTGGTGCACGGATTTGAGAGGGAAGGGACAACATTTGAGGTTGTTGCAACAATGTAGGGAAGGGAAGTGTGTGGTCGCAATGGAGATGGAGAGTGTCTGTGTTACATTTGGAGGCAGCACTGAGGGAAGTGGTGATGGATGGGATGTGGCAGGCCGGAGGAGGGGTCAGGAATGAGCCCCAGGTTTCTGGCTTGAGCAAGCATGAAGAGCCACTGATTGGGGCACGCAGGACCGGTACAGGAGCGGGGGCAAAGGTTGACTTTAATTTTGGGTGTGTGAAGTTCAAGTTGCTTTTGGGATGTTCAAGTGGAAAGGTTGAGGAGATCGTTGGACACGTACACGAGACTGAAGTTGTTAAATGCCAGTAAAGCACAAAAGTAACAACAGAGTTTGGGCAAATAACGGTCATAAAAAGGAGATATATGGCTGAATTTTCTGAATCTACAGTTTACTATCCTTCTCAGAGGAGATTCAGGATTCAAATGGTTAGAACACATCTTTATTCCTCCATCCACATGTGACTAACCTCTATCCTTTCTGTGAACAGTATCAGGTTTATTATACTGACAGTAGAGTGGGTACCTCTGTAAGCAGCGATTTTTTTTAAAGTTTTTTTTTTTTTTAATCTATTAGAGACAGACAGACAGCAAGAGAGGGAGCACAAGCAGGGGGAGTGGGAGAGGGAGAAGCAGACTCCCCGCTGAGCAGGGAGCCAGATTCGGGGCTTGATCCCAGGACCCTGAGCCCAAGGGATACACTTAATGCTTAACTTAACTGAGGCACCCAGATGTCACTGTAAGCAGCGATTTTAATTATTTGGCTTCACCTGTGTTAGGACTTTGTAGCCACACTCAACTAACTAGAAAAAACACTATCGAAAGCTAATCTTTGTTCTTTTGTGTTTTGCTGTTACTGAAGCATGCTGTGAAATTTAGACTGGATTCAAGTATGTTTATAAGACTTCTGTCTGTTAAGGTCTTATTTTTTTCTTGCCATTTTTCTGCAAGCTGAGACTTGTATTTATTAATTTATTTCACTGCTTAATTTCCGTCTATGTCTCTTAACACATCTTATGTGTCATTAACTTAACTTTTATGCTGTTGCTTTTCATTTTAGTCCTAGATGATCAGTCTCTTAACTTTTTACATTGTGAGCTTCCATTTGTTGTTTTCAACTTGCTTAGCAATATTTGCAAGACAAAGGAAAGAGACTTAAGCTCTTTGGTTTTTCCTCTGTAATAATGAGTCCTGTGCATTTCCAGATTCCTAGAAATGCTGTCTAGGAAGCAGTTTGTTCAATAGACTTTGACCTTATCCTGTTCTCTGCAGGGGTCAGGCAGAGTCAGGGATGATAACGTAATTTATGATCCAAATAAGAACATTTTGGAGAATGAAAGGGGATGCTACCCAGATAGGAGTCAGGGGCAGCAGGAGAAAACCCTGCTTTTCTGGGCATGCTGGGCTTTATGGCTGCTCTAATAAAGACAAGTCTGCACCAATATAAATTAAGATCAGGACAAGAATACAGATTTTCAGGGGCTTAGGAGCTTGTCAATAAAAAAAAGCAAACAGCAGAATGGGGTCAGCAGCAGGCAAATTACTTGCATTCTTGTTTCTTTAAGTTAAGCCAATGTTTCTGTCATTTTCCTGTTCTCTTCCTAGCCATTCCTCCTTTTATTTAGATTCTGCCTAATCTGGGGTCTAGTTCATCCTTTTTATAAGTGCTCTTTGACCAAGGCTTTTGTTGCTCTTCCTCTCTCTGAACTCCTAGCCCAGAGCATGTGTTAGCACCGGGTTCTTTTCTTTCTTGAGGAGTTTGCCATTTGCTTCATGGGAATTCTAATGGTGGCCCCTCCAGTTCCTTGAGGATCACTGAAAGTAGAAACCCGAGACCATTCCACCTCACCAGAAAGGGCTTCCTGGAGACTGACAACACTTAACAGTGGGATTCACAGGCAGGATGTGAGTAGGTAACCTAATGGGGATGCTATATTGCCACTATTTATTTGCCACAGCTGCAGTCTAAAAGATTTGTTGAAATAACATTTTTTTTTCTTTGCTGTATATTCTTTATTTCACTTTCTTTAAAAACTAGGGTACACTTTCTTCTTTGGAGAATTTTTTTTAGTTTTTCTTCCCCACACTGGATTGCTTAGATTTGTTTATGTCTACTAGAAATTCCGTAAAGACAATAACAAGTACTTATTAAGCACCTATAATATCCCATGGAAAATGCTGACTGGGGTTGACAATACCAGATAAAGTCTGCTTGTATAATTATATATCATATTTTGGCTCCTTTAACCAGCTGATGGATTTGGGGGACTTGTTTGAGGTCAGATTGTCAGGGACAGTCCTAATTTGGCCAGGTCTTCTGAGAGGGATTAAGAGAGACACACTTGTTTTCACTGAGCATTTTCCAGACATTTTACTCATTGGAGATAAAAGATGGACCATTTGTGACATCTGCTGTGCAGGATGACCAGCTCCTGCCTCTAGGTCCTGGAGACTTTTGCCTTCACAAATGAAAATTTAGGGGCAGCCATTAGGAGTTAGGAGAGAGAAGGGAAAGGTGTGGGGACAATGTGAGCACATGTCATGGGGGCTGTCCCTGGCCAATGTGATTGACATCAGACTCCTCCCACAGAGGGTGGGGCTACACTGAGACCCTGGACCCTTGACAGTGGGCCATAATGACTGCCACAAGGACAACATTATGGGTCAGAGGGTCCCAGCGGTTTCCTGGAGGAAGTCTGTGGGGCATGGAGGCTGGTTTGGGAGTGGTAAGAGGTCAGTGTGAAGGGCAGGGGTAATGGCAGGAAGAGCCATGGTCATGTATGAGGCTATTAGCATTTAGCACGATGCTGGGGGCTGACTGCAGAAGTAAGCTGAGCGATATCCAGCCTCAGGTCAGACGAACAACTTGTGCTTCTGGTGATGTGGCATTGCTGTCCCACGGCAAGCAGCTGCAGCCTGGCCAGCTGGACACCTACCTCATCAAGACTTAGGGAGGCTAGATACCAGTTCCTTGAGGACAGGAAACAAGCACCAGTTACTTTATTGAACAACCCTTGGTACAAGCTCTAACTGACAGTAGAGGCAGTGGCCCTGTCTCTCTTCTTTCTCTACCTCCTTCCCTCCTCCTCACCCTCTCCCCTAAAATTCCAGACTGTCTCCCCTCTTCCTCCTCCTACCTTCCAGATCTATTCTTCTATAATTAGCTTCTTGCCTTTTCTGATATAAATCAATTTTCCTGGCTTCTTCCTGTACTTCTCTCCTTTCATTACTAAATAGGCATTAAAAAAGTTCCAGCAAAAAAAAAAAAAAAAAAAAAAAGTTCCAGCAATGCAAATAAAGAACATTCCTGGGGAGAAGGGAGAGGAGAAGAGGCAGAAGGGAGAGAGGAGGATGTTAAAATGTGTACTTTAACAGCTTTATAGTAATACATACTTATATTAATATAAAATTTTTTCTATTAATCTACTTTAGTATTTTTGTTCAGTTACCTTAAGATACTGACACAGGTGTTCAGTAAGGTTGACTTGCTCCCAGTCACAGAGCTGATAAGTCATGGAACCAGGCCACTGAGGTACCAGAGAGCACCCAGCCCCACCTCTGCCTCACCTTGGACTATTCCTGGCAGATGGTGAAGGGAAGGGGACCAGAAGAATTTGGAATTCTGCCAGTCCCAGTGCAAAGAGGACTGGTGGGATGCTGAGTGGACCATACACACACAGGGGCAAGCTTCCTATGGAGACACTGATGAAGAGGAAGCATAGAAGTCATCTTTTAGACAGGTGTTTGCAAAGGGGATCGGAGGGTTTTAGGTTTCTGGGACTAAAGTCTTTTCCTCAAGAGGTTTACATATAGAAGCACATTGTTTATCTCAGAGCTTGCCAGAAACTCCTGGGGAAGAAGTCTTTTTTTTACCTCCAGAGCTCACCATGATGGAATTGAATATAAAAAGGAAGGTCTAGGTGCAGAGATCACTGAGGATTCACCAGGCAAATGGGGCAAACCCACTGGTGTTGCTGGATGATGGTGAAAGATCCAAACTTGGCTGTAAATTCTCATGATGATGAGAGTGACGGAAACATTTGGATTCTGGGACAGAACACTGGCAAGACAACAGCCTTCCGTGTATGTGTGTGAGTGTGTGTGTGTGTGTGTGTGTGTGCATGTTTGTCTAGCATCTGTACTTTCAAAGTGGAAGCAAACAAGCAAGAACGACCATCATATCTAAGGATGGCTGAGTAGCTTGGAGATAGTCTACAGGTAATATGTGGACTTAAATAATTCCCGGTTGTTGGGAATGGAATATTAAATTTGGATATGGAGGGAATGTAATCTAAGCCCTGTAGGTTCTTCCATGGCTTTGTGGCCCACTGGTTACCGGTTCAGTCATCCACACACTCCTAGAACTCATCTCACAGAGCAATTTCAGTTCAGGCCAGACCCTGAGCATGGCCAAGATGGTGATGGCCTATTAACAACTCTCATCTTTGGCATAACAGGTGGATGCTAGGTTCAGTCATTTTCTACTTTGTTGCATTTGCCAAATGCCTTTTAAAACTTTCAACAAAATCTTCAACACCGTGCTTTGGTGGAGGCCTATTCACTTTCTATGAGCCTTGGTAGGTGTTTATTATGAATGCAACTAGGGCCCAAGTTGAATGGGCCTATGAATGCAACTAGGGCCCAAATGAATTATACGTGTGGAATATAAATGTGACTTTGTTATTGTATAAAGATGAGAGTTACATAAATGTTTGGTAGTTTTGTTGTAAATGCAACCTGTATTTGAACAACCAACATCTTAAGTCTGGCTTTATGTTTCACTTAAACACCTTTTTACTCAGACAAAATAGCAACATTTGAAGATAAAAATAGGTTTGTAATGGTTAAGAAAGAGTCTTATAATTGTACTTTGCAAGCCAATTTTTTTTAACATAAAATAAAGTTAAATCGATTCTGTATTCCTAATAGTACTGGCATTTTCACCTCTCAAGAGACCACTGCCTCAGGGTTTATATGTGAAAGTATTTTCACATATAAGATGTAGTAATCACATACTCTTCCGTGAGCGGCTCTGGACTTCTAAGAATGAATCCCAAGTTGAAAGAAATGGTATCCAGAGACATATTGTTGAATCGACCTCCCCAGACAGAGAGTGTAGCTAATTTGCACTTTTCTAGTGTGGAGAGGACTGTCTTACCAGATGTAGCCTGACATTTTGGGAACCGTCTGGTCTGCTTCTTAAAGATGGTCTTCTTTCACTGAGCCCAACCTGTTGGCTGCAAATCTGGTCAGGATGGAACTGGCAAGTGCCAAGGGGCGTTGAATTACCACAAATGATTATGCTCCACGTAGAAACAACAGGCTAAGAGAGTCTCCTGACAAAAGCTGTGCTATGAGATAACCAGCCCCACTCAGAGAAGATTTGGAAAAACACAAACAAAAATAAAACTTTCCAAGTGCATATCTGGACCAAACACCTGAGTAGGTAAATCTCTCACTAAATGAAACCACTCAAGCCTGGATCTGAGTGATAGCATACACTCAAAAGAGCATCCACTCTTGAATGGTTACACTTCTGAAGAAGCTATTGAAGATAAAAACCATTAAAGTCACAGGACAAAGGACTATTCCTCTGAGTTAAATAGCTTCGTCCTCTGGAGGGAGAATTTCACTTCCTCTGCCAACCAGGAGCTCTGCTGGCAGCTGTATTTAAGAAGAGCATGCCTATCAACTCTTGATGCATGGCCTTTCTTCTGTTCTCCAAATGGAGAGTCTATTTTGCTGGTTCTGATATCCACCATTAACAAAAACTTGGCTAGGTTTCAAGAATATATCTCCTCCATGAATTCTTGAACTTAACAAAGCAATGATTCTCTGTTTTTGTGTTAATTATATGTTTGCCCAAATTTAATGGATCATCTTTTAATTTTTATATAATTTTCTCATTTCCTAGATTTCTGATCAGGGTCTTGCAACTGAAACTAGTCACATCCCATGGTCCAGGCTGGCTGGGCATAACTTAACCTACATAAATCTCAATCGGGTCCTCAGAAGAGATCTGAGAAAATATTTTAGGAAAAAGGATTGTGGGGCTTTGTACATCTGTGTTCAGTGACATTTAAGTCAGCTGATAATTTCAGTCATGGAAATTATTATTAACATGAAACAAAGGCCATTACATTTTTGGTCATATACCTGTGCTTTGCACAAATGTGTATGTAGAGTGGCATGATTTCATAAAATTGGCCATATTAAGAGAATTTTGCATTTGCTTCTGTTGACACTAAAATTTTATTGATATATTATGATTACTTAACTAAGTTTTAGGACTGTTATCCAAATAAAAACCTCCTGCTATACATTTGAGTTTCTGCTGTGACAGAAGTTTCAAATAGATGCTTACTTCATATACATGACGAAGGCCCGACAGGCAGTTGTTTTCAATCTGAGTTATTGCTCTGCTTCTATATTATAAAGAAACCAATTCATCGATATGATTAAATTGGATATTTAGCTTAGGAATAACATTAATGCAAGACTAAACATAAAAACAAATATAAACTACTCTTCCTTTTTTCCTATTTTGCTATTAAGTTTAATATATGTAATATAAGCTTCTTTTTGTACATTGAGGGCAGCGCTTTTCCTGGCATTTAAAATTTACCTTAAGTGTCTGAGGTTAAACTACCATAATGAATATCGCTAATGTGTCTTGTTTGATGTTTGGCACTGAGTAGGCATTCATGATGACTCTAAGAATGACTCTTATGTAAAGATTTTTTAGCTCTTGTATGACTACGAACAGCATCTACAATACAGTTCATGTCTAATGTAGGAGAAACTTGATTTTGGAGCCTTGCCCCTCAAACCTGGTCCTGATTACTGCTTCAACTCCTGTTTATATAATTCTACACAAGTTTGGCAGGATTCAAGAGCACATACCAGGGTGTTGGCTTTTATGAATCTCCTGGGATGTGAATGTCAAGCTGACTGGATGAACTCTGGCCACAAATCCCAGACAAGCACAATGACTCTATTTATTCAGACTTGGCCGCCTGAATGCAGATTGACTCTGTGGGTAATAAATTTTCACAGGCCAAGAACTCCGGCATCAACCAAGCTGATCCTGAGAAGAAAAATGCACCCAGGGAAGTGGAGCAGGGCTGCACAAACCTCCTATGTTTTTATTCCACGTCTGCATATCATTTAGCTAATTCATTTAGTCACTGATAGACACGCACTGCCAATGGCTTCAGAGGTTCTTTTCGAAAGCTCTGCTTTCTGTTATGCAATTGGCATATTAAAAAGGAACAAGGGAAAAAATGAACAGCACCTCTTACGATTGGCAATCTGCTTTCAATATTACACTCCACACTGATGTGAGTTACTCAGCGGCCTCTATGGTAAAAGCAGAGAACTGAGTTGGAATGTTTCTGTGGCTCCCCATTAGAAACCAAAGGTGACAAAAAGCAATGAGAACTGCAATTCAGTGTTCGGAGCAATAGCACCTATAATGTTGACATCTCGATGCAGCGAGGCTTTAGATTCATTCTGAGAGGGCTGGGATTCTTTCTGAGAGACAGGATTAGTACTCCATGCATTAAAAATGAGAAAAGAACTGGCTCTTCAACTTGGAGATTTATGTTAACTACCTAGATATCTATTAAATTAATCATGTGCTCTCCAAATATTGATTGGGGATTAAAAGGTAACTTTTGTTCATTGTAAGATATAAATTACGCCAGTAGGAAAATTTCCTTCTACAGATTATATCCAATGATCAGGGCCTGTAAAATTAACATTGTCAGTTTGAGTGGATAAACCATGCTCATTTAAAGAGGAAAAATGCAGTTATATAATTAAAATGAAAAGACTGCCTGATACGTGTGGATAATGTAATTACTAGAAGCTGCAGGCACATATGTAGCCATTCAATTTGGATCCCTGCTACTTTACTCTCCCGGAGCTTCTATATTTGTCATCTCTGAAACACTGTCTGCAGTTGACATCCTCTCGGCTGCTCCTTGCTGAAAGTCTTAATCATCTGTTCCTCTCCTTAAGCCTTAGCTATAATAATTTCATCTAGATATTCACGGTGTCTGACTTCCCAAGCTTTCCCTGACTTGAGAGGCAGAGCTCCTCTTTTTACCAAACTGGAATATATGAAATATAATTAATCTCTCAAGTCCATTAAAAAAATTCTTTTAATACTTAGAGACTTCAGGAATAATTTTGTCTTAAATCTTCTAATTTCTTTGCATTTTTACATGATAATATTGGCCTTTGGAATGTTAGAGCCAAGAGTTCCAGAAAAGGGGATCTAAATAAATTGCTACACTATCAGTATCTTTCATTTACCCAGACAAAACAAGAAAATGGATTCTCATATTATTTGTCCTAGTTGCAGTCTGAACCTCATCAAGTATGAAAATTGTAAGAGCGAACATGGGACTATGCTTCCATTTTCATTATAACCCCAAACTGTCCAGGTAAACTCTGTCACAATCTCAGCTCTAGACATCAAAGTTCTGCTCTCCTTGAAAGGGAAGGGTGTAGAGAAACCCATTCTTTTAGTTTCCGAGGCTTCTGTTTGAGATAGATTCGAAACGCTTGTAACTTCAACAGGGCGTGGCAGTAAGTATACTTAAGAAGACATTTCCATGGAGAAGGGAGAGACTTTTCCTCCTAAATAGGTAGATTATTTGTACTTTAATCTACAGCCACCTTAAGATTTTGGGTCTTATGTTTTTGTCTTCTCTGTCAACACTTTTGATCTTTGGACAGGACTAATTTGAAAAAACAAAGTGTTCAGTAAAAGAATAAAGGTAGAGCAAAAGTCTTTGATACTGGAAAATAAAAAGCAGGAAATACCGTCAATTCAACTCAACATTGTACATGTATTCATGTATCTGTTCAGTAAATATTTAGCACCACTGCTGTGCCAGACATAGTCCCTGCCCTCAGGAAACTTCCAATCTCATTGGTAGAGAGGTATTTTAAGAAGTAAACATGGCACACAACTAAAATTATGATGAGACTTAAGAAGAAAGGTTCAGATGATTGGGAGAAGGACTAACTGGGAGGTCCAATTTAGATAACGGGAGGCCCTTGAGAAAGCAAAAGTTATGTTGCACTTCCAGGATGAGAAGGTGTTGGTCAGACCAAAAAAAAAAAAAAGAGGCAGGAGAGGTCTCTGAAGGCCCTGAGGGAGCTGAGCATGTCTTGTTAGAGGAGCTGAAAAAAGGCTAACATGCCATGAATGAGCTCAATGTGAAGTGAAGGGAAAGAAGTGGGTAAAGCTGGACTTAGTCGAGGGTAGTGTTAGTCATGCTATGGGCTCTGGATTTTGTCTCAAGTGAAACAGAAAACTTATTTAAGGTTTTAGGCCAAGGAATGAATTGATCTAATTTATATTTTTAAAAGATCACTGTGGGGAGGTTGCATTATATAGAGGAAGAACAGAAATATGCTAGCGTCTACTAGATTGGTTTAGACTTGCCAGGACGGAAAGAGATGGGAAGGTTAGTATTTAATTTTGGAGGTTGAATTTATAGGCCTTAGAGATAAAATTAACATTTAAGTGAGGAAAAGGGAGTTGTCAAGGATGAGCCTGGTGTTTCTAGGCTTGAACAACTGGGTGTCTGGCAGGGCTACTTTTAGAAATGGAAACAATCACAAGAAGAATATATTTGTGTATGGGTCGGTAAGGGGTGTCAAAGACCTGAAGTCCAGTTCGGCACAAATTGAATTTGAAATGCTTGTGACACATCCAAGTGGAAAAGTCAAGTAGGTCTGCAGTTCAGAAGAGAGTTCTGAGCTGAGGATATCACTTTAGAAATTGTAAGCATATAAAAAATGAAGGTCATGGGAATGGATGAGATCACCTACAGACAGAGAGAGAGGCAGGGAAGGAGAGAGAGATAGGAAGTGGAGAACAGAAATTATGAATAAATCCAAAGAGACTCCAATATTTAAAATTGGGCAGAGGAGGAGCAGTCAGCAAAGGAGCCTAAGAAGAAACAGTCAGAAGGGCAGGAAGCAAACCAGGAGTTTAGTGTTAGACACCTCAAGAAAAGTGGGGTGATCGATAGTTTAATGAGGTAAGTCTTCTGGTGAGAGAAGAGACTGAGAAGGGCCCAGTATGTTTGGCTCTGTGGAGGTTACCTGTGACCCAATTTATAATTCTGATGTGGAGGTGGGGCAGAAAGGAGTCAAAAGAACAAGGCCTCAAGTGACTGAGAGGAAATAGGACAGACTTGATAAAAAGAAAGCACTGTTCTCATGTAATAGGAGTAAAGGAGGGGATGAGCGAAGATAAAGGTACTTGCATAGATCTGGTTATGGGAAAATGAGGCTTTCCTATTGGATGCCAGTCAGCCAGGGTATGCACTAGCATGAATAAGATAAAAATACGATTCAGGTTGCTCACTCAAGAAGTAAGAAGGTAGAAAATGAAATCTTCCATTATCCACATTTTATCAGTTCTGTGATGGAGAATACTCAGGGAGAAAAACTGTAAAATGCCATCACTAATGAACTGTTAATAAGTTATGTATATATAATGTAATTCCTAGAAAAGCCATTAAAAAAGTTATACAAAGAGATACACTAAAAACATGATAGATAAATAAGAACAAAATTCTATAGAGTGTTTGAGAAACCTATAGAAGTAGGGGAAAAGAAAACAGAAAAATGAAAAAAGAAAAGGAAAGTGACACAAGAGTAAAAATAAAGTGACAGACGTAAAGCCCTAATATATCAGTAATTACGTTAAATGCAAATGCTCTAAATACATCAATTAAAGACAGAGACTGGCAAAATAGATAAAAAAATACGACAACCATATAGTATCGGTAAGAAAGTCACTTCAAATACAGCAGTATAGGTGGGCTGAAATTAAAATAATGGAAAAAGTTACACCATGTAAACATTAATCAAAAGAATACAGCAGTTTCTATATCAGTATCAGATAAAGTAGACCTTAGAGCAAAGAAAATTACCAGAGATTGAGTGGAACATTACATAATGATAAAAAGTCAATCTAGCAAAAAGACATACCAATCTTAAATGTTATGCACAAAATAACAGAGCTATAAAATATATGAAGCAAAAACTGACAGAATGGAAAGGACCAACAGACAAATCCACAATTATAGCTGGAGACCTCAACATTCTTCTCCCAACAATTGATAAACTAGAGAGAAAGTCAGCAAGGATCTAGAAGAGCTCAATAATAACATCAACCAACAGGATTTGGTTGACATTTATAGAATACTCCACCCAACCGCAGAAGAATTCACATTCTTTCAAGTGCCCATAAGACATATCCCAATATAGACCAGACCTTGGACCATAAAAAATACTTAGTAAATTTCCAAGAATTAAAATCATACAGAATGTGTTCTTTGAACATAATGGAACCAAACTAGAAATCAATGTAAGATTACAGGAAATCTCCAAACATTTGGAAATGAAACAACCCACTTCTAAATAATCCATGCAGCAAAGGGGAAGTCTCACTGAACTGAAGGACAATGAAAATATAACATCAAAATTTGTGGGATGCAGCTACAGCGTGCTGAAAGGGAAATGTGTAACACTAAATGTTTATATTATAAACGAGGACAAGTCTCAAATTAGTAATATAAGGTCCCTCAAGAATCCAGAAAAAGAAGAGCAAAATGAACCCAAAGCAACAGAAGCAGGGAAATAATGAAGTTAAGAAATCAATAATCAAAAACAGAAAAATTGATAGAGAATATCAATGAAACAAAAAACTTGTTTTTCGAAAATGTCAATGAAATTGAAAAACCTCTGGTAAAATGACGAAGACAAAAATAAGATCAGTTTCAAGATGAAATGGGATACCATCACAGACCCAGACATTAAAGGCAAAATAAAAGAATAGAACATTCTACACATAAATATGACAACTTAAATGACACGATGAACGAATTACTTAAAAGAGCACATGTTGCCATAAACTACCCAATGTGAAATAATCTGAAGAGCCCTTTCATTATTCAGAAAATAGAATTTGTGTTAAAAGTCTCCAGACCCATGTGGTTTCACTGGAGAAATCTAACAGGTGTTTAGGAAAATTGACATTAACTTTATATAATCTCTTCAGAAAAAAACAAGTGCAGGAAACACTTCTCAATTCATTTTATAAGCCAGTAATGCCCTTCTTTTAAAACCAAAGACCGTATCAAAAAAAGGCACCTCTGAACAATATTGCTCACCACCATAAAAAGACAAACATGGTGAGGATGCGAGCACCTGTGGTTCTCTTACACTCTTGATGGGAGTGTCAGTTGGTGAAACTGATTTGAATAAAGGTTTGAGATAAGCTACTCAGCTGGAACACCCATTATACCCTCCTGGCCCTGATTTCTATTGTTGGGCATAGACCTAACAGAAATCTTGCCATATGCTCATCAGAAGACCTGTACAAGAATGTCAATGGCAGTACCATTCTAAGAGCCTTAAATGCCTTTGTGCCCATCAGGAGTAGAATGGGTTAAGTAAATTAAGGTATATGCATATGAAGAAATATGACCGAGCAATGAAAATGAACACACTTTAATTACATGCAACATGGATGAGTCTCACAAATATAACACTGAGTGAAAGAAGCCAAGAAAGAAGAGCACACACTGTGTGATTCCGTTGATATAAAGTTCAAAAACAAGCGAAATTACTCTATGGTGTTAGAAAACCAGCAGAGTGGTTATTCTTCTGGAGGGTGGTGACTGGATGGGGATGTGGGAGACCTGAGAGGCTAGCTGTGTCTATATCTTGATCTGAGTGCTGATTACATGGGTGTGTGTGTGTGTGTGTGTGTGTGTGTGTGTGTGTATGTGTGGTTTACGAATATTCATCACATTGTATTCTTTGGTTATATGTTCTTTTCTGTGTATGGTATATTCAGTTATCAGTTGACTAAAAAGCAAAAAATCAAAAGCCTACTGGATCCAGTGACATGAAGATAACAGGTGACCCCATGTTCTAAGGAAGTGGCAGGCTTTGGGGATCTAACATTAATTCCCATTTTACAAATGGTGACCCTGGAGCAGAGAACATCTTGGGGACTGGGCCAGGGCTGCAAAGCTACTGAGTCACCAACAGAGCAGGGATTTGAACCCAGGGAGCAGGGCTGCTGAGCCTGGGCTCACTCACTCACTAAACTAGCCTGTCTCTTCATCCTTGAGAGCGCAAAGACAATAAGGATAAAGGAAGCATGAGACACAGTGTTCAAATGCATGTGAGTCTGAGGCGACTTGAGGAAGGGCAAACAGGCATGGCAACTTGAAGTTCTTGTGGATACCTTTTTGTCACAGCAAGTGACCAATATTCACAAGGACAGCCAGATGTCATGTAGGAGAAGGCAAAGGAATTTAGTATGGCTCTGTTTATTGAGACAGGGAAATGTACGATACATTTTTGAAAGATTTCGGGTTAAGGGACAAATTCTGATGATATCTGGCAAAAACATTTATGTGAAACATTTAATTATATCTCAACGCCAGAGAAATATAGTGTGTGTGTGTGTGTGTGTGTGTGTGTGTGTGTGTGTGTGCATGCACAAGCTCTGCTCTTCAGGGGAACAATCATATTTTGGTCTTGGAGGGAAAAAAACACCATATCATTAGTCTTTTTTAAAAGCATGGAAATTGTGATTTCGTGATTAGGCCAGGCTATAATTATAGGCCAAAGCAGGATAACTTAATATAATTAGTGTTAGAGCAATCACTTAAACTACCACATACAAACCACTGTCTGGAGTCTTAATTACATTACTGTATAAAAATCATTCATTCTGTCAGTTGCTCTCATTGCAAATGATGGAAAGGTATATACACATAGGGACCAAATGTAAGAATAAACGATTTAACTTGTATATTCACAATATATTATCATCCATGGTCACAGATTAAAAAGCAGGGGCTAATAAAGCTAAATGATTCAACTTAAAGTGCTTTCTGCCTTAGAGAACATGTCTAGTACATCCTTGATAACTAGTTTTTTTTTTTTAATTGAGTTTTCAGTGGAAATATTTCCTGGAGGTAACTTTGGAAAACTCTTTCCAAATTAAGAAAGCTTGCTGAATGCAAAACTCTGTGAATCCCTTTTCTAATATGAAGGATACATAATATAATCTACACATCTGATATGACTTAATCCACAGTGTATGTATCTGAAACTGTCATTGGGAAATACACGAAGACATGATCGGCTGATAGTCATACAGATGAAGAACCAAAATTAGGAGTGAAGTCATCGTCAGCTCTGCCAAGATTGCTGTGTTATGGATATCTGACGGTCCCAGTGTGCACACCTAGAAACAAAGTCATCAGTCTCCACAAAACCCAAAGACTGAGCAGCTTTCCTTGCTCAATTAAACTTTCTTCACTTGGCTGCGAGTTCTATTTCACACCTGGGCCCTTCTTTGGGGCCTCACCTTCTTCTCTAAGGTGAACAAACTCCTCTGTGACCTCACAGCCACATTCTGCTTAGATGCTCTTCCTGGAAATGTTCCTTTGACTTTTATTTCACCTCTGCACACTTTGTGCATTATGTGCATTTGCATGGCTAGACAGCTGAATTGTCTGTGTAGCACTCCATGACACCTTTGTATAAAATTCATGATTCCAAGATCAACCGCATACCGTCTCCTATTGCATGTAAAAATAACTTCTGGAAAAACCTCTCTGGATTGTCTTTATACCTACCACATTTGTCTAAACTTGAAAAAATACCACACAGATAAGAAAAAGGAAACAGAAGTAGAGGAAAATCTATCTTTTGTGTTTTCACAAATTTGCTTTAAAATATAAACATTTCCTGCAATGCAGAATTTGAAAGTGATGAATGTTACATGGATATTTTTCCACCTTAACTGACCGATCAGAAGAGTATTTATAAACCCCTGACTAATGTCTCGAGCTTGTAAATCAACACCACAGGAGAACACTTTAAGCACATTTATCGTCTAAGACAAACAGCCTATTCAGAGCATGATTATTTTTTATTCATCATTTAAGTTTCACCTCTACGTTTGCTTCTTCTCAATGTTAATAATATCTGTATAAGACTTCTCAATATTTAATGTTACAGCTTGCCTGTTGCATGCAGATGAGGTTAGGTCACACACTTGATCTCTAGAAGACCAGTGAGCTTTGCCAAGAAGAAAAAATAAAGAAAAGAAAAGAAAAAGAAAACAAAAAAGGGTCTAGTTCATATTGAAGTTTAATGCTAGTTGGCTTGTCTATGGCTTGTCTTGAGGTTGGTTTCAATGACACAAAAATCACAGCATCACAGTATTAAGAGAAATAAGCCTAAGATATTTTAGTGGACTGGTCCCAGGGCATGGAAGCTCATAATTACCGGAGGGCACCCAGCATCCTAGAGCACCACAATTTCAAGTGTGTATGCCTTGGTTAACTCCCAGGACAGCCCATTGGGTCAGTGGCACAGTGTCATATTCAAAGGACAACAACATAAAACTAAATCTTACCTGCTCATTCTCCTCTTCATCACTGCTTAGCTTAAGGTCATCTTCTAGCATTCTGAAAAAAGGAACAAAGAAGTACAGATACTTAGCAAATTCAAAATAATTCAGCACCAAAATAGCTTTATTAGAGCAATGTTTCAATAATAATTATATTTCCTAATGAAAAAAAAAACCCTTTCCTTTTAAGCCTTTTCTTCTGATGTCTTTAGGAAATAACAAACTGCCCCGTAATGAAAATTAACCCCTGACAACAGTCCTTCATAGGATCAGATGGGTTGCTTCGAGAATATGAGGTTGTAAACCAACAGAATCAAACAGATGCTTTTGCCTGCGAAGTTTGAATTCCAGTTACTTGCTCTGTGTTTGGCACAGGACAGGTGCTGCGCTATGTCTCCACGATTATTCGTGGTAAACGAGAGACCAGGTAGAACTCCGCCAACAGCAATAACACAGTAAACTGGAGCTGTGAGCGGTAGCTGCTTAGGTCTCTACCAGTCAAAGGTCTGGAGAAGACATCTGCCTGAAGACTCTGCTGGATGAAGAAGACCAAATAGGAGGGTACTTTCTGAAAAGACTCTGTGAAGGCAACCCTCAAGTGCCCTCTGACTCTGTCAGATTTGCCATGGTGGAGGTAGTGGGGAAGAATATTTTTGGGGCCACAGAATACAAAGTAAAAACATACAAACAGAAAATCAAGCCCTCTTATTTCTGATGATAAAATTATATTCTTAGTAGCACTGTTGAATTGTTGATAGGGTAATAGTTTTCAGATTAATTCATTTCAAAAGAAATCTCACTCAGAAGGATAATCTATAATGCAAATGAATGCAGGCAGAGCTGCTCTGTGGGGGCTGGAGGTTGGGGAAGAGTCCATTTCTGATGGACCCTGGGGCTCTAGGCCTCCAGTCTGAAGGCCACTGAGCCCATGTGCTTGAAACACCTCACTGTCCTCCTTGAAGTCACCTTCCAAAGACTGTCCCCTAAAATGTGCCTCGTTTCTTTAAAAGCCAAGTATAGGCCTACCGTCAGTATATTCCTCCGAATATCTTTTTAAGAAATTTCAGTGATTTTTGGGGTGAACTTGAGGTAAAGAATTGCCAAGGGCAGCATGTGAACCCAGTTTTGCCCCAACCGGCCACTTGTTTGGAGAAAATCACTTAACATTCTTGCCCCTGGTCCCGTTGCCTGAGTTGTAAAATGACAGGCTATGCTGGGATATCTCTATGGTCCAGTCCTGCTTTAGATTCCATGAGTCTAGGGAATAAAGTTGCTTCCTCTTTCGCAAAGTAGGAAAATTCTATTTGTTGTAGAAAGCATAGCTGAGAAACTTCTAAGCAATATCTGGTGTACCATTTAAGCCATAACCATCAGGACACCAGATCTGTTTCCTCACAGGCAATGGGTATTCTACCAGTATGGAGAAGTATCACTCTTAGTATTTCAACCATAGGCAAACCAAGAAAACATCAGCGAAGACTGCAGAGCTATATCCCCAACTGCCCTTTGTCTCTGTTGGGCATGCCATCCGTTCCCTTTGACCTGACAAACTCCTACTCTTAGCTTCAAAGAGAAGAGACATGGTGGTGATTTATTACAGTATTGTTTGGGAAGAACCTCCTAGGAAGGGGACTGTGTTTTCTTTGTCCTTGAGTCCCCAGTGACTAGCACAGTGATGGCAGAGAATACAATACCAGTTTGTTGGCTGGGCTGGGGCACTTTCCCCAAGCCTATTTTCCTACCAAAAGGCGCAAATGCCTTTCTGATGAAAAAGCCCAGAGAAGCAGGACCGTTTCTTGCCTCCACCCCTCACTCTGTCTTTAGGGGTAAACTGCCAACTGCGATTTGGTTTCAACTCAGAGGACTGCCCTGCGAGCACTGGGTGTTCCAAGTGTGGGTGGTCCTGTCAGTGGGTGGGAAGAAGGAGGGGGAAGGACACACACAATCATTGTTAACAACCCCTTTGTTGTTGGAGAGAGGTCATGTCAAGGGTGACTGAGAAGTTTCATCTTTATATGGCCAATAGCACGCACAGACTTGAAGGCCACCGTCAACCAGAGCAAGAAACCCCAACACGCCCCAAAGCAAGGGATCTCAGCTCGGCTGCAAATCAGCCATGTGACTCAGTCACCACATGTGACTCAGTCACCACATGAGGCTGGCAACGCTGAAAGGAACCACAACAGTACGAACAGTGTGTGAGGTTCTCTTCTAAGGTAGAGAATACAGCTTATTTTTGCTTATGTGCTAAGTATGTAAACAAGTGTGTATTTTAAGCATGTGCTAAGTGTGTAAACACATCAGTGGGTGTTCATTTGAATTTCATACTGTCTCTCGCATCCCCTGATCCCAGGTAAGTCACACCTCTGGGCCTCAGCTTTGTCATTTCTATATTTGCCATCGTCTCCAAAAGAAAAGCAGTCAGAGATCCACCCTGCTTGATGAATTTTTTATATTAAAAAAAATGACTTTACTGTGTTTCTGGCTGATATTTAAAAACAAAGGATCAAATGTAAAAATACCTCATATTCAAGAGAGACTTCCCAAGAAGTTAGAATCCAATTAAACTTCCAAATCTTGAAATGGGAGGAAATGGCACTGAAACACTAAGTCCAACAGTTCCTACACATCCCACAGCAGTCCTGGGATGCTGCTGTCACCGACATTCACAGCCACAGACCCGGAGCAGTCAGTCATCGCCACTCTGTGCCCAATTGCCAACAGTCACACACCGACGGAATGGACACTCAAGGCCATCCAGGAATGCCATCCAGCCCCTGTGCTTTATTCTGACAGTCATGGCAGAACCTCTGTGACTCAGCATTCACTGTGTTCTTCAGGCCTGGCCTAACACATTTGGGGAGGAGGTGCCAAAGTGGATATCTGAGGTTAAAGCTGAACATCAAAGCCTGGTTGGAGAAGAAAAATGCTATAAACCCACAAGATCCCAGGAAACGTCAGTGTGTGGGGGGTGGCAGGTAGACAGGATTAGCTCCATGTAAACACACTGTGGCAACTGTGCCCCCAACACCAATCCTATCCATTTGAGAACATTTTATCATCTATTTCTAAAAGGAATAGATTGGCATGGGATATTAAACAAGAACAAAAGACAACGGTTTAAACCAAAAGTAAAAGAAAATCCAAATTAAGTGTTGGTGACGTCAAAGGGCAGAGGCAGGTATCTCCGACTCCATTTTTGAAAAAAGGAAGGCAAAGTCTCCCATGCTCTGGCTGGAGACAGAGTTTGGGATGGCTCATCTGTACATCAGCGTACGGCCTGTGCTTCGGGATTGTGCTGGCATTAGGGGGCACCCTGCCGCACCCCTACACTCCCACACCTGAGGGCCAACGGGCCTTCCTCCAGCCAGTGATGCCCCCCCAGCCAGAGCCGCTCCCTTTCATGTTTCCTGAGCCCTTCCCCTTCTCAGCCCCTTGGAGCGCTCCCAGGTACCCGAACTGTTGATTAGTAGCCGCGCTCAGTGTTGAATGGATGCCAGGCTGGCTAGCAGCACTTTCTACACCTTACCTTGTTCAATCCTATGCAACTCCTCCAAGGTGGGCACTGCCGCGGCAGCAGGCAGCAGTGGTGCTTGGAGCACGGACTCTACAGTCGGGCTGCCCAGGATGAATCCTAGTTCTACCACTCAACTAGCTGAGTGACCCGATACCTGCCTCAACGGGTTTTCCAGAGAAATCATTACACAATCATTGGAAAGTGCTTAGCACAGAACCTGGCACAGAACAGGCATTCAATAAAGATTCGTTTTTATTAATATTCCTTTTTTTTTTTTTTTAAATCTCGGACGGTAATGCCTTAGGGCATTTAAGGAATTTGCATGGGTAAACAATTTGGGAGAAAAGATGTTTCTATAATAACGCCTTAAATCTAAGCCCTTTCCTCTACTTTCTGGCCATTCTGAAAAGAAAAGAAAAGAAAAGATTTTCTAGAGATTGTGAATGGGGTGATGTATTTTAGGTTATCACTGCTGCCCTGGTTGATGGAGCGGGGGTGGCTTAGTGCTGCAGTGGACACAACACATGCCCATCAGCCTCAGTGCACAAGGAGATCTGCCCTGAGGGCCCGTGGTCAGCCAGATAGCCAAGAGTCCCCTAGCGGGACCCAATGAGTGATGACAACAGGAATGCTGAAATCACACAGACAATAAAATGGAATTTTCTGAAGTAAGGCCAGAAAGCAGAGGTGCATCCAGAGGGGCCAGGAAACTTGGACTCTGTGCCCGAAACACCTGACGTGCTGTCACCGCTGTCAGAAGCACTCCAAGGTCGTGCCAGATGGTGACTTACCCGCGGAGTCCCAACCAGGTAAACCAAGCACTGAGACGTGAGAGGACGCAGGCAGGATTTTTAAACCTGCAATTAGGTGATTAAGATTCTACCTATTTTTCACTGGGGAACTGCGTTAGACAACAGTTTCTGAAAACGATCCCAGGCTTGTTATCACACGCCCCGGGGAGCACCTGGTGCAAAGGTCACGAGGTTTTGAGCGGAGGGCTGAAGGTCCCATGCTCTCTCGCAGGGACGGGGACCGGCGTGGGCGGCTTCCAGGGGACGGCGTGACGCAGCGGCCTCCAAACTCTGACAAGGGAAGTGAGCACAGACCGCTCCCTTTGAGGTTTGCCGGGTATTACCTCAGATAGTGAAGGGTGAACCACAGCGGGGCCCCGCAGCCCTAGAACAGGCATCGCTCAGCCTTTACGCACTGCTGTAGTCACGTGGTAACGGGGCGGGGCGGGCGCAAGGCCCTGTGGTCACGTGGTGGCGGGGGCGCGCACGCGGTCCCAGGGCCCATTCCCTCACCTGCTGTGTTCAGATCAGCACTGCCACTTGACCATTAAAAAAAATGCCCCCACGGGTGCCTGGGTGGCTCAGTGGGTTGATGCGTCTGCCTTCGGCTGGGGTCATGATCTCGTGGTCCTGGGATCAAGCCCCGCATCAGGCTCTCTGCTCAGCAGGGAGCCTGCTTCCCCCCCCTCTCTCTCTGCCTGCCTCTCTGCCTACTTGTGATCTCTGTCAGATAAATAAATAAAATCTTAAAAAAAAAATGCCCCCAAACTGTGAAGCTCTAGCACATAAAACTCTCACAGAACCCAGCTGCCTCATCTGCAGGTATCTGTGGTAGCGCTAAAGGAAGGAGAGAAATGAAATAGAACCCTTAGGTGTGTAATGGCTGATGATGGTAACTTCCTCATGTGCAGTATTTTTAAACTGGGCAATAGACACATTTCCGTTGTTGCCAGGCCTTACGTTTCTGAGGTACAACACTTCTCGGGGAGCATAAAGAGTAGCCTCTCCTTAGCAGATGGCCAACTGCTTCTCATGCTCCCCTATTTCTTCACAGGTATCACGAACGGGCACATTAACTACCTTCAAACGTAATGGCAGTCATTTCACAGAGCAGTGGTTTTTAATTAATAGGATTTCCCCGGAATTACTTGCCATTTGGGGCCCTTAACAGATCTGAATCCTTTAGCCCTTTAAAGTTCATTTCATTTTGCTTGATCTTAATGGCTTTTAAAAAATCTGACTTTTAATCGGGCTGTTTGATTTTCAGAGTCACTTCTATAGCTAGTGCTACTACTGTCTCCACCTATTTGAGATTTAAAGCCAAAGACAAATGTTTATGACTCCCCATTAAACATATTCATATATGCAAATATCTATTCTAGCAATTAGCTGTACAGGATAGCCTACTCGTTATGCAAGTGCACCCCTCTGCAGGGACTCCCCAAGCCATCATCTCTACTGCTCCGAACATGGGAAGGAAGTTATACAACACTTTCATTCTGTCTGAAGTCCACTGCTCTGTCAGGGTCAGTGCTACCATCTGCCTGGGCTTATTTTCACAAGCAGGTAACTACTCTCCTCTCTGCATTTGTTCAGAAGAGTTTAGCTCATGCCATTCCAGTCAATTGGGAGCCAGGAAGGCTAGGATAGGCTCACACTGGGGGGCTGGTGATTTACAAATGAAGTAACAGTCTGGAAGCAAATAGAGAAATCAGGAGTAAGAATAAGGGGCTGGTTTAGATGACCTAAGAGTTTCAACTCTGATGTTTTCCTATCCGGGGTGTCATATCTACATCTTTTGGAACAATGGTGTTTCATAGGGAGATGGTGTTTGCTCACACGTATCTCCTTCCGGACTTCCTCTTCCAGGGACTGCTCTGGCTGTCGATGAAATCCACAAATAATCTGATTCTGCCACGTTCATCCTGTGGCGGAGGATGAAAGTGCACTGTAGCTCTTCTGTTTATGACCTTATTTTTTCTTAGGACCAGTAAGTTCCAATGGTCCTTTTCTCCCACTTACAAGCTGAGTGCACCTGCCACCTTCCACACAGGCCTGTCTTTCCTGGGGGCCAGCATCTCATTTCCTATCATTTAAGACTTTGGCAAAAAACCAAACTCCTTTAGAAGGCCTGTTAAACCCTGGTGAGATATGGGATGAATGTATGCCTTCAAAATTTCAATTGAGCAACTGCCTTTCCCAATAGGACCTATATCTAATACATTAATATAGAACAAATGGAAATCAAAGGAAACTGAAAACCACTAACAAAAAAACTTAGTGGTACTAGAGCGGGGGTGAGATGAGTTCTGGAGACCAAGGGGCTCAAGAAAAGCTGCAAGGAGGAGGGAGTACCTGAAGGGCTTCATGCCCAGAGGAGGTGGATGAAGTCAGGGACCTCTATCCTGCCCCACAGAGGAAGGGTGACAGACAAGCACAGAGTGGGAATGGAGGTTGTTTATTTCCCTTACTCTTATGGTATTTAAAAAAAAAAATAATACAGGACGCCTGGATGGCTCAGTTGGTTGAGCAGCTGCCTTTGGGTCAGGTCATGATCCCGGCGTCTTGGGATCGAGTCCCGCATCGGGCTCCTTGCTCCGCGGGGAGCCTGCTCCTCTCTCTGCCTCTGCCTGCCTCTCTGCCTGCTTGTGTTCTCTCTCTGTTAAATGAATGAATAAAATCTTTAAAAAAAAAATACATACACATAGTTCAGAATTCCCCAAATAGCATAAGATATACAATGAAATGTCTCCCTCCTGGCCTTCTTCCTGCCTTCATACTTCCTACTCTCATCCCCCAAAGTCACCCCTGTCTGTAGCTTCTTATATATTATTTCAGAGTTTCTTTAAGCATTAACAAACAAATATGAATACAGCGCATTAGATTCCTCAGGGTAAGTACATGACATTAAAGAACTATGTGGTGGACAAATATGATGTTAACTGGACCCTAATTATCTGGCCGTGGCAGGCAGCTCCTAAGATGCTCCCAGGGATCCTGCCTCCTGGTGTGCCGCTGGTACTCCCCTCTCCTGAGTGTGGCTGCACCTAGTGACTGGCTTCTAGTAAACAGAGGAGGTCAAAAGTGATCGGATGTTACTTGTAAGTTTCGGTGACCTCTGCTAGCTGGCATGCATATTCTTTTACTCTTTTGCCAGCCTGCTTGGATGGAAAAAGGTTGCCATGTTCTGACCTGCCATAAAGAGAAATTCCCGTGGCAGGGAACTGGGGTGGGAGGATCCTCTGGCCAATAGCCAAGGGGGAACTAAGGTCCTCAGCCTAGCCACCCAGGACGAACTGAATTTTGCCAACAACCACACGAGTGAGCTTGCAAGTGGGTCTCTCCCCAGGTAAGGCTTGAGATGACTACAACACCCCCACACCTTGCTGCCTTATGAGAGACTCTTGGCCAGATGACCCAGGTGAGTCACGCCCAGATTCCTGACTGACAGAAACTATAGAGTGATAAATGCTGTTTGAAGCCACTAAGTTTTGGGGTAATTCGTTAAGCATCAACAAGTAATTTATATGCTGGCAGATGATATTAAATATTTAGTGTGTCCCTTTTCAAAATCACTCTTAGCTGCTTGAGCTAAAAGCATTAGTAGCCATTATTCGAGCCGTCCAACAGAAGTATAAGGTGGGCTTAAAAAGTAATTAAAAAGTTTTAAAAGCCATGTTAAAAAGAGTAAAAAGAAACAAGTAAAACCAACTTTAATAGTATGTTTTCTTTATGCCAACATATAGCAACATGATAATATACACATTTCAAGTGTTCACTAGCCACATGTGGCCAGTGGCTCCTATACTGGGCAATGCAGGCTCATACTTTTTTAGAAGGTGAGGGATGTTCAATCTCTATGAGGTTGCATATTTTTCCCATCCCCACTCAGCCCTCACCCCCCCCTTTGCTTCTTTCCGATGTCAATCTTCTCTAACACTTCCTGCCTAACAGGGTACACTGAATAAGTCTGCGACAGCAAAGGTCCTGGTAACTTAGCATGTGCAGGGGCTGAGGGAGGAGAAAGGGAAGACTTTGGTCAGAATCACGGCAAACGCATACCCTCACTGACGATCCTTCACAGAGACTGGGATCCCAAAGGCCCATTTTGTTCCAGTTAAATGTTTCAATGACCCATCTTTGCTTCTAATTCTGATGACGCTAATTATATGTGGCACAACACTCCACAATGTACATGGAAGCTTCTGGCTTCACGGAAGAGCTGGAAGGCAGAAAACTGCAAAGAGCTGCAGGTGGCCCACAAGAGGGGTACGCTCAGGGCAACATGTTGAGGACCACGGCCTAGGAAAGCAGAAGAGTGGGGTGCCTTGCAAATACACCTGTCAGAGGCTGACTGGGCAAGGGAGCTCTGGACACTTGCTGCTCTGACTTACCTCTTACCCACTTCTCTTGCATAGAGTAAAGACATATCTCACAAAAGTTATTTAAAATATTCTGTTTTTTAAAGTTGTGTATTTTTTAAAACGTGCCGGTTATTTTTTTCACTTGGAATTGCAGCTCTATCTAGGGATGTTGAGTGGCCCAGAGGGAACTCTCTGTCTAGGAGAAATAGAATGCTGGGCCCGTTTTCCTTGAACATCCCATGGATGGAAAGCACTCAGAAGGATGTAAGTGCCACATACAGTTCATGTGGCCATGAAAATATGAAAATGCTCCATCTTTTCCATTTAGGGCAATGCAGTCCACGGTTATAAAGGAGCATTCTCTGAACACATTAGACTTTAAAATTGCTTCCCCGGGAAAGCATTACAGGAGAAGAGGGCTGTAGGTACACTCTATCATATTTATCAAAAAACAACCGAGGCTTTAAAAATAGCACTTTAATAGGGAATGCTTTCTCCTCAAAGACAGTTTAAAAATTCCTATCCTTGTTTGTTACAAAGACTTCTAGAAAATTAGTTTCTGAACTTGATGTTCTCAGTATTAGAGGATTCAGTTTCTGAGTAAATTCAAGTACAGTGCGTGAAAGAATAAGATCCTTTTCCAAGCAGACACCAGAAGAGAGGTTAGAGGACCCTGACTGGGAGCATAAAGTTTTCTTGGCTGCACAGATCTGATGATGGGCATTTCTTAATTCTCTTTGAAGGGGAATTTATACCTAACCAGAGGGGAAATGAGATATGTACATATGTGGCTCTTGTTTGTGATGTTGGATATTAATTGGTTTTCAATTAATTAGTAAGCTGGTTGCCTATTCTGTTTGCTAACTAATGGTTAGCTTATTTAATTGATAACTTTCAACAGCAAGAATGCACTGAACCTAGAAGGGTCATACATCTACTAGGTTAAGATTTGTTCTTTGGTTCATGATACCAGTTTTTGCGTTTTTGTGGTTATTGTTATTAATAACTTAATTGCCAAGACAGTCCCTAATTGGGAGATGTAGCTGAACTGGCAAACTGTTAGAATGAGAAAAGAGAACCCAAGCACAACCTCCTAATTAGCAAATGCATACACTTTAAGCAACACCAGCCTTACCTGTTGCCTGTGAATGGCATAAACTAAACTTCACGGTACATTGGAATCACTTGGGATTTTTGAAAAATACTGATGCCTGGCTTCCACCTCACCTTCATATTCTGATGTAACAGGAATATGATCTAGGGATCCAGGTGTTTTAAAAGCCCCCAGGTGATTGTGATTTACAGCAACGTTTGGGAGCCACTATATAACACAGAACTGAACAAAGAATCAGAAGAGCTGCATGCCTTCAACAGTTCTGGACCTAAACTCTGAAGTTTTAGTTTACCCATTAATAACATGGGATGACAGGAGCGCCTGGGTGGCTCAGTCAGTTAAGCGTCGGCATTCGGCTCAGGTCATGACCTTAGAGTCTTGGGATTGAGCCCCACATCAGGCTCCCTGCTCAGCAGGGAGTCTGTTTCTCCCTCTCCCTCTGCCCCTCACCGTCCCCAACTCATGCTTTCTCTCTCTTAAACAAACAAACAAACAAATAAGTAAAATCTTTTTTTAAAAAATGGGATGATAGTTGATTCAAATGAGCCCATAAAGGTAAAAGCACACTGGAAACTGCAAAGCCTTATAGACGCTTCTCAGCAAGGGGGTTAGCATTATCTTAGGTGCTTTAAAAAATATTGATTCATTTTGCAGTGAAGGAAACCATCAACAAAATGACAAGACAACCTACTGAATGGGAGAAGATCTTTGCAAAGGACGTATCTGATAAGGAGTTAATATTCAAAATATATAAAGAAATTTTACAACTCAGCACCAAAATACAAATAATCCGTTTTAAAAATGGGCAGAAGACCTGAATAGACATTTTTCCAAAGAAGACACACAAAGGCCAAGAGACACATGAAAAGATGCTCAACATCACTAATCATCAGGGAAATGCAAATCAAAACCAAAATGAGATATCAATTTACACTTGTCAGAATGGCTAGAATCAAAAACTCAAGAAATAATAAGTGCTGGCAAGGATGTAGAGAAAAAGAACCCTCACGTACTATTTGTGGGAATGCAAATTGGTGCAGCCACTGTGGAGGTTCCTCAAAAAATTAAAAATAGAAATAGCATATGATCTAGTAACTTCGCTACTGGCTATTTGCCCAAAGAAAATGAAGACTAATTAAAAAGATATAGCACCCCTATGTTTATTGCAGCATTATTCACAATAGCCAAGCCATGGAAGCAACCTAAGTGTCCATCAACACGAATGGATAAAGAAGATGTGGTGTATATATAGTGGAATATTACTCAGCCATAAAAAGAATATCTTGCCATTTGTCACAATATGGATGGATCTAGAGTATAATGCAAATGAAATAAGTCAGACAGAGAAAGACAAAAACCACATGATTTCACTCATATGTTAAATTTAAGAAACAAAACAAACAAATGAAGAAAAAAGAGACAAAAAATAGACATATATACAAAGAATAAATTGGTAGTGGCCAGGGGTAGGTTTGTGAGGAAGAAGAATGAAATAGATAAAGGGGAAAGAAAAAAAAAATACTGGCTCATGGGTCTCATCCCCAGAGAATCTGATTTAAGTGGTCTTGGGTTGGGCAGGGGCATAGAATCTTGACAGGCAACCCAGATGACTTTACTGTTCAGCCAGGGTTAAAAAGCACTGCCTCGGGGCACCTGGGTGGTTCAGTTGGTTGGGCGACTGCCTTGGGCTTGGGTCATGATCCTGGAGTCCCGGGATCGGGTCCCATATCGGGCTCCCAGCTCTGTGGGAGGTCTGCTTCTCCCTCTGACCTTCTCCCCTCTCATTCTCTCTCTCTCTCTCATAAATAAATAAAATCTTAAAAAAAAAAAAAAGCACTGCCTCAATTTCAAGTGAATGATCGCCTTCTCATTAAAGCCACCACCAATCCACAGGACAGAATTCTTCCCATCTTGTCTAATTTTGAACAGAACTAAGGCACTATAGAGGACTGCTTGCCAATTTGTCTGGCTCCAAGTTTCCCTCACCTTCCATGTGAGTCAGAATGCTTCCAAGGGAGAGGTGTGTTTCCTGGGATAAGGCACCAACCCATCATTACTAATGAGTTAAGGAAGTGTTGTTAGTGTTAGAGAATTCTTCAGTGGTGGTTTTCGGAAACCACAGACAGTGCTGGGGGCACCTGAGATTGTTTTCTGGCCTGTTCCTTAGCCCCTGGGCAGAAATACAGAAGGTTATAGGTTATCTTGCCTTTTACATTCTCTGGGGGAGTCCTGGAACTTTCTTCAAGACAAAACAGCACAGCTGACATCTCAGCTCCCTTTTAAAGCACTACCCTGTACCACAGGGGCTAGAGGCCTGGGAACCGCACTCCCTGCCTGCAGGGTTTTCGGCTAGATGTCACCAGTGAGAGGTACTGAATAGGGTTTGGGAGGTCAAAGAGTAATGGGAGCCATTAAGGTTCCTAGGGCAGGGAAAGCAGGTGTATAAGCTTCAGCAGATGGCAGACGTGCTCTCCGCTGGTGACTTCCAGGCATCCTTCTGTAACATGTGTAGGTGCTACAGACCTCTGAGATTATTGTGAGCAGTTTTCTGTAATTCCGGCTTTACTGATTTCCTGGTGGCTCCATGCCTGTAGCTTCCCTATCCCTCCTGATGGGTTATGCCCCATGGTTAGTGCCTTTCTACTTAAAATACCTAGGGTGGTTTCTCTTTCCCAGACCAAACTCTGACTTACATGTATGGTAATTAAGAGCATGCGCTCTGAGTCAGGAAGCCTGATTTATTGATGTACATCCAGGCCCTGCCACATATTAGCTGGGTGTCCTTGTGCAAAGAACCCAGCATTGCTCTGTCTCGGTTTCCTCATCTTTAAAACAGAAAAATCAGAGTGTTTACCTCCCAGGAATACTGTGGGAATTATATGGGGAAAATGCATAAAACATTTGTACAGTGCCTGATACACAGGACTCAATAAATATGCAATATTATTATTGGTATTTTATTACCCATTCTACCTTGTAACAGTTGGCATGCTATCATTTATGATCATTTCACTTCTTCTAACAGTGAACATAAACTTCTTAATTTATTGACTATCTCCAAAGAACCAGGGATATTCTAGGTTGCTGGTGACATAAAGTTGAATAAGTCTTTGCCTTCGAGTGGCTCACTGCCTTCTGGAGGGAAAGGCAGAGAAGTAAACCTAGCAAAGTCATAAAAAGTGGGAGCACAAATAACCATCTTCTTTCTTTGTTAGACAGTGCTGGCCCCTTTTATTTTTCCTCATAGGTTTTACTCTCCAGGCTTTGAAACATCTCTGTAGTTTGCTTCTGTGTCTACTATAAGTTCTCCAATGTCCTTCCGAATGTACGGGCTCATGTGAGGGACACACGCCACTACATAGGCTTTATCAATATTAGCTGGAGTGGGAGAAATACGAGTCCTGTGTTGGAAGCCAAGAGTTCCAACAGTTCTCCATCTTGTTCATTTAGTTGCTCCCTTCCTGTCCATCTGCCTCTTTGTTCAGGATACCGACAGGTCATTTGAGACTTCATCACAAATTTTAACAACCTTGCCCTATGCTCTGTGGACCTAGATTCTGGCTTTTGTGACTGTGACTGTGGAGGGGACCAAGCCAGAACTGGATACTGCAGAGATCCAGACAAACCCTCATCTCAAGTTGTCTAGTCTCCTGGGACATACGTCCTCAGAGTCTGGCTACCTGAGACGGGCTGCAGGCTTTCATGCTAAAGCCACTAACCCTCTTTGCCACAAACACAATAAGCTGATCATTCAAACGTAAAGAAGAGAAGAGGACAACCATGTCCCATATTAGTGAAAAAGCATCTTATTAGCTATTCATTAAATTGGGAGATTGGTATATGATCCTCAAACTAAGGCATTTCCATAAATTCAGTTTAATGCTACCACTTTTGTAGTACTTCACATATTATCTCCGATACTTCCAGAATTTTTCATTATAAAACGAATCCAGGTGGTCTGAATATATAAAGCAGATAACCCCAATAAAAAAGAAATCTCATATATACCAGGATTAATTCCTTTTTTAAAAAAAATGCATAGGGTTGAAAATTAGGCCAAATATATTAAATGTTCTATACTCATTCTCAGGTATGCACAACTGGTTTTTGCAATGGGAAACAATTACCCATTCAACATGCATCTCTATCCATCAATTACATCCCTTTGGGAGTTATTTTGCTTATGGTGATACAGAATGGATCAAACAACTCATGCAAATTATATCCCGCTGTATCTATTGCAAAGGAGGGTTCCATTCACTGGATTGGAAACAGGGTCACAAGCATCAGTCAAGGTCACTCCCCACGAAAGTTTCAGCATTTCCTCATGGTTTTAGATCAGGTGTATTTTGGGGTTAAGTCAAGATAAGTAAAACTGCAGAATCAAGTTCTTTGTTGCCTACTCAGCTTTTTACGTATTCATCTCTTTAACTTTCAGGTGGCAGAAAGAAATCTCAAGTGCAAAGAAAATAATTCATGTGAAAAATTTTAAGTGGTAGTGCACATTTTTGAAACAGAATGTGACTGCAGAATAGTGTTTGTTCTACTTACTGCTTAAGAAAATAACCAGTTGGTGCCTGGATGGCTCAGTTGGTTAAACGTCTACCTTTGGCTCAGGTCATGATCACAGGGTCCTGGGATCGAGCCCTGAATTGGGCTTCCTGCTCAGCGGGGAACCTACTTATCCCTCTCCCTTTCCCTTTGCCCTTCCCTCACCACGTGTGTTCTCTCTCGTTCGCTCTGCTTTCTCTCTCTCTCTCAAGTAAATAAATAATTTTTAAAAGAACCAGTAATAATCATGATAAATATAGTTACTATCCTAGAGGTCATGGTGTAAATCCTGCCTCAGTGGATCTGTTCTTTGACAGAAGACAGGAATAGGGATGAAGACAGACAGGACCCTAGTCCAATGCAGACTTCCTGAGTTTCCAATTTTAGATGGGTCAAGAGTCCTGGTCGGTACTTTTTCATTAAAATGGTAGAAAATCAATTAAGCTAAGGACCCACACTAGACAACATCGCAAAGAAGGTGAACTTTGTCTTTGGCAATCTCTACCAATTTAGGTGTACCCTCTCCCTCTTCCAAGGTTCATACCTCCTTTCTCATGCAGCACATTCTTTTTCTGTCCCAGGATCCCATCAGGGATAAACAGACATGACATAGAGTTGTCATGTTTCCTTAAGGTTCTTCTCAGCTATGACAATTTCTCAGTCTTGCATTGTTTTGGATGACCTAGAACGTTTGGGGAGTGTTGGCCATGTATTTTGTAGAATGTCCCACAATTTGGGTTGTTTGATGTTTTTCTCATGATGAGATTGGGGTTCTGGGGAGGAAGACTCCAGAGGTAAAGTGCCATTCTTATTCCATTGTATCAAGGGTGCATGTTATCAACATGACTTATCACTGATGATGCTAAGCTTAATCACTTGGCTGAAATTGCGTTTGTCAGGTTTATCCACTGTAAAGTTACTCTTTTTCCTCCCTTTCCAGACTGCATACGGAAGTCACTAAGTACAACTCATGCTTAAGGGGCACCTCCTTGAGGGACAGTAGCCACAGAAATTATATGGTATTATTCTGTACAAGAAATTCACCTATTTACCCTGTTTATTTTTTTAATCACTTATTTATATCTATATAGACTCTTGCATATTTACTTTCTGTATTGGGTTATAATCCAACACTAGTCAATTATTTTTTTTTTTTTAAGATTTACTTACTTGAGAGAGAGAGAGGGAGAGAGGGAGAGAGAGGGAGGGCAGGCACGAGTGAGCATGGAGGGGAGAGCCAGAGGGAGAGGGAGAGAGAATGTCAAGCAGACTCCTTTCTGAGCATGGAGCCCAACATGAGCTCCATCTCACGATTCTGAGATCATGACCTGAGATGAAACCAAGAGTCGGGCACTCAACTGACTGCATCACCCAGGTACCCCTCAACTATTTCTTAATCATATAAAAAGTACTAGACTGAATAGTCCTCTGACACCCTATAGATAGCGCCAAGGGGCAGAGTCACAATGTGTTGCCAATGGTAGCTATAGACATAAATCAAAGTGTTGTCATTACCTGTGCAAAGTGATAAAGATCTGGCCAAAGAGACATTTTAAGTCCCAACAAGGCATTCAGATTCTGATGAGCAACAACAGAATTCTTTCTAAATGATAGTTGTCTGCATATTCATATGTATACACTAGAGCTAAGAGAGATATTCAATCTCCATATGAAATAGACACCTTTGATTGTCTTGTTTGCTCACACTGATGTATGTGACATTCATGTAACACTCCTTCCTTAAAATGTTCCTTGCCCGGCTTCTCTGGTCCCTACGGTTCTCTTTATCTTTGACTTCCCATTTCCTTTGATGAATCTATCTCTCTTGCCACTCTTCAGAAGCTGATGTTACCTAGGATCCTGTCCTCAGTTCCCCTCTCTCTTTCCCTTTCTCACCTCCTCATCTATTCCTGAGGATGACATCTATGATCTCATCTACAGGCCCAAGTGTACCCTGGTTTCTCAGTACTGTGGCTTCCTGGAGGCCAGAGACCACATTCATCCTACTGGACATCTGTAGTGTCTAGCATACTGCCTGGCATTGAATAACCACACAACAAATGTTTGCAAAGAAAATAAATGAATCTCCACTTGAACGTGCCTCCACCTTGATTGCCTAAAGCCAGAATCCCTCATCTTCCCACTTAAAATCCAACATGCACTGCTGAATTGGGTGCCTAGGTTTGTGGTACTGCTATCCACCTGGCCATCTGCACATGGTTGCTGACTTCCTCCCTTTCCTCTTTACTCACAATAAAACTCTTAGAGATGTATGTTCAATTTCTTAAGTTTTCTCTTGAACCCACCTTCCTCCATCCCTCACAATACTGCTTTAATTCACACTTCTGGTTCCCCTGTAATAGCTGAGCAATTCCCTCCTTCCAGTTTTTCCTCCAGTTTCTGCTGCTCATGTTGCTGCAGTCCAACTATAATTGAAATTCATAATCCCTGCTGCTTGTCAGGGCCCACAAGGCTCTTCATGGCTTGGCCTCAGCTCTTTGCATTTGCTAGCCTATTCTAGCCCTTGGATGCAATACTGGAACAATGCAAACTTTGTATAGTTCCACTTGTCTGACCTTCAGCCTTAACCTCTCCTCCTGCCTGAAATGCCCTTCTTTCTGTTCCCTGCTTTCATCTATTACACATCCTTCAAATGCCACCCCAAATGGCACATTGTCTTGATGCCCAGTGACCTTAATTAATTACCCTCTTCTGTACACTTGTCTATTAGCACATTTGCCACTCTAGAGTGTAATTATCTGTCTCCAGAGTCCGTCATCTACCTGACTCATGGGCTCCTTGAAGGAAGTGCCAGCTTCATTCCTTTCTGTGTCCCTAGCACCAGGGGCACATAAGTATTTACCTAATGAAAAGTCCTAAGCACACGCCTCTCCTTAATAAGAGACTAGACCTGTAACACTGCACAGAACTTGATCCAGGACAACAAATGGAACGGAATACATTTAAAATACGCCTTCAGAGGGCTGAAAAATAATGAGCTCAAAATAAGTTATATAAAAATTTACTTTAAGAGGCAATTGAATTTATGATAACCACACTTTTTAAAGTTTATTGCCTATTAACTTTAACAACAAAAAGTGGCTGGGCAAATTTGTCAGCTACGGAGAAAGCAACAACAGAAAGGGCTCAGATGGAACCTGGAGAAGCCCAGGGCCTCAGTGGGCTGCGTAGCTGTTTAGGAAATAAAAGGTCCTAGGCTGATGGCCATGTGCTGCTGCTAGAATTTCCGCAGGAAATGACGGGATAGTGTATGCTACTTTTTATCCAGATCTTTTCCCACTAAAGATCTGGCTTTTGACAAATATATTTTGGTTAAAGGTATCATAATACAAGGTAATAATAATAATAAAAAAAGATTAGGGGCACCTGGGTGGCTCAGTTGGCTGAGCATCTGACCCCTGATTTTGGCTCAGGTTGTGATCTCAGGGTGGTGGGATTCAGCCCTCATTGAGCTCCCCGCTCAGTAGAGAGTCTGCTTGTCTCTCTCTCTTTGTTCCTCCCCCTGCTTGGGCACTTGTTCTCTAAAATAAATAAATAAATAAATAAATAAATAAATAATCTTTTTAAAAAGATTAAATTTGTTTTTTTAAGATTATTTATTTATTTATTTATTTGGAAAGAGAGAGAGTGAGGGAGAGCATGAGAAGGGAGAAGGTCAGAGTGAGAAGCAGACTCCCCATGGAGCTGGGAGCCTGATATGGGACTCGATCTCGGGACTCCGAGATCATGACCTGAGCCAAAGGCAGTTGCCTAACCAACTAAGCCACCCAGGTGCCCTAAATTTGTGGTTTTTTTTTTTTTTAAAGATTTTATTTATTTATTTGAGATAAAGAGAGAGAGAGAGAGCATGAGAGAGGAGAAGGTCAGAGGGAGAAGCAGACTCCCCGTGGAGCTGGGAGCCCGATGTGGGACTCGATCCCAGGACTCTAGGATCATGACCTGAGCCGAAGACAGTTGCTTAACCAACTGAGCCACCCAGGCGCCCCCTAAATTTGTGTTTTAAAGAGTTCCTATGCAGGCATGGTAGAGTGTTGTGTTTTTTGTGTTTTTTTTTTAAGATTTTATTTATGTATTTGAGAAAGGCGGAGTGAGAGCTGTGCATGAGCAGGGTGAGGGGCAAAGGGAGAGGAAGAAGCAGACTCCCCACTGAACAGGGAGCCCGTTGAGGGACTTGATCCCAGGACCCTGAGATACTGACCTGAGCCAAAGTCAGAGGCTTAACTGACTGCGCCACCCAGACACCCCTGGACTCTCTTTCTTTTAGTTTCCCTGGTGGAGAAGGCAGGATGGGGGAGGCCAGTAAGAATCACATGGGGAAGGATGAAGATGCCAGCATGGATGTGGTGTCAGGCAAATGGGGCACATTCTGTCCCAATGTCGTGGTGTGAGGCACAAAAAGGCAGTGACAATAGTATGTAGAGAAGATGTGTTAAAGGGACTCACCCTGATGTTGCCTTGACGTTGTTTGGGCCAGAGGCCCAGTCCCTTTGGAAGCTGAGGCCAAGCAGGTAGCTTTTAGCCCTATCACAGGTTCCCTCACTGCCTTTTCTTTTTCTTTACCAAAGCAATCTTTTTTTTAATTTTTTTTTTATTTGAGAGACAGAGAACGTGAGAGAGAGCATGAGAGGAGAGAAGGTTAGAGGAAGAAGCAGACTCCCGTGGAGCTGGGAGCCCGATGTGGGACTCGATCCCGGAACTCAAGGATCATGACCTGAGGCGAAGGCAGTTGCTCAACCAACTGAGCCATCCAGGCGCCCCCTTTACCAAACCAATCTTGACCAGGATTTCCTCACCTCCCACCTGCAACACACTCCCTGCTCCAGAAAATTCTCAAGTTGCCTGGTCACCGAGGCTGGTCTCCACAGCAGGCTGTGCCCAGTGACTGCTTAGTCCTCCCACGCTGAGTTGGATGTTCTGGTGGAAAGTTGGTCTTATTTGTGCACCAAGAACTCTGTAGAGGATCTTTCAGTGCATCTGTGCCTGAATTATTTTCATGAAAAATACAGACACCATAATAAAGCTCTGACCAGTTTAGGAGTGGTATTTTGGAGCACCCAGTGTTGCTGACACTCCTGTGTCCTTGTCCCCACCTGGTGTCCATGCTGGGGCAACGCCCTGCTTTCTCTGAGCTGCCTACCCCACAGGATCCTTCACTCAAGACCACAGTCAGAAGACTCAGACCGTAAAGGAGCTCATGTGCTAGGAAAATCCTCTTAAAGGGGATTTTAGAGGTGAAGAAGCTTTGGTGACAGAGGAGACCAGCGGTTTATTAACTGTTGGTGTCAGTGGTGGCACCCCAACTCTTTCTTCAGAGGAAAAACTATGTAGGAGAGCAGAGGCGTCGGATAAGTGTCATCAGCCACTTTTCCCTCCTGCAAGGAGATAGCAGTGACAAAGCGAGTGGCCACCCTGCCATCAGTGAGAGGCCATGGGACGTGGGACAAGCTGTGCAGAGCCTATGAGCCTGTGACTGGATCAGGAGAAAAATGAACTTAAGGGAAAAGCTCCCCCGGTAGAAGCGCTGTTGGCTAGAAGGTGGAAATTCATTCTGAGGGAGGTCTTGTTTCGGGAGGATATTTAATTAGTGATTAGGGTCCAGGGAAGGACTAAGTTCATGTAACTAATACCATCTAAAATATGGGAGGTGTGTGTCAAGGACCCTTCTGGTAGCCCTTCGCCCTTCTTGGTGGAGCTTCTGGAAGTAGTCCCTGGTACGCTGGCCTTGCCTCAGGGGTTGGCGGCTGAGCCTTGCCAGAGGGGCAAGGCCAGGTCAGGCCTTTGCTGGAGCCCACGGAGGGTGTGGCCTTCTGGCCTGGCCCCTACCTCCTCCTCTGAGAGGAGCCCTCCTCCTGCCAGAGCCAAGGACTGTTAACTCTTTCCCCTACAGCACTGAGTCCCAAAGCAGGGAAAAGCCCTAGCTGCTAAATCCAGTTCTGGCCTTTGCTGACATCTCTCATCTATGGGGTGGCCCCTGGGGGCCAGGGAGACAGGATAGAGAATTCTGCTTGTCCCTTCCCTTGCTCCCAGCCCCTTCTGAAGCAACGCTGTTCTTTATTCCTACTTTGCTCTCTTATCCACAGCAGCAACAGTTGGGAAGAGTTTACCAGGCTATGGAGGTTGGAGGTGGCGTCTGTGCCTGCGACATGCGGTGGCAGGAGGAAGACTGGCTGATGAAGGCCTCGGAGGAGTTTTCTGGGAGGGGAGAAGAGGGAGCATGACCAGATCCCACAGTGCTGTGTGCTCTGTCCTCACCTGCAATGCCGGGCCTCCTCCTTCTGCAATTTGGGGAAGTATCTTCCTCAAATCTTTGAGGGCCCCTCCCAAGAACTGCTGCTTTAGGAAGTCTACCAGATGACCCTCCTTCCCTGGTGTCCCCTCTTCTCTGAACCCCATCAATGATCCGCTGTCTTCGCTGGGGGCTGTCTCCCCTCCTCCAGACTTCCGGGATGGAGATGATGCTTGACACTCTTGTGTCCTCTGGAGAGTCAGGTTATCAGGTATTGGGTTAAATGCAGCGGGAAGAAGCTCAGTGTGAAAGCCTTCAGCTGGCTCAGCTTCTTGGGGCCGGAGCTGTTCCGGCAGCTGGGGGCAGTCAGCCCATCTGGATGCACACCTCCATCAGACTGCTGTCACCTTCCACTGAAATGCCTTCCTTACGTCTCAGCCTCACGCCGTGCAGGGTGAACTTCTTTTGAGCAGAGAACATGCCAGAATCTCATGTTTATTTTGTTATTTCTGGTGCAGGGCCTGGGACAGAGCAGGAACCTAACAAATTAAGAGATTCTCCAACTGGGCGACTGGGTTCAGTGGGTTAAAGCCTCTGCCTTCGGCTCAGGTCATGATCTCAGGGTCCGGGGATCGAGGCCCCACATAGGGCTCTCTGCTCAGCGGGGAGCCTGCTTCCCCCTCTCTCTCTGCCTGCTTGCCTCCCTGCCTACTTGTGACCTCTCTCTCTGTCAAATAAATAAATAAAATCTTTAAAAAAAAAAAAAAGAAGAGATTCTCTAACTGAGCCAAATGGAAATGAACAGACCCCTATGAAGTTACAGAGAAAAGAAGTGGGTGATGGAGTAAGAGCAGACAGGGGATCAAAAACAGTGAGACGTGAATTCCATTACTGACTGCAACTAAAGTCGGTATTCACTGATAGTAACATTAACATTACTACCCAGAGGGCGCCTGGGTGGCTCAGTTGGTTGAGCAACTGCCTTTGGCTCAGGTCATGATCTCGGAGTCCCGAGATCGAGCCCCACATCGGGCTCCCAGCCCCACGGGGAGTCCACTCTGACCTTCTCCCTTCTCATGCTCTCTCTCTCTCTTTCCTAATAAATAAATAAATAAATAAGTAAAATCTTTAAACAAAACAAAACATTACTACCCAGAATGGGGACCTCTAAATAGGATTCCGCAAGAAAAATCTTATTCTTTTCTCTGTGTATATTTAAGTCAGATTCTTAGAAATAACCCTTCTTTCTATCCCCCAGATATGCCCAAACCTAATTTTCATATGGGAATAGCTAGTAGGATTTCTTGTCTAGTATCATCATTTACAGTAATTGTCAATCTTTTCTATTAAAGAAAAACACTTATACTTTTTATAGAAGTTAAGGTGATTTCAACCAAAGAAAATTTATAGAGTTGGTGGGCATTAGAGAAGTGACATTTCCTCCTGGATCCTGTAATTTGTGGACCTTAGGTTTATGGCTGGTTCCTCAATAACAGGGGAATGGCTCCCAGAAGTGACTCTTTATCCTGCGATAACGCGTACTTTTTTCTATTTTTCCCAGATTACCAAAAAACAAAGTTGTTAACCTTTTTTTTTTTTAATGAAATAATGAACTCGAAAGCCAGTGATTTTTGGTACCTAATTTATACTCTGAAGTTGGTAAGTAAGAAAAGCACTCAAAACACCTCTTCCATTTCCTGCTGCATCATTATTTCCAATGCCAAAAGGTCCCATATAAAAGCAGCCTTTTTCACTGTGTAAATACATGTTTCTCACTCCTCAGTGCTTTTCAGAACTCTCCAGACCAGAAAGTAGAGATGAGTGCTTTAGCCTCTCAAAGGATTTTACAGACTCAGGCCAAATTCTGACTGAAGGAAGGCCAGTCTGGTGACCCTTGACCCCCTGACCGGGTGGCGGTGTAAAGGTCACACGTTCGCCCAGGGGCTCTGAGCGGGAGTGAACGAGGTCCTGGCTTTGCTTCCCAGCACTCTACCTGTTTGGGGACCTGCCGGTAATACTGTCAGTTTCCTTCTCTATAAAGGGGAAAAGAAAATACTCTTTCAGAACTGTGGTTCTCTCTGAGAAACGATATTACCCAAACTTTGGCGCTGCCAGGGATAAGAACATCATGAAAAGCTGTCACTTGGTTATATGATACAATGTAATCTCAGAACTCTGGAATTTATCTAGGAAAGCCTTGCGCCTCCCTTTCATTTACCCACAAGACTGCTGCTCTTTTAACTGATCCAGCGCCCTGGGTGGTTTTTGCTACCAATACTTATAAATTGTTTGCTGCCTCCTCTGCTCCATTCCGCTGTTTCACTGGGCTGGGTCAACATTCCTTGACAAATTTGGGGTATTGTTTAGTGTAGCTGTTAAGATTTACTCTGGAAAGTGGCTGAATGTTGCCAGCATTGCTTCGGGAACTGGTAAGAAAAGTTCCATGTCTGGCCCAGTAGTGGGCATGCGTCCATACCTACTCAATGACCTTCCAATGTGCAATTCGTCAATTAAAATAAAGCTTTTTTTTTTTTTTTTTTTTTTAACGATTTATTTGAGAGAGAGCGAGCAGGGCTCAGGGCTTAATCCCAGGACCCTGAGATTGTGACCTGAGCCGAAGGCAGACGCTTAACGTACTGAGCCACCCAGGTGCCCCTAAAATAAAGCTTTTAACCCCTCAAGTTAGTGAAATAGGAAATGAGTGACTACTGTCTTGGAAACCATGCTGGATTTGCAGTTAATTTTTGACCTCTAACTCTGTCACTTACTAGCTTAATGGCCCTGAGTAAATTATTGGGCCTTTTTAGGCCTCCATTTCTGACTGTAAACTGAGAATGAATAATACACATCTCCTCATCTTTAAAGGATTACTGGGGAACTGAATAGGATCATGTAGAAAAAAACATGCATCCTGCAAATTTTAAAGCACAGAGTAAATATTCTAAGGGACTGAGGGCTTCCAACAGTGAAGGCTCAGAGCCTTGTGTACAGGAGGATCTCAACAAATGGGAACTGAAAAGAAGGGCTACCTAACCACTACCACTAATTCCTCTGGCAACTTGATGTGTAGTCCAGAGGTGAGGGAGAGTGGGAAACAGAGGTGGCAGGTTGATTGGGGCTCAGCATGACAAAGGGATGAAAACAATGAACTTCAACATCTGGTTATGTGTTTCTAAGGAATCAGTTCAAATGACAAAACACAGGGAACACATTCGATTCTAGACGGCAGGATCCTTTGGGTGTCCCCTGGGCCCACTGGAAAGGCAGGCAATAGGCCAACCCTCATTAACTATATGGAGAAGACAGATGTACAGGTGGGGGAGCAGGAAACTGCTCCCTTCCCTTCTGCTTCCCTCCCTCCCTGGTCCTCTTCCTGCCGTCCAGCAGGCCTGGGAGGGGAGAGCCGGGGCTGCCCTGCTCTCTGGCTTCTCTAAATTCGGCCTGCGCTCGCAGCGGCTTTCCTTCATCTTGCATTTAATCCTTTTATTGCCGGTTGTGGTTCCTGGCATGTCCGCTCCCCTAAGGTCAGAGACTGTATTTCAAGTGTCTTAAGGCCCCACAGCGCCTGTCTGAGGGCCTACCTGTAGCCGGTGTTCCATACCAGCTGATGAGGAGGCCGGACAGCCGTTAAGGAGCTGGGACATGGCCCTGGGGGCCGCGGGAGTCCTTAAAAGGACTGAAAGGAGGACGATGACCTGGTTAAGCCTGTCTGGCAGGAAGATCTTTAAGGAAGCGTAGATGGGTGAGGGAAGCCAGCTTTCAAGGGAGGGAAAAACTGCTTCAGGTCTGTAATTGCCTTCTGAAACTCTCAGGTCTGGGTGTGTTTGGGGATTCAGAGCTTCTTTCTAGGAAGGCAAACTGATGCCTCCATCGCTCACTTGTACAACACCTGGACAGGGTCTGGGACAGTTGAATGAACAGTCACAGGAAGTGAGATCAAAGCCGTAAATAGCTTGCAGCTAGTTCTACCGAGTAAGTTTTGTTGTTATTATTTTTTTGTTTTTCAATTTCAGGCCTTCAGAGCTTTTAAGACATCTGAGTTGAGGGAGAGATTGTGGGTTGATACTCTAAAGAAAAGCCTTCTAAGGAAGACGGGTCTTGTTAACCAAAGACTCTCGTTCTCTGCTGAGCCTTCAAGAGGAGTGAGTGAGTAGTGCGAGAGAGGAAACGCTCAGAACGTGAGCTGTCTGGAGCGCGGGGTCATGCTGGAGGGAGGGAGAGGCTCAGGAGCGGGACAGGCAACGGGTGAGGAGAGGGAAGCTGGCCACAGGCTGGGCTGGGTGTGTGCTGAAGCTACCAAGGACAGCCAAGGAGAAGCCTCTGGGTAGGGCTGCCGAGGGGTATTAGGACAGGAATGCCTAGTATTTGGTTTGAAATCGCATCGCTTTCCATAAGACCTCTCCTTGCCCACCCCACACACCAGCGGATTCTCTAGAACAGTGCTAACAGAAATAGAATACAACTATGTAATTTAAAAATTGCCAGTAGCTATGTTAAAAAGTAAAACAGTGAAATTAATTTTCATAATGTATTTATTTAACCCACTAGACCCCAAATATTGTCATTTCTTTTATTTGTTTATTTTGTACAAAGCGTTTGACACCCGGTGTGTACTCTACACTAAGAACCTATCTCAGCTCAGACTGCACATTTCCAGGGCTCCGCAGTTACTGCGCCTGGGGACTCCTGCGCTGGGTAAGCTCTAGATGCCGCAGCTGGGCCGGTCTCATACCTCAGGTGGCTTAGGCTTCCTTGCAGGTGAATCTCCCAGGCGGGACCCTAGTACCCTCCCTGCTTCTACCTGAATACGTACAGCTGGACTCATTTAATTCACTAGCTTACCGATGACCAGGGGATTACTGCCAGGTACCTACGTTTATAAGCATAAACACATTCTTTTTCGTGAGAGCTCTTGAGATAGGCTGGAAGTGTGCCTTTAAATTGCAAAGAAAAAAAAAATCTGGGAAATGTATCTTTCTGTAAAAACTCTGAGTTTGCGTGTATACCCAGAGCTACACAGGATGCAGGAGGTAGGGTTATCCCTGCCTCCACTTTTTTCATTATAAATGACCGTGGTTAGTTCCAAAGACCTTAATAAACAGAATATTTCTCAAACTCACAACACAGCACTCTATCTTCACTAGAGATGGGACTATATTTGTAACGTGGAATTCTGAGAATTCGCCAGCACGTATAAGCACCTGCATGCCATAAAATAGGAGAACTGGTGAAGAAGCTGAAATTAAGTGTCTGGAAGAATAAAAATGATCAATCACATCCCGCTAGGGAGTCCCGCTCCCTAGTCGAAGAACTCCCGAGGAGCTGTGAAAAGCCTGCCTGCGCGGGGAGGCGCCCCAAACCACTCCAACGGGGCACTTAGGAACACCACGGGGCACACTCAGTCCTCACAGCCTGATGGCCTCACACGACAGTCATCCGTCCAAACTCATTCAAACAAAATTGATGATGATGATGATGATTATTTTTGGGAGGGGAGTGTGCAGATAAAATTCACAAATGAATTGCCCAAGAAATCAATTTGACAGATTATCACATAAAATCTTGGCTGCCTGGAGGAACCGTAAAAAGTTTCATTAAGACAGTTTCATCCTCCGTCTTCTCATACCAACATCGCCGCATGTTACAGCAGCAAGACTTGGTGGTTTGTGCCCAGGAAGCTAAAAATCACTGTCCCTTAGCCGAACGGTATTTATTTTAAGCCGGGTTATCCTGTGGTTCTATTATTTAAACTCTTCATTACATTTAACGTAAAAGGCCTAATCCAGGGTCCGCGTCCCCAGTCTACAGTTACATCTGCGCCCACTTAGTTTGCCACAAAAGAGAATCGAGTTATACTCATTGCCCTACTCTATTGCTCTTTCTTCCTTTTGCTCTAGACATGTGGTCTCTGGAAATCCGGATTTGGACTAACGAAAGCTCTGCACATTTTACAGCGCAGTGTGGGATTTCTGTGCACCGGTGGAATTCTGCATGGCTATGGGGAGGGAGCCGGCCAGCCTCGCTGCTCCGTTTACTCTCCTATTTCTTCAGAGGGGGTGAGGCCCTTCCCATGCCTTAAGATCTGAAGGCATCAGGTCTCTTAACTCCTTTCTGTTTCTCCCCGGAGGAAAAGACGGTCACGTGGCTCTTCACAGGCAGAGAGCAGAAGCAGGAGAAAGCCGGAGAGGAGGCACTCCGTAAGATCCTGGATCAGGTTCCTGCAGATTTGAGAATTCTCGATGCCATGTGGGGTCCTGCCACGTACTTAGCTGGGCAGCACTGCAGATGAATGAGATGGCCTTCTGTCCATTCCTGCTCTGGCAATGGGGAGTGATGTGTCTTTGTGTGTGTGTGTTTGAGATTATAGCTATCTTATCTCAAAAAAGACTTCCCAGCCCAAGGACTGTCTGTAAAAGCCTAGAGTTGATCACAGGAAAAAAAAAAAAAAAGAAGCAAGTTTCAGGTCTATAGAGCAAATGTGGTAAGGAAGAGCAGTTAGTAAGATCATGAGTTAGGTTTCCATACACACTTCTGTTGTAAAGGCTAATTCTTGGAAATAGGCAAGACAAAACTGTTTTGGGATCAAAGGCCCTTGGGATCAAAGGCCCTTGAGATCAAAACAGAAGAATGGGTCATGCTAAGGATCCAGGCTCTGATAACAGTTCAGGCTCAGACAGCTCTGCCAGGTATCTCAGAGCTGACGGGTGAGTCCTCCTGGTTCTGATGTTCAGTACTTATAATGGGAATAATAAAACCAAGCCTGCTTTCTTTCCACGTTGTTGTTGAAGACAGGGTGATGTAACAGAACTGAAAGTGCTTTGAAAAACACCGTTTAATGAACATCAGTAAGGCAGTAACCAAAAACCTGACTGTGTGTTTGCACGCTGCCGAGCTATCTACTGCCCGTATCACGAGGTCTCATCTGTGATGTTCTGTGATGCTTACGTCTGCTTTTTCCTTCTCTAAAACTTCTCTGTATATTCCCAGGCTGTTCAAAACAGAATTCCAAGGCTGTATCATCTGTGGGATTGGGCAGTAGCACGGTGGAGCTAATCCAAAGTTCCAGGAACCGAAACATCTTTAAACTTCCCAGTTTGAAAACTCTGTTCTATGCAACAACTTCCTCTAACCAGGCATCTCTACTCTTTGCCTTTGGACCACTGTTTTAGCAGCTCGTTTGTGTTTTTTTAAAGCTTCCTTCCTGGGCCCCAGGGCAGCTACGTGTCTTGCAGCACCATTAACAATGGAGTTTTGGGGCCAATCTGGGCATCTCTTCAGCACTCACTGTGTGTTCAAGAGTCTGCCTGTGCTTCATGCCTTGGACAGCCCAGGAGTGGGGTGCTGGATGGCTGTCACCAAACGCTTGAAAATTTGGAAATTCCACCTCAAGCTCAAGTCCAACACTGTTGATCCTGGCTAACTACGTTCATGCAAAACAATCCAAGCAGTGACTCACTTTGGGAATCTGGGCATTCTTGGGCTTTTGATATTGAGACGTGGGAAAACTTGTATCAGTGTAGATGCTACCAATAATTTTTATCCATTTAAGCACTTGGTCTTTTACGTATTTACCCAGAATGTCCAAGGCTCACCACAGATCAGAGTCAACACTGTTTTGCAAGGAGAGACTGATTCACAGTGCTGACAGACATACAGTTGTGGACACCAAGTGAGAACATTTCAGGCACTTGGGCATCACTATGCTGTAATTTTCATCATAGAGACCCCGTACACGTTGTTAGATTTACACCTAAGTACTTTACTTTCTTTGAAGCATTTGTAAATGTTACTGTATTTTTATTTTGGTTCTTCCTACTTGTTGTCAGTACCCAGCAATGCAATTGATTCTTGTGTGTTGATCTTGTATTCTATAATCTTCCAGAATTCATTCGTTAGTTCTATTTGGTAGGTTCTCTGAGATTTTCCATACAGACAAGCATGTTGTCTCCAAATAGAGACAATTGTCTTTCTTCTTTTCCAATATGTATGCCTTCTATTTCCTGCCATACTGTAGTGGCTAGAACTTTCAGTGTTACATGGAATAAGACTGGTGTCAAATAGGTGTCAAATTTCATAAAATTTGGGGCGCCTGTGTGGCTCAGTGGGTTAAAGCTTCTGCCTTCGGCTCAGGTCATTATCTCAGGGTCCTGGGATGGAGTCCCACATTGGGCTCTCTGGTCAGCGGGGAGCCTGCTTCCTCCTCTCTCTCTGCCTGCCTCTCTGCCTACTTGTGATCTCTGTCAAATAAATAAATAAAATCTTTTGTAAGATTTTATTACAAAAATCTTAAAAATCTACAAAAAAATTTTTTTTGTAAGATTTTTTTTGCATCATTGCCTGTGATTATATGCATTTTCCTTTTTAGCTTATTGATATAATAGATTGCATGGGCTGATTTTCACCTATTGAACTGGCCTTGCATACCTGAAATAAATGGTATGCATGGTATATTATCTTTTTATACATTGTTGGATTCAACTTGCAAAAATTTTCTTGAAAAAATTTTTTTTAATTTTAAAGTTTACAAGAGATACTGGCCTATGATATTCTTATTTTGTTTTTATCTGTTTTTGGCATCAGTGTAATATTGGCCTCATATGATTTGGGAATCTTTTCTATAAAAGACTGAACAAAATTAATGTTAATTTTTCTTTATATAAATGATACAATTCTCCAGTGACAACATCTGTGCCTAGAAATTTCTTTTTGGGGGGAGCTTCTAAGTTACAAAGTAAATTTCTTTCATAGTTATATGGTTATTCAGGTTAATTTCTACAGTTTGGCTGAGTTCTGATAATTTGTGCGTTTTCAAGGATTTGATCTATTTCATGTAAATTGCAAGATTTATGTGTATAGAGTTATGTTCATAGGACTACCTTATCCTTCTGACGTCTGTAGGGTTTTACAATGATATCCTTCATTTCATTCCTGATATTGGTTATTTCTAATTTCTCTCTTTTTATCTTCAGTCTTGTTGGAATTTTATTAATTTCTTCAAAGAACCAGCTTTTTGTTTATTAATTTTTTCTGTTTTCAGTTCCATCGATTTTAGCTCTTATTCTTGTTATTTCCTCTCTTCTGCTTGCCTTGGGTATATTTTGCTTTTGACTTTCTAGTCTCTTAAGGCAGGACTTGGATAATTGATTTGAGATCCTTTCTCATTTCTAATATAAGCACTTAGTGCTATAATTTTCCATTCTGACATTGTTTTAGCTGCATCCCATAACACTTTGATATGTCATGTTCTCATTTTCAATCATTTCTATGTGTATTATAAATTTCCTTTGAAATTTCCTCTTTGACCTATGGAGTTATTTAGAAGTAAGCTGTTTAATTTCCAAGTATTTGGAGATTTTCCTGTTGTTTTTCTGTTATTTATTTTTAGTTTGATTCTGTTATGGTCAGACAATACATTGTATATGATTTCTATTCTTCTAAATTTGTTAAGGTTTTTTTTTTTTTATTATTTTTTTTATTTTATTACCCAGAATAAGGCTTGTCTTATTGAATGTTCCTTGGCTACTTGAAAAGAATGTGTGTTCTAACTGTTGTGGGGTGAAGTGTTCTATTAATGTCAGTTAGACCCTGTTGCTTGATGGTATTGTTCAATTCCTCTAATCATTGTTGTTTTCCTGTCTAGTAATCTATTAATTGTAGAGAGTGGGGTTCAGCAGTCTCTCACTATAACTGCATTTGTCTATTTATCTTTTCAGCTCCATCAATTTTTGCTTCATGTATTTTGAAGTGCTTTTGTTTCTAAATATGCATTTCAGGTTGGTATATCTTCTTGGTGGATTGATCCTTTTATCATTATGTAATTTCCCTCTTTGTCCCTTGTCCCAATTTTCCTTGCTCTGAAACCTACTTTAAAAATATTAATAAAGCCATTCCTAATTTTTAAAATTAATTTTTACATGATGTATGTTTCTGATAGCTTTGCTTTTAACCTGCATATGCCATTGTGTTTGAAATGAGTTTTCTGTAGACACTAAGTAGTTGGATCATTTTTTTTAAAAAGCCACTCTACCAACCTCTGTATTTTAATTGGTGTATTTAGACCATTTACACTGAATATAATTATTGATATGTTAGGGTTTAAGTCTGCCATACTATCAGTTACTTACTGTTTTTATCTTTTGTTTCTCTTTCCTCTTTTTTTTTCTTGCCTTCATGTGGATTACCTGAACATTTTTTAGAGTTCCATTTTGATTTATTTATAATGTTCTTGAGTGTATTGCTTGTATTGTTTTCTTAATGGTTGTTCTCAGTATTGCCACATACAGATCACTTATCAAAGCCTGATGGTATCCACGTTGAGTGAAATGCAGAGCTTTAATTTCATTTAAGTTCCTTTATCCTCTCTACTGTGAAAACTATCTTCACCAGTTCACCTGGGTTTGGAATAGTTTCAGAAGTTTAAGTCTGAAATATTCAAGCCTTCTGGTCTCTGAACTTCCAGTGTGATTCTAAGATCTCAGAACCATTTCTGCATCCAATAATACCTTATTGACATAGGCACCAGGCCTAACCGTATCTTACATAACACACTCATCTCTATGTCTACAGATGTACTTTAAAAAAACACAAGATTATAACCACCAACTCTGGCTGAGACCTGAGATGTAACACAAAAGACCTAGGCAGAAGGTCAGTATCAATATACCGTGCCATGTCTTTGGTTGCAATTGGTTAAAACGAAGTACTAGGTATTAGAAGGTATGGATTTCACCGTAGAGAGCCACTCGACTTTCATTATTCGGTTCCTATTTTATCTCTGAATTCTAGAATTAAAACCAGCAAAGCAACTAATCATGTTTCTTGCCCTTTATTTGCTTTTCTAGCCCCTGGGTTCACCTAGTTAGTGGATTAAAGTATATAGTTCTAGATCATGAGATGCACTATGTTCTTAGGTCACTGTGTTAACGCCTGACCAACCCACATTTCAAAATGTTCAGGCAATAACTAAGGTGAATTTTCATTTTGTAGTGATTTTATATGACTAGCATATATTTATTACTAATATATTCATTCTATTATGAAGAAATATATTAGGGACAAAATCAGGTATATATTTGGTGTAATGGTAGAGAGAGAAACTGAGCTAGAATTTGAATCTCATGTAACATTATCACAGAAATAGGAGAGGATCTCATGTGAGAACCAAGAGAGACTCTCAGGAGAATCAGAAGAATGTACTCTCAGCAGAGAGAATGGCATGAATAGAGATAGGCAGAAGAAAGATTCCAGAGCACAACAGAGGAATATCAAGTACCAGTTTGGATCATACTTTGGGTGTGTGGGGATTGAGGGTAGGTAGTGAAAGATGAAGCTAGAAAGAGAAATAGGGGAAGATTACAAAAGATTCTAAAATCCAGGTTTGAAATTTAAATTTAATTTTGGGTAGTACATAGTTACCAAATCTTTTAGAGCAGCGAAGTGGCATGATCAGAACTGTATTTTTAGGGGCACTTGGGTGGCTCAGGGGGTTAAGCATCTACCTTCAGCTCAGGTCATGATTCTGGGGTCCTGAGATTGAGCCCTGCGTCAGGCTCTCCACTCAACTGGGAGTCTGCTTCTCCCTCTCCCTCTGTGATCTCTCTCACTTTCACTTTCTCTCAAATAAATAAATAAAATCTTAAAAAAAACAAATATATTTTTAAAAATTTATTTATCTGGGGGAAGGAACAGAGGGAGAGAGAGAGAGAGTCTCAAGCAGACTCCCTGCTGACCTCAGAGCCTGACATGGGGCTGGATTCCATGACCCTGAGATCATGATCTGAGCCGAAACCAAGAGTTGGATCTCTGAATTCTAGAATTAAAACCAGCAAAGCAACTAATCATGTATAACTGCTTAACTGATGCTTAACTGACAGCACTATCCAGGCACTCTCAGAATTGTACTTTACATAAATTAATCTGGTAGCTTCGTGGAGATGGTATAAAGACATGGCGGGCAGGGAAGACCTAAACTCAGGTGGCCATAGAGACTTACAGAAAAAGAATTATGTAGGGAAAGCTGTAGGTATAGATCCTGATAGGATATAGCAAGTAACCAAGTCTTGGGGCCAAAGAAGGGGAGAGAGACTACGCTTTTGAGTCTGGAGGTCACTGTTAGCAAAAGGAAGTGAGATAACAGAAACAGCTGGAGGCAAGAATGGAGAGGAGTATTAGATTCTGAATAGGTTGGATCTGGGGTCTCAGTAGATGGCAGGAAAGACTGCTTAGAAGCTCAAGGAAGACATCAGAGTTGGGGATCTCAATTTGGGAGGTAAAAGTATGGGAATGGATAAGACCACCATGAGAAGGATGTAGAGAAAAAGAAATGGACCAAAGACTAAACCCTGGTAGGGTGGCAGACAAGGAACAGATGGCTCAAAAGGGCGTGATCAATGAACAGGGTCACAGGCTGCGAAGACGTCAAGGGGCTTAACGACTCAGAAAGGGCCACTGGTTTGGCCCAGTGACAGATAGGTCATGGTGGCCCACAAGTAGCTGACAGGTAGTGGACAGGTGGTCAGGAAGAGGACCCCTGAGAGCAGAGTAGCTAGAATGGTTGATGGGTGTGACTGTTGTTTTGTTTGGGAAAATATGAACAGGTTATAGGCCCAGATAGGAAGAGTACCCAAGAAAAGAACAAGATAGGAGGGAGGAGATGGCACGAGGGGCACCAGAGGAGAAAAGGATCAGACATTTCTTCCACCAAGATGGAAGAGAAGCAGGTTGGGATAAAGCTAGGAAAAAGTTTAAGGTGAGAACAATGGAAACATAGGGTGTTGCTCCAAAGGTACTGTACTCACGACCAGATTATTTTTTTTTAAGCACAAATCCCTTTTTTGCGGAAATTAGTATGACTCAGGGCGAAGGTGGTTTTCCTAATCTGACTAATTATCAAAATTAATCGTGAAATTGTTCAAGAATACATTTTTTCTAGGCCCAAACCCAGCCACACCAAATCAGAATCTCTGGTGGAGTGGCCCAGGAATCTGCATTTTAAAGCCCTTTCAGTGATTCTGAAGGTTGGCTGGGTTTGGGACCTCCCGAGTATGGTTTTCCAACCAAGGACATGTATCAGAATCACAGAGTGAGGCACCGATTAACTCAGACTGCAGAACATGGCTATTCATATTTCAAAAACTCTCCAGATGATCTGATGTGCACCCTGGATAAGAAGCACAGTAAAGAGATTGGATTGGGGAAAACAACAAGAACAAGAACAACAACAACAACAACTAGTTGGATAGAGTACTGAAATTCACGGTAACAACTGGTTCTCTGTTACTTATGTCACCTGACAATTTCCTTTGGACATTTCTCCTATCGAAAGAGCATCTGCTCCTAACCTGGCTGTCACAGGTGGACTGATGTGTTTCTCCGTGGCTGCTCAGCACATTTCCACAGGCGGCCAGGCCTGCGGGGATGCCATCTGTGGCTCTGTGGAGAGAGCTTGGCTTTGAAATTTTTTTGAAGTCTCTTTAAGGGAAAACATACAGAATAACATTGTTCGTTCTCTGAACTAATGGCACAACGTATCTTATAAAAGAAACAAAGATGCCGAATGGAGGAAAGAGGATAGAAAAAGCAATGATGGTTCCTCTTGCACTAATCTGAAAGAAAATACTGTAAGGCAGATTCATAATTTGGTCAGATAATTCCTTGCACCGTTTGCTTGATTATTATTATTTTTATAAAGCAATAGTAACAATACAACAATTACAGAAATGAGAGCCTGGCACATAGTTGCTTGACTCTGAGGGAGGCCATTAAGCCCAGCCCCTTTAATGCCTCTCAAAGAAATACAAATTTTTCTTTTATCCCACACGATGGTGTGATCCAATTCCTGCTCCAGCAGCCCCAGCGGATCATCTGTTGGAGTCTTTAAGTTTTCGGCACAGAAGGAAACTGTCAGCTCCTCTCCCCTTTTATAGGACACTCACATTTGCATATTCAACAGACAGTACAAGCCTCACAGGCCATATTCCCCCAAATGCAACAATCCTACTCTTGAAATACAAAAGATATAATAGTAGCATGAAAATATTCTTACCCCGATGAAGGCTGGCTCCAGCTGTGGCTTAGTAAGTCAAAAACTAGTAAACTTGCTTGTAATAACATCCTAAAAATTCCAAAGGTTATTTTCCCCCATCCACAGTTAAAAAGCCATCTCCTACAGAACACTGTCACATCTGTGACGTGTCCAGATTAAGGCAAGAGGTTTCTTGCTTCTAGTAATTTGTCTGGTTAGAGATTAAAAAAAAAATCTGTCTTGAAGCTGTCAGTTAATATTCTTAACTGAAAAAAAAAAAAGCCATCTTCACGTTTCACAGCAGAACCGTGTGATTTTTAAACAGAGGTAAATTCTTCTCTGTATCAGGTATCTGGTAGTTTTTTCGTTTTGTTTTGTTTTTGTTTTTGTATTTTAGTTTAAGGCAAGCAAACAAAAGGTTATCCATGAAGTTTCAAATGCATATTAGTAACATAAAGTGAAGTTAGCTTTCTTTGATATCGAATTACCTACGCATCTAACTGAAAAAAGCAAAATCCTCTTTGCAATTAATAAAGAATTGTGGTATTCTAACAAAGCTGGAAGCTAAGGATCTTCAAATTCCAAATCTTTCCATTCCTGGATGAGCTTTGGTATTCAGATGTTAATAGGATGCCTGTTTTTTTTTGGCCAGTGTTCAGGCTAAAGAGTCTGTGAAACAGACTTTTTCCATCCTATGACCTCAGTTTTAGGATTTCTTTCTTGCAAAATGTTAGTTATTTTACTTGGCAGATTGCCAGAACTCCCTTCTTACTTTCTCTCTCTTCTCTTTATCTCTTCCTCCTTCTCTTTTCTCTCCTTTCTTCACCTTGCCTGTCTTCTATTCTTTGATAAAGTATGGATTTAAATTAAAAGTCCAGCTGGACCTACACTTACATGGTGTTTGGTAGGGTTGCTAGAATTAGCAAATAAAAATACAGGCTGTCCAGTTAAATTTGAAATTCAGGTAAAAAATGAATAATTTTTTAATATAAGTATGTCCCAAATATTGCATGGGACATACTTACACTAAAAAAAATTATTCCCAAATATTGTATCAGATATACTAATACCAAAAAATTATTCCTTGTTGCTCTGAAATCCAAATTTAACCGTGTGCCTTGTATTTTATCTGGCAATACTAGTTTGGAGGTTAAACAGAAGGGATAAAAAAAAAAAAAACCCACAAAGACATTTATTTACAACTGGGAGAAAAGAAATTTCCATTCCTATCCTTCTGAATGCTTTTTGTCTAGGTATAACTCTCTATGGCATTGGTTTATTTTTGACCCATCCAGTTTTAGTAACAGCTCCACAGAGCATTCCACATCCTGACACTCTCTGAAGAAGCCCCCAGGGTTTCAGCTCTGGATCACCCGAGTGCAGAACTCGCAAAATGGGTCCTGCAGACAGCAGGGAATCGTAGTCCAGTCACAAAACCAAACAAAGACTCAAGTTGTAATTGATCATTCCCCTTCGAAATTTGTACATCAAATTTAATATTTTCAAAGGCACCGAAAGAGTTTTCTCTCTATAGTTCTCACTCTGAGGCAATTTAGCATGATTAGTAACAGTAATTATTAGGAAAAGCAACAGAATTCAAATGTACTTCAAAATGTAATAAAATGATCGCCTCTTGGACATTTTGAAAGGGAAGATGAAAATATTGATATGCTCCAGACATTTAAAGATAAAATGAAGATCTTAATTATATTAATTATTAATTCAAGTGTATTTCCCAACATCTAAGTACATCCAAGGGGGGGACACGTAATTCAGAAATGATGTTTTCTTGTTCAAAGATATATAAATATTCAGTATTCTGAAAATATGTTGAAGTCTGATAGCCAGAATGGACAATGTACAAAAGTGGGGTTAAAAGCATGGGTTCAGAAATCAAACTGAGTTCAAATCCCAGTTTTGTCACACACTAGCTGTGTGACGCTGGGCAAGTTACTTACCCTCTCTGCGCATCATTTCCCTTATCTGTAAATGGGGATAACCATTCCAGAGAGCTGTGAGAATGATATGAGTAAAATGCTTAGAATAGTGCCTATCACATAGTAAAGTGCTCAGTAAATTTTGGGGGTGAGGGTCATAGGAAAACAAACTCACTGTCAAAAGGAAAACAAAACTCACAAAATTAGAGATTGGCTTCATGTTTACAATTGGCCCAGGAGAAAAATGATTTTTTCCCCCTGTGGCCAAATGGATGACAATATTTAGATTTTCAAAATCATAAATACCAGTATTTTATGTATTTATCCATTAAAAAAATCCCTTTGTTTTCAGAGTATACATCTTGGGTTGTGTGAAATTAGCATCAGATTGTTTTCTCACCCTGCTTATTATTCTCTTTACTCTCCCCAACCCCAAAAGCAAATGAGTAACACTCTTTACCCATCCCTACAAGCCAATTAATCTAACCCAATCCTCTAGCTTTCGTGTTAAACAGACTTTCAAATGCAATAGTCCCCAGTCACTGGGTTTCCTGTCATCTGGTCACTTTAAACTTCATTTGTTTGTGTTTTGAACCAGGAACAGAGTCCAGTATGGCTGGGTCTACTCTCAACACAGCTCAGGTGTTTGCAGTCTGAGGCAGTGGCAAAGAAAGAGTGCTTTCAAGTCAGATACCTCTAGGGTGATATCCTGGTTGGGCTACGCTACCTGTGTGAGCTCCCCGAGACTCGTTTTCTTTATCTATACAAAGAGAGATTCTAATACTGTCTACTTTTTCTGGTTGCTCTGAAGATTCAAAGCGTTGATTCATCTACAGGAGGATCCTATGTTTCGGTTTACACTTATCATCCCTGCATCACTTTTATTAGATTATATAGCTATCTGATTTTTATTAGGCATTTAGCATATGGACTGGCTAGTTGCCACTCAGGATTTGTTACCTCTTAATCATAATATATCAACACCTTTACTATTCTCAAGAAATACTTTAAGTCCCACCAAATCCTCATTTTTAAAGCAGGGTTGGCCTTTTTAACATAGAAAGATGAGTGCGTGCATGTTTGTGAAAGTTTGGTCACCTGCCCACTAGCCCTGCCTTCCCTGTCCCTTAGTCTATTTCAGCTGTTTACAGAGCTCTGTGGTAGAACCTTGAGGGCAGAGGCTTAAATATTTTACATGCTTTGGTGGGATCATGGGAGCTCTACTTTAGCAAAATATACTCTGCCAACAGCAGAAGGCCCTCTGAGGTGAGCAGGTGGGCCAGGGCTGGGACGCTGTCCTTTTACTTCTGCCAGCTATTTGGACTGTCAGATGAATTCCAGACTCCAGCCTCTGCTCTTTCCAAGATCTTCATCACCGTGCAGTAACACCATCCTTCCTCATTGTCTATAACCAGGCTTCCTCCTCGGCCCTTTGGTAAATAACCTTCTTGATGATATGGAGGGAGGGTAGGGATTAAGGGGTTTGGGGGAAATACCAGTCCTTCATGAAGAAACAGGAGTTCTCCCTTAAAATCGCTTCTGCCTCATGTGCCCTCTACACCAGACCACAGACTTAAAGTGGTTCCTGCAAGTGGTTCAGGAGCCTGCTGACCTAGCTGAAATCTAGGCCATGGCCAACTGCAAAATCTCCTTGAGGCAACTTGCAACTCTGAGACTCCGATTTTCTGTTCTATAATATGGGATGTAATAAGGCAATAATACACCTCATTGGCTTTTTGTAAGAATTAAATAAGCCAACATGTCCAGTACAGCGTCTGGCACAAAATAGGCATTTAATGCCTGGAAAGTATCATAATGGTACCAGGATGCCTGGGAAGAGATCAGAATCTGTGTGATCTGTGGGTGGTGAGAGGGGGAGAATTCAGTGTGTAAATAGATAAGCTCTGCATTTTGAAGGTTTACATCTTAATTAAAATCTGTACAAGAGAAAGAACAAATCTCGCTAGTGGTATTTCTGAAAGAAGATACAGAAAATGCACAGCAAATGTATTCCGACCATTCTTTGTGTTATTCCACATTCATTCATTGATTCAAAGCAACAATTTCTTATTGTGTAGGTATTATGTTCCAAATAGCTGGGCAAAGCTTCAGCACAAGAGCGTGAAGAAGCTTTATAAAAGAAAACATTTGGAGGAAGCATAATCAGTCTATTAGTACCAGGCAATATTTATTGATTACCCACTACAGTCAATAAGTATGGTAATGTTTATTGATTTACCACACTCTCCCATGGCCCAGGTGACTCCTCAGAAAAACATCGCCATCTGCCAAAGCCACAGTGAATACAGAGTAGCTAAAGTTTATTAATTAATGTCTCTGTGAACTGGAATTATTCATTGCGGAGGTGCCAAACTCAGGTCTAGAGACTGTGTCCACCTTAATCATTAAGTGAAGGAAGCAGTTGCTTATGCAATCTAATCAGTGGTCACTGAAAAACTTTTCCTTCTCCTGTAACATATACTCCAACTGTTGACCTTCTTGAGCCTGTGAACAGGTCCTAAAATTTTCTAAGCTGTCAGGCTTCCTTTGAGCTCAAGCTTTCCTTGGCCCCATGAGAACGCTTGCGGCTTCTCTGACGGGAGTACTGCAGGCTATAAACTAGTCGTATTCCGGTAGCATGGGCCTGTGGCAGAGCTTGAGTGGGAATAGACTCCCTGGATGCAAATCTCTGGACGAGCCTCTTATACTCGTTCAGTCTCACTTTCCTCATCTATAAGATGAAGGAAGGACTCCCTTTGGAGGTCTGAGGAAGCCATTTACCTGAGGTGACTGAGCAAGGGCCGGAAACATGGCGGGGCCAGGGCACTTTAGTCCCCCCTCCTTCCTCAATCCTTTGGCACACATTATGTATCATTAGTTGGTCAATAACCTATAGTGTGTTATGAACATTGTCTGACAAGTAGATTGGTGTAGTTTGATCCCTATTTTAAAATATTAAATAAGAATAGAAGATGTCAGAGTAGTTGTAGGCAATGTTTTGTGATACTATTCTTTTAGTACATACGCTTTCCTAGGACATGATGCAAAATGTACTTCAGACTGTGTAGGTTATGTTCAAAAAGGATGAAATGAGTATACACCCCAAATAACTAAAGGCAGAAATTTAAAGAGGTAGTTGTATGCTCATCTTCATAAGTAGCATTATTCACAACAGCTAAAAAGTAGAAGCAACCCAGTTGTCTACTGATGGATGAATGGAAACACAAAATGTATATATACACCATGGAATATTATTTCATTATGTGTGTGTATATTATATTTTACTATAATATGTGTATATATATTATTATACATATAATAATATTCCATGGTGTGTATCTATGTGTGTGTACATATATATAAAATATTGGAATACACACACACACACACACACACACCATGGAATATTATTCAGTCATAAAAAGGAAGGAAATTCCTTTTTAAAAAGGATAGAATTTCTGACACATGGTATAACATTTTAATCCTTTGAAGACATTACGCTAAGTGAAATAAACTAGACACAAAGGGATAAATACTATATGATTCCCCTTATACAAGGTCCCTGGTATAGTCAAGTTCATAAGAGATAGAAAATAGAGTGGTGGTTGCCAGGGACCAGGGGAGGGGGATATGGGAGTCACTGGCTATGGAAATTCATTAATTTAGCATATTAGCAGAGTTTCCATTTGGGGAGATCAAAGGAGTTCTGTGGATGGATGGTAGTGATGGTCGCACAGTGATGTGACTGTGCTTAATGCTACTAACCTGTACACTTAAAAATGGTTAAGATGATAGATTTTATGTTACATGTACTTTATCACAATTAAAATTTTTAAAAGACATTAAATTACCAAAAAAATACTGAGAAACCCTGACTTGGATAACACTCTGAGAAGTGTGTTTGGATGGAGTCTGGGCATAAAGGAAAGAGAAAGCATGAGTCTCTGAGGAACCAAATAAGTCAGGCAATATAGTCTGTAGTTTTTCTGAAGAATTCTCTTTTGAGACCTCTGGGACCATGGGCCTTGCAGTCTGGTGTAAGAACACAAAAGAGAAGGTTTGCAATCTTGCTCTGTGATAGCATAATTTCCAACCTACATTTTTGGTTTCATTTCGTATTTTAATTTGAGTACAACCAATAGGATAGCAATGTTCAGTTTCCCGCTCAGATAAAACTGATATACACATCTCTTCTCTTTCAACAAGACTGTCCAGCCTTGGACTCATTGATATCTGAGTATTGGGGCAGGGCCTTCCTTCCTTATTGAATAAACCATACCTCTCAAAGGCCTTCAGCCTAAGTTTGTTCATCTACATAATGAGGGGGTCCCAGGAGCCCTAAAGGTCCTTCCTATTATATTTTTTATTCTTGGTGTCTGAGAGTTGAAGAAGCAGAATCTGGCCAATTTTTTCTAGGCAATGTCTATACACCAGGTTTCTCATTTTCTTAGCAGACAGAATCCTGGCAAATTACTTAAACAGATACAGAAAGAAAGTCTCTGGGGACAGACACCTCATAGACTAAAAGAACAGCCACAGTTCATTATTTTAGATACAGATTGCTGTGGCCAAAATAAATATCAGCAAGGTTTCAAACTTCTCTGAAAACACACACACACACGCCCAAATTATAAAACCATCTTTTGGTAACAGTTTTCAAATCAACTTTGATCTCTCAACTTCCAGAACCTATTATATGATCAGTTTGTATAACCTTATTATTAAATGCACATGCCTAAATGACAGACTTCTTTGTGTTTGGCACACAATTGTTTCCCTGTGTATTTTTTCCTCCATATTTAACATTTTCTAAGACAGCTTTACAATGGGCATAAGAAATTTTTAATGAATATGGTCATGGACTGTTTATGTCCCTCCAAAATTTCAATGCTGAAATTCTAAGCCCCAAGTGATGGTATTAGGAGGGCCTTTGGAAGGTAATTAGAATTCCTGCCCTTCTAAGAAGGAATATAATAAAGTTTGCTTCCAATCTCTCTCTTCTCTGCTCTCTGCCACATGAGGACACAGCAAGAAGGTGGTCATCTGCAAACCAGGAAGTGGACCCTCACCAGATGCTGGCTTTTCTGCCAGCACCTTGATCCTAGCTACCCTGGTCTACAGAACTGCAAGAAGTAAATTTCTATTGTTTACAAGCCACCCTGTCTATGGTAGTTTGTTTTAACAACCTGAACTGACAAATATTTTTCTTTGATAGGGAGTTTTATCTTTATAAATGACTCAAAGAGTTGGACGTTATATACCTGGAAAGGCTCTTTGGGCATCATCTAGACCTACTCTGTTCTACCAATCAAGACATTTAAAAACAGAAGTCAGTGGTGAATTCTTTAGCCTCCTCCAGGCCATGCATTATTCACAGGGGAGAGGTAAAGCCATGTGCTTCTTGCCTATGCTCCTATTGTCCGAAGGCTTGGAGGAGAACTCATTCTAGTTAACATCTCTGGACTAGACTGACCACTCACACTTCTTCACTGCCTCAGCTTCACTAGAAGATTTTTTGAAACTTTTGTTTTTATCACCCTTCAACCCTTACTCAGTTTACTTTTTTTTTTTTTTAAAGGAAAGACTAAAATTCTAACTGAGCTCTGATCATTACCAACTGATGAGACAGGGTTGTTTTCTATCTTTTTATAAGTTATGAATCCTGTTAGGGTTGCAGTAATAACTGTTTATTCGGTGCCTACCAGGTAGCTGGCACTTTCTACACATTAATTTCAACTACTGTATAAACTCTGGAGAAAGAACATTGCATGAGTCATTCTAATTCAGTTTGAGCTTATGATTTCCAAGTCTTTTACTGTACCATGTGCACACCTGATGGACCTTTCTTTTTCTGTCTCCTTTATTTTTTTCTCCTAGGAGGTGAATACTTTGTGTTCGATCTCAGCTCTTGAATTTATGAAGGTGATTTCAAATCTTTATGAAATTTTTAACATTATAGGTGCTTTGTTCAATGAAGGGTCATCTACAAATGTAGAAGGGTCCTGCCTTGGGATTCTTCTACAAGTGTATGCTATTGACCTCTCATTTGAGAGTGAATTTGTTAGTGGTTGGCAAGTTTGGATTAAGTAAGGTTAGTGACTCTGTCGAACTATGGCCTTCAGAGTACTTCAGAGTATGGCCTTCAGATTCTTGGGAATCTCCACTTGCTCATTATTCCTAGAACTTTTCTAGTACAGATGACAGTCTGGCAGGATCTCAATCTACTCTTCCTCTGCAGGCACCACCTTAATTGCTTGCTCTTCCTGGCCTGGTTGTTGTCTCCAGAGAAACTTCAGAAGAGCTCAGGGACAGTGGTAGAGTGGGACAGAGAGGTTAAGAGCTTGGCTTGCAGGTTCTGAATCTTAGGTTTAAATTCTAGCTTTGCCACTTCAAGCTATCTAATAGAGCAGAAACCTTAATACTCCTCTTGTTGCCTGTAAAATAGGGTGTGATTGGATTTTTGCTAAAAAATTAGAGCTGATAAAACATGGAAAGTGTTAAGCATAGTACTTGGTTGAGGTAAAAGCTCAAAACAGGTCAATTATTATTATCACCAGGTAGAAAAGCTGCCACATAAATTTACCCTTTCTGTAAATTAATTTTGTTATTTGTTTAATTGAGGTAAAACTATAGACAGTGAGATTCATAGAACTTAAGTGTAAAATTCAGTGGGGTTTTGATAAATGTATATCCTTTACACACAGCCCAAATTAAGATACAGAACCCTTTCATCACTTTAGAAATTTCATCATGACCCCTTCCAGTCAATCCCCAGCCCTTCATAGCAGCAATGAATGAGAGTTCCTGTTGCTCCATCTCCGCACCAGCATTTGGTGTTGTTAGTGTTCCGGGTTTGGGCCATTCTAATGGCAATTCTAATAGTGGTATCTCAATGTTTCAACTTGCATTTCCCTGGTGACAAATGGAATAAGAGCATCTATTCATGTTAAGGTCTTTGGCCCATTTTTAAATAGGGTTGTTTTCTTATTGTTGAGTTTTAAGAATTCTTTGTATACTTTGGATACCAGTCCTTTATCAGATGTATCTTTCATAAGTGTTTTCTCTCAGTCTTATTCTCTTGACATTAACTTGTCTTCTTATTCTCATTCTTTTTACATTTTTTTCATGGAGCAGATGTTTTTAATTTCAACGAAATCCAGTTTATCAATGATTTCTTTCATGGATTATTCCTTTGGTGGTATATCTAAAAGGTCATCACCATATCCCAGGTCATCTAGGTTTTCTCCTATATTATCTTCTAGGAGTTTTATAGTTTTGTGTTTTATATTTAGGCCTGTAACCCATTTTGAGTTAACTTTTGTGAGGGGCCTAAGGTCTGTGTAGATTCATTTTTTTTCTATGTGGATATCTAGCTGTTCCCGCACCATTTGTTGAAAAGATTTTGGTCCATTGTACTGTCTTTGCTCCTTTGTCAAATATCAGTTTGACTATATTTATGTGGGTCTACTCTGTTTCACTGATCTATTTCTCTATTCTTTTGCTAATACTGCACTGTCTTGATTACTGTTGCTTTACAGTAAGTCTTGGAGTGGGTAGCTTCAGTCTTCTAACTTTGCTCTTCTCCTACAATATTGTGTTGGCTCTCTGGGTTTTTTGTCTCTCCATATAAACTTAAGGATCAGCTTACTGATATCCACAAAATAACTTGCTGGAATTTTGATTGTGATTGCACTCAATCTAAAGATCAAGTTGGGAAGTTTATTGACTTCTGATTAGAAGTATTCCATTGTGTGAATATACCATAGTTATTTATCCATTCACCAGTTGATGGATATTGGGGTTGCTTCCAGTTTTTGACTATTATGAATAAAGTCACTACAAATATTCTTATACAAATCTTGTAAAGGACATGTTTTCCATTTTTCCTGCCTGAATGCTACAAAGGGAATTGCTGGGTCATACAATAAGTATGTGTTCAATTGCTGGGTCATGCAATAAATGCGTGTATAAGAAACAGTCAAATGGTTTTCAAAAATGGTTATGCCATTTTACTTTTCTACCAGCAATGCATGAAATTTCTTACTGCTCCAGATCCTTGCCACTATTTGGTGTTGTCAGTCCTTTTAATTTTAGTGGATGGGTGTAGTAGTATCTCATTGTGGCTTTAATTTTTATTTCCCTGAAGAAGAATGTTATTGAAATGACATCTTTTAAGTCATTAAAGTGAAATGCTTCTTTTAAGCTGCTCGTTAGCCATTTGTGTATATTCTTTTGTTTGTCTGAAGAGGTTGGCCATTTGAAATATTCATTTATTTATCATTTTGTTATTGAATTGTCAGAGTTCCATATGTATTCTGGATACAAATTATTTGTCAGATATATGTATTACAAATATATTCTCCCAATTTGTGTCTTGCCTGGTCATTTTGATGAGAAGATATTTTTAATTTTGAGGAGGTCTAGTTCATCAGGATTTTCTTTTATATTGTATGCTTTTGTGACCTCTGTAAGACACCTTTGCCTATCTCAGGTTGTGAAGATATTCTCCTAGGTTTTCCTCTAGAAGCTTCATAATTTTAGCCTCTATATGGAGGTCTATGATTCATCTGAAATGTATGTAGCATGAGATTCCTATTTTTCACCCCTAGCAGTTGCTCCGACACTATTTGTTGAAAGCATGTGGCTTTTGAACTGAACTGCTTGTGATTCTGTGAAAAATCAATTGACCATATATGTAGGGGTCTATTTCTAGACTCTACTTTGCTCCACTGAGCTCCATTTATTTGTCTGTCTTCATGTCAATGCTGAACGATATTACTTCAGTTTTATAAGTCTTGAAACTAGGAACTATAAGGCTTTCAACCTTGTTCTTCAAGACTGTTTTGGCTACTGAGGTCCTTTGTTTTTCTTTTTCTTTTTTTTTTTTTTAGATTTTTATTTATTTATTTGAGATAGAGACAGTGAGAGACAGCATGAGAGAGGAGAAGGTCAGAGGGAGAAGCAGACTCCCCATGGAGCTGGGAGCCCGACGTGGGACTTGATCCCAGGACTCTAGGATCATGACCTGAGCCGAAGGCAGTTGCCCAGCCAACTGAGCCACCCAGGCGCCCCGGTCCTTTGTTTTTCTATAAACATTTTGGAATCAACTCATTTTCCATGTGAGTGTCCTGCTAGCCTTTTGATCAAGATAGTGTTGAATCCAGAGAATAATATGAAAAGAATCAACATATTAACATAATTAAACCTTCCAATTCATTAACATCTGTCCATTTACTTAGGTCTCAAATTTCTCTCATCAATGTTTTATAATTTTCAGTGTACAGGTCTTATGTCTTTTGCTAAATTTATTATGTATTTTGTCATTGTAAATGTAATTACATTTAAAATTTACCCTACCCTACGACCTTGCAATTGCACTACTCGGTGTTTACCCCAAAGAAGCAGATGCAGTACAAAGAAGGGCTACATGTACCCCAATGTTCATAGCCGCAATGGCCACAATAGCCAAACTGTGGAAAGAACCAAAATGCCCTTCAACAGATGAATGGATAAGGAAGATGTGGTACATCTATACAATGGAATATTATGCCTCCATCAGAAAGGAT